>JAZKLR010000480.1:0-600000 GCA_037103525.1 Ganaspis brasiliensis
GCAGAAGCTCATCGACATAATAAAACAATGGAAGAAATTTCTCTTGGAAAAGGGTTACATTTAAAACCTTACAGACAAGGACTTGGACTTCATATTAAACCATTCAACCTGGGAAAAGGGTTAAAAAAGAGAAAACGAACGTCAAAGAAGAAACGAACATTAAGAAAGAAGCGGATATCAAGAAAGAAAAAAAACTAGTATTGAAGCTACCTCATCGTGCATTGACTGACTTTGATTTGTTAAAATATGCCAAGACTCTAAAAATACCACATTTTCGAGGAGTCTTTATGCGCAATGAATTACCTGTTAAAGGACCTTTTCAGTATGAGTCAGCAATTATTAATTTGGATGATAAGGAAGGTCCCGGTACACACTGGGTTGCATATAAAAAATTAAAAAACGAAACAATGTACTTTGATAGTTTTGGCAACCTTCCTCCTCCAACTGATCTCACCACATACCTGGGTGATGGTAGCTTCATAAAATATAACCATGAGAGATATCAAAATTTTGATACATTTGTATGTGGACACTTGTGTTTAAAATTTCTATGTAAACAACTTAATGTTAAGAGCAGTTTTAGACTATATAAGAAAATGTAACTTTTTGTAACCTTCAGTGTAAAAAGTGACTGCATCATGAGTGATTCGTTTACTTTAACGTTAACGGGAACGTCTTCAGTTCTTGAAGCTGAATACTTCCCACCAATAGAACTCAATCAAAATAAAAATTATGTACTTGGTCTTGTTGAACTATTGACTTTCAATTCAATTCCCAACATAGATGAAACCAATAACAAATTTCATATTGGTTATACGATAATTACTATACCAACAGGTAGTTATGAAATAAAAGATATTGAAGCGTATATACAAAGTGCCGTACCAGATGATTGTACAATAAATATAAAACCTAATAACAATACATTACGCAGTATGATTTTCTCAAATCATCAAATTAATTTTAAACATCCAAATTCTATAGGTACAC
Organism: Ganaspis brasiliensis; assembly: GCA_037103525.1. Lineage (NCBI taxonomy): Eukaryota > Metazoa > Arthropoda > Insecta > Hymenoptera > Figitidae > Ganaspis > Ganaspis brasiliensis. The sequence goes on from JAZKLR010000480.1 coordinate 991, forward strand.
TCTTGGGATTCACATCTCGTGAACTGGTGGGTAATGAGACTCATATATCAGATTTACCCGTATCTATTTTAAAAGTTAATGCACTACGTGTTGAGTGCAATATTACAACTGGAGCATATATAAATAATCAAAAAGTGCACACCATCCACGAATTCTTTCCTAGCGTTCCACCAGGATATAAGATTGTGGAAGTACCAGCACATGTCATTTATCTTCCGATAGCTGTCAAGACAATACATAACATTCAGCTCCGCATTGTCGATCAAGACGGTCATTTGATAAATTTTCGAGGAGAAACTATTACGATACGTTTACATATAAAATCAATATAATGGGCATTGTATATAATCAAAAGGTTGGAGGAAATTATAAAAGCTTGTCAACATGCAAGAGACAAGTCAGTCTAAATTTATCTCGCAAGGTGTTAACACCTCAGAATCGGATTTTTCTGAAGCAAATAGGTCTAAAAGTTGTACCTCAAGAAAAACGACAAAACAATTAATCTATATATTTTTTGGGTGTTGTTGCAGCAAAAATGGAAGATCTTCTCAACATTGCAATTCCAGTTAATTTTGACGAGTCCATAGCTCATTATGAGATTCATGCTCATCAACCCTATGCTTCTTCATCCTTTAACAATAGTGATGAAATTCGCATTGCAGTACAAAATCAAGATCTGTGTATTCTACCAAGTAAAAGTTCATTACACATATTCGGAAAGTTGACTAGAAATAATGGAGTTACTCTAACCGAAAATGTACACTTTAGCAACAACGCTATTTGTTTTCTATTTGATGAAATTCGCTATGAATTAAATGGTATTGAAATTGATAGATGCAAATACGTTGGACATACTACAATCATGAAAAATTATGTTTCTTTAAACCCCCCTCAGCTTAACTTTATGGAAAATGTAGGATTTTCAAAAATATCAGATGATTCCAGAATAACTGTAGAAAATGGCTATCTCGATGTAACAATCCCACTTGGCATGATTTTTGGCTTTGCTGAAGATTATAAAAAAATTGTTATAAACGCTAAACATGAACTCATCTTGACAAGATCACGAAATGACTTGAATGCTATAATTCAAACCGGGCAAGCAGAAGCTGATGAAGAATTTAAAATTACAATCATCAAGATTGAATGGATGGTTCCATATATTTTACCAGCAGACAATAATAAAATAAAATTGTTAAAATTTATTGAAAAAGATCCATTAATTTCAATGAGTTTTCGTTCATGGGAAATGTATGAGTATCCTTTAGTTCCTACAAGTTCAAAAGTTATGTGGCAAATTAAAACTTCATCACAATTAGAGAAGCCACGATATGTAATTCTTGGATTTCAAACAGGAAGAAAAGATAAGCGAAAAAAATATGCTTGTCATTTTGATCATTGTAATATTACAAATGTAAAACTCTTTTTGAATTCTCAGTATTATCCTTATGGGAATTTAAATATAAATTTTGAACAAAACCAATATTCTCTACTCTATGAAATGTATGCTAATTTTCAAACTTCTTATTACGGAAAAGAATCTGTGCCTGTCTTAACTAAAAATAATTTTAAAAATTTGGCTCCTCTAGTTGTAATTGATTGTTCTAAACAAAATGAATTTCTCAAACAAGCGTCTGTTGATGTACGTCTAGAATTTGAATCAACCAATAATATGCCTGCTGAAACTACAGCCTATTGTATCATAATCCACGACCGCATTGTACAATATAAGCCAATCAGCGGCGTTGTCAAGAAGTTGCTGTAGAGAGGGTAAAAAAGTGGTGGGGATGAAGACTATAAATTCAGCTGCTCTCGGGCAGAAATTCATTTCTGTTTCAGCATTATTTGTTTCAGGATGGAGTTCATCGTAGACGTTCAGGGCTTCAAAAGGCCTTACAATGAATTTGTCTTCAAGGAATTGGCCATACTTCCTCTTCAAGCAGAAGCTCAACCACTTGTCTTCCTGTTTGAACCACCTTACCTTTGGAGTAGATTACCAGTACGATATAAAAATGAGAATCGTTGGCTTACACGAAATTACCTTGGATTTGAATGGTCTGATGGACAAATACCCTACGATGAACTACAACCTATTTTAAAAGAAAATTTACATACTGCAAAAACAATCTACGTTAAAGGATTAGAGAAGAAGGAGTGGTTACAAAAATATCTCTTAAATGTTGTGGATTTAGAAGATTTTGAATGTCCATCGATTAAAAAGTTGAAATTGGAATCATCGACCGCAGCTTGTACACATCATTCTTTCGAAAACGCAAATTGTGCTGTAAATAATGTTGTAATTCTTCGAGATTGGTTTTTAAAACCTTTAAACCAATTTATAAGTGTAGTTGCTCAAGGAGTTGATGAAGTTGATACTACTTTAAAATCTTTTTATGAAAATTGTGAATCAACTTTGTAAATATTTAAGTTTCAAAATAAAATTTAATAACTTGAATTTAAAATGTTTATTCATTTCCAAAGCCTATCCTTTAAATATTTTTAGATTTATATAATTATTAAAAAAAAAAGATTAATTCTTGGAAAAAAAAAAACTTAAAACTAATTCTGACTAGGTAGGAGAAATTTATTTAAAACCAATTTATAGATAAAATATTTTTGTTTATTTCAAACATTTCATTAAAAATATATACATTTATTATACAATATTTTATTTTAAAGTTTAAATTCAATCCTGTGGTACCTTCCTCCAAGATACTTTAATTGCAGGTTCTTTAATTTTACAGCTTCGTGCATCATTTTCTTTTTTCAGCGTACTTGACTCTTCTTCAAAATAACCAGCAAGATTCTATTGTATTGATTTTCTTTCCCTAGATCCATACTACTCGATTAACTCTTCTTGAAAATGGACGACAAAAAGTTGACAGTAGTCTCGGAACTTCATAAACAAGTAAGAAAAAATTATCCTCGACGAAAAGTTCAAATGCGAGGTATAGATGAAACATGGCAAGCAGATTTGGTTGAAATGATACCATACTCGAAATCTAATAAAAGTTTCAAATATATACTTACTGTTGTTGATATTTTTTCAAAGTATGCATGGGCTGTTCCTGTAAAAAGTAAAAGTGGAAAGGATATTTCTGCAGCCATGAAATCTATTTTAGTACAAGGGCGTATTCCCAAAAACTTGCATACTGATAGAGGCAAAGAATTTTACAACTCTCAATTTGCAAGTTTAATGCAGACATATAAAATTAAACTCTATTCAACTTATAGTAATCTGAAAGCATCAATTATTGAAAGATTTAACCGCACACTAAAGAATATGATGTGGCCTGAATTCAGTTTGCAAGGCAATTATAAATGGATAAACCTTTTACCAAATCTTATGTCAAAGTATAATGATCATAAACATCGTACAATTGGTATGAAACCCAAAGATGTCACCGTAAATGATGAGAATAAACTACTAAAACGTATCAGCAAACAAAGAAGAATTCCAATGAAGAGAGCAAAATTCAAAGTTGGTGATAGAGTTCGAGTCAGCAAGTATAAAAATATCTTTGAAAAAGGATATACTCCCAACTGGTCAACGGAAATATTCACTGTGGATCAAGTTAAAGCAACAAAACCAGTAACATACATACTGACCGATTATCAAAATCAACCCATCGAAGGTGGTTTCTATGAGCAAGAACTTTTAAAAGTTAAATATCCTGATATTTATCTTGTAGAAAAAGTTCTCAAAATACGAGGAAATGAAGTTTACGTAAAATGGCTTGGATTCGATAACTCACATAATAGTTGGATAAAAAAATCTAATATGTAAGACAATTAGGCTAACGTTAACGTCAATCGTTAACTTACACGAAATTACCTTGGAATTGAATGGTTAGCAATCTACGTCAAAGGAAAAAAAGAAACAGTAAATAGTAAATACTTACTAAATGTTGTAGATTTAGAAGATTTTGAATGCACATCGATTGAAAAGTTGAAACTAGAATCACCGACGACCGCTGCTTGTACACATCATTCTTTCGAAAACGTGAATTGTGCTGCAAATAATGTTGTAATTCTTCGAGATTGGTTTCTAAAACCTTCAAACCAATTTAAAAGTGCAGTTGCTCAAGAAACTGATGAAGTTAATACTACTTTAAAATCTTTTTATGGAAATTGTCAATCTTTTTGTAAATATTTAAGAGTTTTGAAAATAAAAAATTTTAAATGTAATTTGAAATGTTTCCTTATTTTAAACCTATCCTTTAAATAATTTTAGATTTATTTTTAAAACAAAGTAAAGATTAATTCCAGAAAAAAAAAGTTAAAACTAAGTCAGACTTTTTCTCATCTCCAGCAGACTTTACAATGCGCACGCAGAAGAATCTCTGACTCTTATACCCCCCACTTTTCTGTCAACGCCTCTACTTTTTTTAGATTGTGCATGTAGCAGAATCCTCACTCTTAATTATGCGTCACATTGACTGTAACGTTACTTTAACAATACTTTAACTTTTATTTAACTACACTTTAACGTTACCTAAACTATATTTTCACTACACTTTAACGTTACATTAACTTCACTTTAACTATACTTTAACGTTACTTTAACAATACATTAACATTACTTTAACTTCAATTTAACTTTAATTTAACATTACTTTAACGTTTCTGTAACTTCAATTTAACTTTATTTTAACTACTCTTTAACGTTACTTTAACTATACTTTAACGTTACTATAACTATACATTAGCTATTCTTGAACATTACTTTAACTATACTTTAACGTTACTATAACTATACATTAGCTATTCTTAAACATTACTTTAACTATACCTTAACTTTAATTTAACATTACTTTAACTATACTTTAACTATTCTTTAACTATACTGTAACTTTACTTTAACGTTACTTTAACTATACTTTAACTTTAATTTAACATTACTTTAACTATACTGTAACTTCAATTTAACTTTACTTTAACTATACTTTAACATTATTTTAACGTTACTTTAACTTTAATTTAACATTACTTTAACTTAATTTTAACTATTCTTTAACTGTACTATAACTTTACTTTAACGTTACTTTAACTATACTTTAACTATACTGTAACTTCAATTTAACTTTACTTTAACTATACTTTAACGTTACTTTAACGTTACTTTAACTTTAATTTAACATTCATTTAACTTTATTTTAACTATACTTTAACTTCATTTTAACATTACTGTAACTTGAATTTAAGTTTACTTTAACTTTACTTTAATATATATATATAATTAGCCATCTTTATCTTTATAAGTGAATTATCTTTTAAGTTTAAGTTTTAATAATTAATAAAAAGTAAAATCATATTGTCTGCACGGAGGAAAGGAGTAGAAAAATGAAAAACATGTTCCAGTTGCAACGCACGCATCACTTATCTCTGATTCGATAAAAAGTCTCCAATCACTTCCATTGTTAACATTAATGGTCATGCGCATGCGTAGTATGTACTCGAGGAAATAGGCACAATCGGACAAGAATACAAATTCAAGTGGTGGAAAGTTCAAATTCAACATAAAGGAAAAAAGTCTACGAAAGCTGGAGATTTTAATAATGTTTAACATAATACTTACCTAATCAGTGAATGATTGCGGTAAATTTAAAAGTATCCAGGGAGAGCCAACTACCAACACTAAAGTGAACATTAAAAAACAACTTTACACAATTAAATAAGTGAGTGAGGAACTTCAGTTCGGTCGGTAAGGTAGAATTTTGACATGCCGGAAGAGTCCAAACTCGTGTCATGGATCTATACAACCTACTGAAGGTAATAACTGATATTGACGCGAAAATCCATCTTTTATTTTGGGAGATACTCCTTTGAAAACAGTGTTAAAGTTATGTTATATACTCAATATAAACCGCTAATTTCATGAGGTGCTTTCTACTCATGGATATAGGTTCCCCCTGGACAAGTCGGGAAAGTAGGAAATTTAAAAATTCAGCTCATACAAGTGGGAATCCCCCTTCAAAACACTGTCAGTAAAACGTTAAATTTAAAAATCCACACTTCAAAATACCAATACACGGTTGGGAAATTCAAATACCCTTACTTTAAGCACGGTTGGGAACTTCAAACATCTCCACTTTAAGCACGGTTGGGAAATTCAAATGCCCAATACAAATCACTAAATAATGGTGGAATTAAAATATTTATTTCAAGCAAGGTTGGGAAATTGAAGTACTTAATAAAAACCAGTATATCATGGTGATATTTAAAATCCCCCCAAAAAACCCGACTATTCCTAGTGCGATTGAGTAGTGACGTCATCAAATTCAAAAATGACCGCGAACATTCATAACAACTTATAACAATTTTATAGGGCTTGGACAATTGTACGAGGCTGGGATTAATGGGGAACCTCAGTATAAATGGGGAACTACAGTACGGTCGGTAAGGTAGAACGGACTAGGTTGAAACTCAAGTATCTGCATTACCGACTGATGGTAATTAGAGACCAATGGTAAGGGTGTGAAAATTGAAAATACCCCACAGAAACAACCTTTTTCTTAAAGAAAAGTGGCGCTATCTAATAAACTCACTTGACAAGTCGGTAAATAATTAAATAATTCAGCTTACACAATTGGGCAATTCCCCTTCACAACACTGTCGGTAACGCATAGAATTCAAATATCCCCTCTTAAAACTGGCGCGAAAATTTAAAGTCCCCAACAGAAGCAGACTTTTATTTATGCATTTAAAAAGTGGCGCCATCTAGCGGCAGCCGGTGGAACCCACTTGCTCGGTCGGTAAAACAGAACACCCCTTAGGAACACCACTTTTCACTGTCGGTAAAAATCTGCATTACCGACTGATGGTAACCCACACAGAAACCAGACTTTTCACGGTCGGTAAAGTAGAAATCTACATTACCGACTGTCGGTAAGTGAGCCCGTAGCCCCATAGCTATACTACTCCTCACTATGTCCCAACTGCTGAATTCGAAGAGAATCATTAACTTAAAACGTAAAATTCCTTACTAATTGTTTGTTATTTTATTTTTTATTTATATAAGATAGTATTAACTGTATCCACACGAGTTTATAATTTAAAAACAGCGAATGGAAGTATTTTTAAATATACTTCAAAATTTGTCCTTGAAAACCTTATCATTCCCTCACCGCTTTGAAACAGTGTGATTGCAGCAAAGTTTTAATGCCTACCAAGTTCCACCTTAAGTTTTTTGAAAAATGGCAACATTGTTATTGACAACCTATACTGCAGCGAACGTTTGTAGAAAGTATATTTTGTTAAAACTAATTTATCAATGAGATTTTTAAAAAATACATTTCTTCACGTCATTCCCTCATGTTGATTTATAAATAGGTAAACACATTTTAATTTACTAATCATAGTGTATTTGCACATGTTTCCAGTGTTTATATCGCATTGTTCACAGTGCATAGGGAAGCAAGGTTATGTTTCTGAGGTTATGGTCATTTTGTTTCAATTCGTCATTCCCTCACTAAATTTTACCTTTATATTCCATTGAAAAATATCAAACTCAAAACAGTTGGGGACCATTATAATATTTTAATCAAATAAGCCATAAAATACGGCTTGAGAAAAAAAAAATTGATGAACTCGGTGAAGCTATTTTCGATTTTTTTCTGAAATCAGCCTATTATTCTTATCATATTGCAATCAATTTCTTCAATTTTTAATTAATCTCAAATTTCAGTCCTCAATTAAATTCCTAAATTTTCAATTATTTATCTCATTTTTCAATTATTTTTTACAATTTTCTTTTATCTTTTTGCAATTATTTTCTCCACCTTTTTATAGATATATTAATTATTTTTGAATTAATTTCGTAAATTTTTTTTTATTTCCTCAAATCTAAGTTAATGTATCCACTTTTCAATGTTTTAATCATTCTTAAACTATTTTTCTCAAATTTCAAATACTTTCGTCAATTTTTAGTTATTTTTTTTTAATTTGCAATGATTTTCACAAATTTAATATTATTTTGAGTATTTGCTGATTAATTCCAAAAAACTCAATCATTTATCTCAAATTTCCATTATTTTCTTCATTAAATTTTCAACTATTTACTTTTACTTTCTAGTAATTTCCGTCTATTTTGCAGTTTTCTTTTTTATTGATGAACAATTTTTTATAGGGATTCTGTATACAGAATTTAAAATACTCATAAATCAATGAATTTATTGTAAATGAGGAATTACTACGGATTTACTGAATATTATAAGGATTTTAAATGATGTCTCTTCAACTTTTCCAAACTTCGTAAAATTGTTTTAATTACATAAAATTCTTAATCAATAAAAATAAATGTGTCTTATCATTTTCGAGAAATATTCACGTACTTTCAAAGAGGGTAATTATACCCAAAAAAGCTCTTCTTTTTTTTTATTAAAAACTTAATTAAAAATCAGAATTAAAAAAAAAATGTTTTTAACTCTTGGGTGTTGCTGTGGACATGCTTCTAAAGGAGTCCTGTAAGTTAGAAGTAAAAATAATTTTTTTTCTTGAAATTATAGAGGCTTAAAGTTTTAAATATAATTGACCCGGGTTTGGGGCAATTATACCCATCAGTGTTTGTGTATTTATAAAATAGCCTAAACATTTTTTTTTGATCGTTTGAACTATATGAAATCTTTTCAGACAGTCTAGAGTCCAATAAAAAAAGAAATTGCTAAAAAAATCTTTTTTATAGAAATTATTCAACTAATTCGAAAGTGAAACACTGCAATTTGACTGAAATCTATATTTATTAAAAAATTAAGATTAACATTTTTTAGTTTAAGTAAATAACTGAATACAATTCCTAATAAGGTTTCTAAGCTATTTTTTAAAAAAAAGTTTGAAAATTAACTTGAAAAACATAAATATTAATGACAGTTACTTTTTGAGGTTTTGTTGCATCCCTTATAAACTTATAATTTGTTTCTTATTATATAACTTATTTCTAGATTCTTGACACAAAAGTATGTCAACAATGTATAAAAACGATGCACTGTATACTTATTTACTTACTACAAAACAAATTTTCGAAAAATGATTGATTTTAACCTGACTTTTGCGAGTTTATGAATCTATTTCTACTTTCTGACAAAAAATGAAGTATTTATAATAAATTTAATCTGTAGTACAACTATCAGACAATATTTACCCCTAGCGGCAAATTCGAACATTTTAATATAAAAATTTTACTTATTAAAAACTGTCGATGGGTATTACCACGGTTGACGGAGGCGCATGAATATTCCCTAAATCTCATTTAGCCTAAATCCCATTAAGCCTAAAATCAAACAACCTAAAATGCATTCAGCCAAAATTCCATTTAACCTAAATTGCATTTAACCTAAATTTCATTTAACCTAAATCGCGTTTAACCTAAATTCCATTAAACCTAAATTTCATTTTACCTAAATCCCATTCAATCTAAATTCCATTTAACCTAAATCTCATTTAACCTAAATCTCATTTTAGCGAAATTCCATTTAATCTAAATTCAATTTAACCTAAATTCCATTTAACCTAAATCCCATTTAACCTAAATCCCATTTAACCTAAATCCCATTTAATCTAAATCTCATTTAACCTAAATTCCACTTAACCGAAATCCCATTTAACCTAAAACGCATTTAGTCTAAATTCCATTTAACCTAAAATGCATTCAGCCTAATTCTCACTTCACCTAAATCCCATTTAACCTAAATCTCATTTAACATAAATTTCACTTAACCTAAATCCCATTTAACCTAAATTCCATTTAACCTAAATCCCATTTAACCTAAAATGCATTCAGCCTAAATCTCACTTCACCTAAATCCCATTTAACCTAAAACGCATTTAGTCTAAATTCCATTTAACCTAAATTCCATTTAACCTAAAACGCATTAAGCCTAAATCTCACTTCAAATAAATCCCATTTAACCTAAAACTTTTTTTAATTTAAGGATAAATATAGTTGAACCAAGTAAAGTTTTAGGTTAAATGGGATTTAGGTGAAGTGAGATTTAGGCTCAATGCGTTTTAGGTTAAATGGAATTTAGGTTAAATGGAATTTAGACTAAATGCGTTTTAGGTTAAATGGGATTTAGATTATGTGGAATTTAGGTTAAATGAGATTTAGGTTAAATGGGATTTAGGTGAAGTGAGATTTAGGCTGAATGCATTTTAGGTTAAATGGAATTTAGACTAAATGCGTTTTAGGTTAAATGGGATTTAGATTAAGTGGAATCTAGGTTAAATGAGATTTAGGTTAAATGGGATTTAGGTGAAGTGAGATTTAGGCTGAATGCTTTTTAGGTTAAATGGAATTTAGGTTAAATGGGATTTAGTTTAAATGGAATTTAGGTTAAATGGGATTTAGGTTAAGTGGAATTTAGACTAAATGCGTTTTAGGTTAAATGGGATTTAGGTGAAGTGAGATTTAGGCTGAATGCATTTTAGGTTAAATGGAATTTAGAATAAATGCGTTTTAGGTTAAATGGGATTTAGGTTAAGTGGAATTTAGGTTAAATGAGATTTAGGTTAAACGGAATTTATGTTAAATGGGATTTAGGCTGAATGCATTTTAGGTTAAATGGAATTTATACTAAATGCGTTTTAGGTTAAATGGGATTTAGGTTAAGTGGAATTTAGGTTAAATGAGATTTAGGTTAAATGGGATTTAGGTGAAGTGAGATTTAGGCTGAATGCATTTTAGGTTAAATGGAATTTATACTAAATGCGTTTTAGGTTAAATGGGATTTAGGTTAAATGGAATTTAGGTTAAATGAGATTTAGGTTAAACGGAATTTAGGTTAAATGGGATTTAGGTTAAATGGGATTTAGGTTTAATGGAAGTTAGGTTAAATGGAATTTAGGTTAAATGGAATTTCGGTAAAATGAGATTTAGGTTAAATGAGATTTAGGTTAAATGGAATTTAGATTGAATGGGATTTAGGTAAAATGAAATTTAGGTTTAATGGAATTTAGGTTAAACGCGATTTAGGTTAAATGAAATTTAGGTTTAATGGAATTTTGGCTGAATGCATTTTAGGCTTTTTGATTTTAGGCTTAATGGGATTTAGGCTAAATGAGATTTAGGGAATATTCATGCGCCTCGGTTGACGGTACATTATTAATGTATTTCGTTTAATAGTGAAATTACGGTAATGAAGTTTATTGAAAAAGATAAATCAGTTAGATCGAAATTGATATTACAAGTTGGTTGAGGGGCACACCTAGTGTGAGTGACTGAAAAAAACGTCGATTTTTAGGAATTTTTTTCAGGGAAATTATTGCATCTAATTTTTTTTAAAGTTTTGTACATGTATATTTGTATAAATAGTGAACATTTTGTAATTTTTGCAAAGAAAAATATCTTTTTTTTAAAGAGTTATTCGCTATATCCAAAAAAAACCAGTTTCTCCACTGCTGCAGTTATTGCGGCCTTCTGAGTGACTGAAATCAAAAAAACCAAAAAGATTATTAAACTAGAAGACATTTGCCGTAGTATGACCCTCGGATGGAAAAAAATATTGAATTTCAAAAAAATGGCGGAGTTTTGAAAAAAAATTATAAATTTTGACTAAAAAATTCGATAGTTTTTGGCATCCCAAAATTATATTTTTCATCAAAAAAAAAAAAAACTGGAGCCTCATAGTACGGCAAATATCTTCTAGTTTAATAATCTTTTTGGTTTTTTTGATTTCAGTCACTCAGAAGGCCGCAATAACTGCAGCAGTGGAGAAACTGGTTTTTTTTGGATATAGCGAATAACTCTTTAAAAAAAAGATATTTTTCTTTGCAAAAATTACAAAATGTTCACTATTTATACAAATATACATGTACAAAACTTTAAAAAAAATTAGATGCAATAATTTCCCTGAAAAAAATTCCTAAAAATCGACGTTTTTTTCAGTCACTCACACTAGGTGTGCCCCTTAATTCGAAAAGCTTTGCTTTTTCAAGTGCGTGAGAATATAGTTTTTGATCGTAATAGAGACGTAATTTAAAAGGGAGAGCAAGCCAACATCCCTTGTGGGATTTTGTCGAGCTTTCACGTACAGCAACATTAATGGTTGTGTTTGTAATGGAAGAATGTGTGTTCAGTGAAGCTCTCGTTATAGTTTATAGAAAGTGTACACACTTCACGAGCATCTCTTGAACAAACACTTCTTTCGTGCTCACGCGCCCCTCTTTTCAACAGCGAAAAGACACGTTCCGGAATCATGTCAAATTATGAATCACTTGAAAATTAGTTTGCTTTTCGCAAACTTTTTTTTATTCCTATAAAAAAAAAAAAGTTTTCATAAAAAGTTATCTCCTAATCCTATTTATCATTCTATGCGGATTATACGGTCGTCTCTGCGAGATTTAAAAATTGTATACATTTCAAAATAATCTCCTACACGTGCACTGACCTTTTAATTAACTTTATTACAGTAGATAAATTGTCGTTTGTCTGTTCCCCTTTTTAAAACAGAAGTTGTTTGATAGTGATAATGAATTGAAATTGAGTTTCTTTAATATATAAATTAATTATTTGACCTAGTTAATTGTTTATTTTTTTTAACGAAATATTTTCTGAATGAAATAATACAAGTTTTTTTTTTAACTAAATCTAACTATAATAAGAGCAATGCTTTTACTGAACTAGTCTTCTTTATATTTCTTTATACTGAAAACAGGTTTCTACATTATTTTTCCACACTGTATTTTTTCAAAGAGAAAGAGTCTTTATTTCGAAAAATGAAAAGGAAAAAGTTTTCATTTTTAAAGGCAAAAGCGGAATATTTTTTTTTTTATAAAATTATGACGTTTTTATGTACCGATTAGTCTGGTAAAGCTTTTTTTGTTGAGCCGCAACGTCCATCTCTTCTACTTTTGTGAATGTTAATAATACAAGAAGAGGCAAGTAGTAAACGTCGTAGTCTGTCAGCCAGAGGCTATTTTTTTACAATAGGATTTTACATGCTTTTGAAAATCGATGAGCTAAAATAAATACTTGCCAAGCAAGGAGAAAGTGCAATGTAAACAATTCTTTTTAATTTATTACAAAAGGCACACAACTATTAAAAAAAAAAAAAAAATTATGTCTAAATTTCTAAATGCCATGAAAATTGTGCGATTAAAGAGATAAAAATAAGAGGAAGCGGAAGTTGGAAACAAAATATAATACAGCGATTGAGTATCTTTAACAAACTGTTGTGATAGAGATTCAGAGTTTTATATTCACCCGACAGATATTTTCCCAAAGTTATGGGAACCCCCCTCGGGAGCAAAGTTCATAACTTAACAAACCACTTTCCGCGAATCCTACAACTTGGAAAATACGTCCAAATCTGCCCTTCTGTACTTAATGCTCCCCTGAGTTTTTTTTGGGAAAAGTTAGTCGATTTATGTCAAAAGAAAGTATTTTTTGTAAAACTTATTTATAAACAGAGTTTGTTTAAAATAGAAGTTTTTTTTTTCAAAATATTGACTTATTAACAAAACGTTTTTAATATAAAAAAAAAAATTCTTTAAGAATTCAAAAATTAGGATACAAAAGGTGTGAAATACATGTTTAATAAAAAATGAATTTTATTGTCAATAAATATGAATAGGTTGATAGCGTTATTAATTCCAGGTTCCTTAATATAAAATAATACATAATATAAAATTTGTGAAAATCATTACAAATTAAAAAAAAAATTAAAAATTGACAAACTTGACTGAAATTTGAAAAAAAGAATTAAAAAATGAATAAATCATTGAAAAGTGGATACAGTAACTGAGATTTGAGATAATAAATGAAAATTTAGGATATTAATTGAAAAATAATTAATATATCTAATTAAAAGGTGGACAAAATAATTGCATAATGATAAAAGAAAATTAAAATTAAGAAAAAATAATTCATAAATGAGATAAATAATGGAAAATTTAGGAATTTAATTGAGAAATAATAAAAACAATTAAGAATTGAAGAAATTAATTGCAAATGAATTGAAAAAATAATTGGAATTTGATATTAATAATAAAAAAAATAAGAGAATTTTTTAGAAAGCAATCGAAAATGACAAAAACTATTTGAAAAATGATAAAAATAATTGAAAATTGAAGAATTTAATAAAAATTTGTAAGAAATAATTGTAAAAATTACAGAATATATTTAAGATAAACAAGACTACTTGAAAAAGGATAAAAAAAATTGAAAATTAAAGTTAATTATAGAAATTTAAGAAAAAAATTGAGAAAATTACAGACTTTATTTGATATAAAAGGAAAGTGACTGAAAATCGAAGAACATCATTTATAAATACTTGAAAAATACAACTAAAAAATAAAAAAATAGATAAAAATTTAATAAAAATTGATGGAGAATAAAACAAGTATTTTAATATTAAAAATTATTTAGAAAATGATGAAAATAGTGAAACTGATAATTAAATTAAGAAATTTGATGAGTTAAATCCTTCCATTATTTGACATTACAATTGGAAAATGACGAAAGAAATTGAAACTTAATTAATAAATAATAAAACTAATTATTAAAGTAAATAATTTAAACTGAAAAAGTTTTATTTGAAAAAACTAAAAAAATAATTGGAACTTGCGGAAATTTTGAATTTAAAATTTAAGGCAAACATTAAAAAATAATGAAAATCATTCAGGAAAATTTTTTGAAAATGATAAAAATAGTTGAAATTTGTAGATATTATTTGAAACTTTTTAAAAATAATTTTAAAAAATATAGAATATTTGTGAAGTTTAATAATGTTTCTTATTACAAATTGATTTCAAGAATTTTAAATTCAGGAAAATAATTACAACATTATAAAAATAGTCTAAAATTTATTGAAGAAAATAATGGAAATTTGAAATAAATTATTAAATTTTTTGAAATAATTCAATAAATACTCAAAATAATATAAAATTCGTGAAAATCATTACAAATTAAACAAAAAATTAAAAATTGACGAAAGTATTTGAAATTTGAGAAAATTAATTTAAGAAATATTAAAATAATGAAAAGAGGATACATTAACTTAGATTTGAGATAATAAATAAAAAATTATGAAATTAATTCGAAAAGAATTATTAATATATCTAATAAAAATGTAAAGAAAATAATTGCAAAAAGATAAAAGAAAATGAAAAATGAGATACATAATTGAAAATTTAGGAATTTAATTGAGAATTGAAGTTTGAGATTAATTAAAAATTGAAGAAATTAATTGCAAAATGATAATAATAATAATAATTAAAAATTGAAGAAAACTATTAAAATTGGAGAGAAATATTTAAAAATCTAGGAAATTGATTGAAGAATAATGAAAGTAATAAAAAATCCGAGAAAATATTTGCAAAGCAATAAAAATAATTAAAAATTGACGAAAATAATTTTAGTTTGTTAAAAATAATTGAAAAAATAACAACAAATATTTGTTATGTAAGAAAATAATTGCAGAATAATGAAAATAATTGTAAATTGAAAAAATAACTAGAATTTGGGGTAAATAATAAAAAAATTAGAAAATTAATCAAGAAATAATCGAAAAAGACAAAAAGTAATTGAAAAATAAATTTAATAAAAAATTAATTGTTAATTGAAGAAAATAATAAAAATTTGTAAAAAATAATTGAAAGAATTACAGAATAGTTTTGGGATAACAAGACTACAATTAAAATTATATTTTACAATTTTTTGAACTTCAAATAATTTGAAATTCCATTGATTAAAAATTTAATTAATCCACGCTTTGAGAAATTAAGAATAATAAGCTAAAAATTATTTTAAAATTTCTTCAATTTTTAACAATTATTTTCTATTATAATTTCAATTATTCAATTTTCATTTTTATTATCATTTTTGAAAAATTTTCTTCAATTTCTAAGTGTTTTGTTTTACGTCCGGGTATTATATAATTTGTTAGTAAAATAAGCATTCTCCAGGCAAAGTTAAAAATTTTATTATTATAATAGGATCGTGTCGTCAACGTTTCGCAACAATATTTATTGCCTTATCAGGACAGTGACAATATTAAAATAATATCGATAAATGTTCGTCAGTCTTTTTGATGTCTTCAATTTCCAATTATTTTCATTCTTTTTTAATTTTCCCCCTAATTTTTAAATTCAATTTTTGCAAGTTTCACTTATTTTCTTTATTTTTTTCATATAAAACTTTTTCATTTTTAATTATTTCCTTCAATATCAAATTAGCTTAATTATTTATTAATTAATTTTCAGTTTTTTTTTGTTATTTTTAAATTATTATTGCAAAATACGATTTTTGTTTTTTAAATTTTCATCTTTCTCTTCGAATTGTAAATTCATTTATTCACATTCTTATTAAGAAATTTATTTTTTGTCTGCAATTTTGTGAGTATAATTCTTTTTTACACTCTAAAAACAAGTGTCTTATTTTGTCCTCACTTTTAAGACATTTTGAGGTGTCTTAATTCTAAACCATTGAGATAGTGTCTTAAAAATGCCTGTAAGACGCTTTCTAAACGTCTTATGTCTTAAAATTAGACACTTGTAAGACACCTGTTTTTACAGTGTAGAGTATTAATATTCTTAATTAAAAAAACCAAAAACCTAATCGCTAATGAAGTAGGGAAATTTTTCCAAATAAAGTATCCTAATTCGCAACTTTGACCAATCATTATATTTTTATATTTAAATAAAATTTTATTTTGAACAATGGACTACTCTATCAGCAATTAAAATCATTCAATTGAATGAATTTAAACCAAAGGTATAGCCTGCATCATAAAGTGTTTAAAGTTTCGATTAACATTGTTCGAAACAAGTCAGCCAAATTGAAAGTTGACCAATTCAATAACAGATTTCACTCTGATTTATTTTCTAAATTTGATTTCATCCAGGCGTACAGCGCATTCCAAGTACAAAATTGTATCATTATTTATAATAATAGCTATTTCAAGTCAAGAAGTGAAAAAATGTGCAATATTTCTCTTATGTCAAAATTAAATTATATAGCAGTTTAAGTAATGATTTTTGTTAATAAATTGAAAACGTTTTCAAAAAAGAAAGAAACCAATAATATAGATATTATATGCTGGGAACATTTAGCGAAATTAAACAAACCGAAGTTAGAATTTGGTAAAAATATTTATTTTTCTCGACACAGGTCAAACATTCTATGGAAATTGATCGTTACTTTCGCACGGTGGCGTCATATTCTTCTCGTTTATTTCGTTGTAGAAACCTAGCTGTTTAGATTGGCGGAAATGATTTTTTGCCCTAGATAATGAATCTGACACACGTTATAGGTTAGCAATTTGTCGTTGATTTCAGACGTTGAGCAATTGCAATTCATGAAGGTTGAACTTTTTTTCTGTTATTTGGTTATATATAGTAACTATGCCAATTTATTTTTAAAATGAGGTCCAATTTATTTTATAATCAGAGTGTTTTATTTTAAAATAAAATTTTGAAGAAATTTATTCAATATTGAAAGAATTAATAGCTGCTGCGCAAAATTAAGGCAAATATATGTATAAGGTTAGGGAAATAGAAAATCAATTTGTCGCAACCCCAGCGGGCCAAGACATGAGGGTGGCAAATTTTATTTCGCTTTCAAGGTGCAAATATACTTACCACCACGATGGAATAGAGAATCTTGGCTTTGAGTTCAGGAGCGTCTCGAAGGGGTTGTAGGGCATCGAGTGCATCCAATGTGTGTAAATGTGCATGAGCGTAAAGCGCCCCGTATCTTTCCGCGAGTGGTGCGACACTGACGTTCACGTCTAAGGTGGATAAATTTTGAAGAGTCTTGCTGAGATTGCTGTTGGCAATAATATTCGTGATTCCTGGTTCTGGTGTAGGACTACAACTTTCGTCAGTGTGATATCCAGCACTGCTGGATTCTTCTTCATAGTCGTCGCCTGCATTCTCGTCTACATGAATTTCCTGAAATTTGAAAATTTCTTTATTACCTGTCTCACGTCTCGCTTTAAACATAAATAGGTACCAAATGTAACAGGCAAGATTCACTTAAAGTCAAGTAAATTCTACATTTCAACGATGCTGAGGAATGTTTCATTCAGGCTAATTTTGCGACACATTTTTCAAGAATAGATGAAAATGTTGAAAAATAATAAAAAATATTTACTCTCTAAATTTGAATTAGTTAAAAATAACTTCATACGCGTAACTACATGGGGACCAGGGTGTGACCGGCCCACCTAAAAATCTCTCTGGCCCACCCTAGAAAAAATGAGGATCTATATTAATAAAATTAGAGTTTTGTCTGTATATTGCACAGAACTTGGAAATTTGTGTTTATTTTTTCGTTTCAAGTAGTAACAATTCCAAAAATACGATTTAAAAAAATTATGTATGTATGTTTGTATGTATGTATGTCCGCGATATTTTGACCGGGCATCACTCAAAAACGGCTCCACGGAATGAAGCTAAATCCAGCAGTCTGTTAGGTATTCGTGCAACTTAAATTTATAGCCAAACCCCATTAAAAAATATTAATTTAAACGGAAGTTATAACATTTTTTCAAAAAAAATTTAATATTTTTCATTTTTTTACGTAACACTCTTAAACTCTCTGTACCTATACCTTTTTAATTCGATAATAATTGATAAGGGATTAATAATTGAATAATAATTTCTAGCCAAACCCCATTAAAAATATTTTTTGAAACGGAAATTATGACTCTTTTTCAAAAAAATCGAAAAATACAGAATTATGATATTTATCATGTTTTGACGGATCACAC
This sequence comes from Ganaspis brasiliensis, assembly GCA_037103525.1. Lineage (NCBI taxonomy): Eukaryota > Metazoa > Arthropoda > Insecta > Hymenoptera > Figitidae > Ganaspis > Ganaspis brasiliensis. The sequence continues at coordinate 19,698 of JAZKLR010000480.1, forward strand.
CAACACTATTTTTTACTTAGCTTTTTTATTTTGATAAAAATAATTAAATTAATTCATAATTTAACATTAAAAATAAAATGGAAAAATAAATTACAAAATTAAATTTTAAATTTCTACAAAATTCAAAAAATCAAAAATTTTAATTTTTAAAATTTTTTGTCTGTTTAACCCTCTGACGGTTTAACCCGAGTATACTCAGGGTAACGTTTTTCTTTATATTTTAATAACTGAACATCGGATTAATTTCCCCATTAGCTTAAATTAAAGCTGAATATATGTGTTTTCTAGTGCCCAATCATTTAGATAATCAAAATTAATTTATACAAAGTTATATTGTGTTAAAATTTGTTAATAATATACATGCATCTTTCTATGACATGATCGAACTTACACCAAAGACTAAATCAAAGAAATAAAACCTAGGAGAAGGGATAGAAGTAAAATTATGTTTTTCCACGTCAAAAGTTATTGAAATGTATATTTACTATTTGTTTATTTATAAATAAACAAATTATAAACAATTAAAATACGATTGATCTTTAAATTTTTCGTCCGCCATATCGGATCCGCCATTTTGAATTTTTAAAATCTAACTTCAGATTCGTAATCTGCGACCCCAAAAACTATAATAGAACCTAAAAGTAAAAATTTTTCTGTACAGGAATAATTTAACCGTTTCGGTACAATTTTTCGACACTTAATTCAGCCGTCAGAGGGTTAAAACCACATTTGACAGAGTGTTAGGTCTTGACTCAAGTTGGGTTTATAAATTTACAAAATTAAATAATATTAATAACAACTGGAGAAATACTATTTTTTCGAAAAATTAAAAAAATCAAAAATTTTTCTAATTATACATTTTTTGATTGACTGATTTTAAACTTTCTACAATTAAGTACATATTGCATGTGATTTTGTCACATTTTAGCAGAATTTTGCAAAACTATTTTTCTATAACTGAGATAAAACATAAAATTGTTATCGGGATAAAAAAAAATAGAAAAAATTATAATTGTAACGAATTATTTTGAAGCATAATTGAGTGGTATTGTTGAGGTCTTTGATTAAGATTTTTATGTCGGAAGGATATATTTCAGAATTAAAAATTCAAAATGTCAGATTACAATATTTGAGAGTTACTTTATAGTAAAATTAAGAAATACAAGATTAAAATATTTAATTCAATTTTTTAATGGACACAAATCAATACTTTAATAAAAAATTGTAATTAATTGAATTTAAATTTGAAATGGGAGATACAACATAATTTTTAAAAATGTAAATTTTTAGATTTGTTTCTTTTATACAATGTCCCTTAATTCACAGAACTTTAAAAAATTTTTAAAGGGAAGGTTGAACAATTTTTCTAACAATCTAAAAATATTCTTAATTTTATCATTATCTAATGTACATGACTTCTAATATTTGTAACGAATGTAAAATAAAAATTTTATTAAATAAAATTAATTTCATTTAATTTTAAAGTTGGAATTAAAACAGATTTGGATAATAAATATTATAAATACTCTTATCATATAAATATAATATAATATAAACAAAACAATTGAAAACTATTAATTTTAGTAGGATTTTTGCTTTTTGGTCCTTTTTAAGTAAATTATAGTTATGAATATAAATTATCCTTTAGTATGTGACTATTCTTAAGAGATTTTTAAATTATTTTGTAAGATGAATGATTGGTTACTTTCACGTGACACATCTTAGAAACAATATCGTAGAAAATAAACAAAAACAAAATAAAATAAAACAGTTTTTAATTTCATAAATTGTAAAGAAGATTTTGAACAATGTAAAGACAAAAGTTGAAATGTATTAGTAGGAACTAAAACCCGTCAAAGACGGGTACGACAGATAGTTTAAAATATATTTGAGATAATAAGGATATTTGTAAATATTAAATGCAAGTTATTTTTGCGCACAATAAAATCTTAGCAACTTTACTCTGTTAAAAAAAAAGATTAATTGACTTTTTGTCACTCTTTATATACATTTAAATTTCGAAATCTCATCTTCTGATGCCAATAAGAACCTTCAAAACAGTTGCGTAACTTGGATTTGAGGGTCTCTCAGCAGGAAGGAAAATTGCCCCCCCCCCCCTCTATTAGAAAACTTCAAATAAAATTTTAAGCTATCCTATAGTTGAAATTCAAGGCAACAATTTCAAATTGAAGAAAATAAAAGTAAAAATTAAAGAAAACAATTGAGAAACGAAAAAATTAAATTTAAAATTACAAGAATTTAATTTAAAAATTGAAGAAATTCCTTAAACAATAATAGAAAATTAAAGATTATATAAGGTAAATATACGAAAATAATAATTAATAAGAAAAATGATTAAACTTGAAGACAATATTTAAAATTCAAAAAAGGAACCGGAATTCCAGAAGAAATTAAAGACAAGATTAAAAATCAAAACTTGTAATTGAAATTTGAAGAAAATAATTGAAATTTCAAAAAAACAATTTCATTATGACTAAACTAACTGAAAATTGAAGAAAGTAATTTTAAAAAGAAGATAATTAAGTAATGACAAAAAATTGAATTAAAAAAAATCAAAAGAGAAGAAAAAATCAAGTATTGAAGAGATTCATTTGAAAATAACAAATAAAATTAAAAAATATTGATTACAAGTCAAATTTAAGAAAATAACAAAAAATAAAAGAAAATCTTTAAAAAAAAATTTTTTAAATTTAAAAATGAGAAAAATAATTATAATGGAAATAATAGTTTAAATTTAAAGAAATATCATACAAATTGAAGTCATTAATTAAAAAGCGACAAAAAAAGAAAAGTTTTTAGGCTGCCTAAGAAAATGGAAGATATTTTTGAAAAATTAAGAGAAATATTGATGAAGTTGATAAAAAATTAAAAGAAATTTTCAATTGTTAGAAAATATAAAATATTACGAATATAAGATTAATAAGAACTAAAATTTTTAATGAAATACGTAAAAATTAAGAAAATCTTTAAAAAAAATAATTAAAAATTAAAGAAAAATATTTTAAAATACATTAAGAATGTAATTGAAATTTTAGAATCACATAGAAAACAATTCAAATTGTTTAAACAATACTTTAAAATGGCTGAAAATAACATGTTTCAAATTTGAAAAATTAGAAAAAAAATCTGAAATTAAATAAAATAATTGAATAGTTAAGATAATACGTGAAAATTGAAGACAAAAGCTGAAAATTGAAGAAACTCGTTTAAAAATATCAAACATAATTGAAAATTGTACGTTTCAAGTTAAAATTGAAGAAAATAATTGAAAGAGGAAGAAATATACTAACAACGACAAAAGTAAAGAAAAAGTGAAAATTTAAGAGAATACTTGAAAAAGAAAAACATTAATTTTAAAATGACAAGAAAAATTTAATTTTAAGAAATTCATTTGAAAACACAAAAATAATTGAAATTGAAGACAATATTGTAAAATTGAAGAATTCCGTTTGACAAAACATATCAAAAATAATTAAAAATTATAGGCCACAAGTACAAAATTGAAGGAAAAACCGAGAATTATAGGAAAGTATTTTAAAATGGGAAAAACAATTCGAATTGAAGACTATTATTATTTATTAACAAATATATTTGTAAAATTTTAATTTTAATTAAAAATTCAAAAAATAAATAATTAAAAGCAGAAGAAAATCATCGAAAATTGAAGAAAATTAGTTTAAAAATTAAAAGTTTAATTGAAACGAAAGGTAATTTTCTTAAATTAAACAAAGTAAATAAAAATCGAAGAAAGAAAATAAAAAACGTCACAATTAATTTGAAAATTATGAAAAAATTTTAATTGTGGACAAAAATTTATAAAATGTGAAAAACAATTAAGAATTGAAGGCATTCAATAAAAATGCCGAAAATAATTGAAAGAAGAATAATAATCGAAAATTGAAAAGAAAAATTGAAAAATCAGAAAAATAATTCCAACTTAAGACAATAATTTAGAATTGTAAAAGAAATTTTATTTGAAGAAATTCAGTATAAAATGATCAATATTAATTAAAAAATATAAGTTACGAGTTAAATTTGTAGAAAATAATTGAAGAAACTCATTTAAAAATAGAAAAAGTAATTGAATTTGTAAACAAAACAGATTTGAAGTAAAGAAAAATATGAGAAATGAAGAAAATAATGGAAAAACGAAGAAATTGCAATTAAACATAGTTTTAAAAAATTGAAATTTGAAAAAAGTGCTTAAAAAGTGACAGGAACAAATGAATTCAAGGATTAAAATTATAAATTGATGATATTCCTGGAAAAATAATTGAAAATTAAAGACTATAAGATAAAATATGCGAAATGAGAAAAATAATTGAAATTGAAGACAATAGTTTTTTAAAGAAGGAGCAAAAATTCCTGATGAAATTTAAGGCAAGAATAAAAATCAAAAATTGGAATAAAATTTTAAAGGAAAGAATTGAAATTTCAAAAAAACAATTTGACTATGACTATAGTAACTGAACCGTAATTAGGTATTTTTTTGAGAGACTGAGTTTTTGCTTTCTAATTAGTTATTTTTAACTAATTTCGATTTAGAGAGTAGAATAAATGGAAAAAATGTTTATAAATATTAGAGGGGCCCAAGATGGATATTTCATACAAAATTGTTGTTCATGGTGACAGCACCTGATGCTTTCTGTCATTTTTGTTGTTTAGAAAGACGAAGTTTTTGATGCAAAGTTGAAGATATCGATATTTTTTGATATCTTATTACTTTGTTACTGTTAAGTTATTAAATTGAAGTTTTTAAAAATGTTTCTTCTTCATAAATGTAATAAAATGATTAAAAATTAGTTTAAGAATGGTTACATGGTGTTTATTTGTTATTAACCACATTTTTCAGTGACTTTTAAGAAAGTGTCCATCTTGGGGTCACCTTTTTTGAGATCGAAAATGTTAACAATTAGAAAAAATGCTTTAAAAAATGTGTATGTTCAAAATAAAATGTTATCCCTGTGGCCATAAGTCACCTAATGTATTGTACTTTCATCCGGTATAAAACATTTTAATATATCTAATTAGGTTTGGATACTAGAGCAATAAATCGAAACTATGTCTATCTTGGGCCCGCTCCCCTACATAGAAAATTTGATTTATTGTTTTTTTATTAATACAATTTCATTATAAAAAGAAATTAAATAAATATTGTAATATGGGGCTCTTTTAAGTGCCCTTAATCCTTTATTTAGTTATTTTTTAAAATTTAGTTTTAAATTAAGATTCAGATATTTTTTTATAATCCATACTATATACGTGTATAGAAAAATCAAATTGTAAAGTAAATTATTCAAAATAAAACATAACTTTTTCATTTTTCATGAATATATAAAGTAGATCTGAAAGTACATCTTTAAAAAAGAAAATAAGAAAAATCCTATATCGTCCAGAGACTATGACTTATCTGGTAGCATAAAATATATGTTGCTAAATTACGAGCATTTTTATTTTAACATATGTAATAAATCCTGATCCGTTTCTTTTTTATTATTTTTTTTACAATTTTGCTCGTATTGTGCTAAGCTTATGGTGTGTACCATAAAGATATAATGTCTTTTTACCAATAGAGAAGTAACTTGAAAGAAATCAGTATAAAGTTTCTCCATATCACTTCTATTTATGATCCAGTATAATTTGTGTTACTCTTAATTCGTGAAAATGAAATTTGTTCAAAGAGACAGGCAGAGCAATTTGCAACAGTTAAACTCTACTAGTTCCCTCAATCCAGATTAAAAGTTAAGCTTGGCTTGAATTTAAATTCAGCAAATTGGCTGCTAAAGTCACCGACACACGTGTAGATTTTTCACTAACTTTTTAAGCAATTAAACAGTCAGTTATTTTTAATTCTTTCAAATAAAAGGTTATCAATCATAATTAAAGTACTTGTGATTTATATTTAAAATATAAAAACTTTATTAAACCACTGTTTTATTATTGTAGTAAAAGTTAAAATCACAGTAGTATTAAATCGAAAGGATTAAAATTTAATCTCAAAGAGGAATTTTTGTGGCGTTAAATAAAAGCTGAGCTTTAAAATTTACTACTGAAAATCTAGGTTAAAATATATTTTACAATTCAGTGCCAATGTAAGAAGTTTTTTTCAAATTTAATTTCAAAATTATTAAATTCTAAACACAATTTCAATTGTTCTTTGATACTTTTTTTCTGGTAATTTTTTTATCACAGTAAAATGTAATTTTCATATATCCAAAGACTTTCAGTCTTGAAGAAAAGAAAATTCTGTTTAACTTTGTAACATGCTTTCACCTCGTATTAAATTCTTCTCGTATTTTTATTGTAAAAGTTGGAGAATATGCGAAACTTTCAAACGTCCAGTATCCATAATAGAGATTTACCTCGCGCCATTAGAAAATTGATGTCACTATCCTTTCAAGAAGCGACAAATGACAACCTGTTCGTTTCTCTATTTTTTGTTCTTTAACCGCTTGGTATTTCACAGAAAATATCCTCAAATTGACCAATTTTCCAGTAACAATATAGGACAAGTATGTCGAAGACATATCAGCAAAATCATTTATTTTATTTGTGTGAAATATTTTCTATATTGAAAATTATTGAAGTTAATAACTTTTTTCATATATATTACTTCCTCTAAAATTGTAATGAACTGTAGAGAAAACGATGCTTTCAATTTTGAGAAAGAAATCAATTTTACCTCATCAAAGGCATCTGCTTTTGAATTAATATTTATTGCATAACACATTATGTTAAATGATTTAATTTTAAATTAAATTAATTCAACTGATAAATATTAATACGAATCAATGAACCAAGAACAAAATTAAATTATTTCTGGGGAATAATTTTCTTTGACATATTTCATTACAGATATATACGAAAATTTATTAAGGTAGGGGAGAAGAGAGAATATTAAAAGAGCTAAAATTCGAGAAATTATTTTTAAGCTACGTAATAATAATTAAGAATTGTTAGAACTTCTAAAATGTTTATCAAAATTTTGCAAACGACGTATATTTTGTAATTAAATATCTTTAAAGCTTACGACTTTTTAAACAGTTAAGAAAAAAACAATTCAATTGATTTAATTTAATTTATTGTTTAAAATCAGCTTTTCATTAAATTCAGCTAGAATTATGTAGTTTTTTGCTATTTTCGTGCAAGAACTATAAAGAAGTTATTTATTCATAATTCGAAGTATACATTCAATTGTTTAAACAATTTATTCTTATTATATTTTCGAACTTTGTTTTCACAAATATAAATTGTCTAAACAATTAAAAATTCTTGAAAATTGCAGACGGAAAAGTTCATAATATTTCTTTAATAAAGAAAGCAAAATGTGAAATGCTTCTAGGAGAATTTAGTGAAAAGTTGTTTTAAACAATTTAATTTATTTAAACAAAAAAACAAAATTCTTAATGAACACATTTTTTATGAATCGTTACTAAAGAATCTACAGCTATTAAAAAATTATTTAAATTTAAAACTATACAAAAAATAAATTGTTTAAACAAATTAAAATTATTTAAACAATTGAATGTGTATTGCAAGTAATGAATAAACAACTATTTTATTATGCTTTCAATGAAAACTGTTAAAAACTACATGATTCTAGCTGAATTTAATGATGAGTTGATTTAAACAATTTTAATTGTTTAAACAATTCATTTTAAATAAATCAATTAAATTAAATCAGTTAAATTGTTTTTCCATTTGCTGTTTAAAAAGTTCTAAGTTTTTAAGGTATTTAATTAAAACAGAAAATATGAAAAAAATTGTTGAAACAAATTAAAATTGTTTGAACAATTAAAAATCAATTTAAAATGTAACGAGCCTTGTAGTTTGTTATGTAAAAAAATTTATAAAAAAAGCGACGCAAGAAAATAATATTTTAGACCTATTTACTTATAAATGCTGAATGTACGTTTAGGGGTGGTTCTTAAAAAGTTTATTTAGAATTTTTTATAGGATAATAGAAAATTGTTTTTCAAAGTGTAGGCCCTCAAAAATGAGATAGATGAAATCTTTTTTTTTAGTAACCAATGTCATGTTAGATTCCGAAGGGTCTTTAAAATTTATTTTTATCGGGGCCCCAAGTTCCTTAGTTACGCCACTGTCAGAGATTTTTTTTAAGTTTTAAAAGAGAATTCAGACTGAATTCCAAACAGTTTGGAAAAGTTTTAATTTGTTCTTAATTGTTCTAAACAATCTCGAACAAATTATAAGTAGCTCAATGCAATTATAAAAAACATTTTTGAACAAATATTAAACAGTTTTTAACTAGTTTTAATAGTTTTAAGTAGTTCTAAACAGTTAAAGATAGTTTTATAAAATATTAATAAGTTAAAATAGTTTTAAACGAATTTGAAAAAGGTTTGAAAAACTAATAGACAGTTTTAACAAATAGTTTTAAGTACTTCCAAACATAGTCACCAACTAGTTTCAAACAGTAGTAAACTGTTTCTAAATTATTTTAAAACACTTAGACACCGTTTTATCAAGTTCTAAGCCGTCTTAGAGTAATTTTGAACAGTTTTATACTGGAACTAAGCAAGCTAAAAACAAGTACCTAATAAACCGTTAATAAACCTAATAGTATAAATTATTTACTTAAATCTTTCAATAGTAGCTACTACTTAGTTTGGAACAGTTATAGTAAGTATTAAATCTTTGAAACAAGTTTTGAATAGGTTACATTTTTATTTTTTATTTTTTAGGTGAAAAATAAATAAATAACACTGAAAAACAATATAGTTCGAAATAAATACACTGATCAAAAATTGTGATTTTTACAATTTTCGAGTGTTATAACGATTAAGTTTTGCTTGAACTGAAAACTTGTACCACTTTTAATTTATGGCCCTTTAATTGGCATAAAAAGAGGTACTAAAACCCGTTATTAAATAAAAAATCCAGTGAGTGGACGAGGGTAAAAATGCAAAAACACCTATTTTTTGTATTAACGATCAAAATCCGCCTAGAACGAAAAATTTGTGCCACTTTTACATTATAGCCCTTTCATTGGCATTAAAAGATGTTCTAAAATTCATCATAAAATAAAAAATCGAGTGAGCGGACGAGGTTCAAAAGAGCAAAAAACACCTATTTTTTGTATTAACGATCGAAATTCGACTTAACCCTAGAACGGACAACTGAATTTTCTCACCCTTTAACGGATAACAGTAAACAGAATTGTACTAAAATATTAGTAATTTTGACATAACCTAAAAATGGATTTAACAAATAATTAGTTATTTTTCACTAAATGGTTAGTAGAAATATAACTATTTCAATTAGTGACTGAGTTTTTACTTCCAAATTAATTATTTTTAACTAGTTTAAATTTAGAGAGTATGTAAGGTTTCTATTTTACTGCACTGTCATAGCAACGAAAATTTGGTTGAGCCAACCATATTATTTGGTTGTTATTTAATCAACCAAACTTTTTGGTTGAGACAACTAAATTATTTGGTTCAGTATTGTTTGTTGGCATAACAAAAACTTTTGGTTGTCACAACTATATTTTTTTATTCGGAATAACAAAAATTTTGGTTGTCATAAAAAAAATTTTTATTTGGGAGCTAACTAACCCAGGTGCGAATTTTCGGTCGGCCAACACATATAATTAGATTATTCACATGTTATAAATTTAATTACACAAATATAATCAGATGAGAATGTAGAAATTTAATATTAATGAAAACCTGTAACAGAAAAATTTCATTAGTCATGAAGATTCGAACCCGGGTTTTCCAGCTGCCAGTCCAGTAGGCTAACCACCAGCCCATGAGAGATATGAATGACCAATATGGAATAAACCTTATAGCTAGACAGTTCAGTAACAGACACCGTTAGCTCAACTATCAGACCCAGGTTCGGCCGACCGTCTGGTATTGTTTTTTATTTAGATTTTATTTATATTATTATCGGCAGCTTACTTACAAACTAATCACCAATTCTTTTTAATAATTGTTTTGTTGTCACAACCAAATTATGTTTGGATGTCACAATCAATTTCTGTTTGGTTGTCATAACCAAATTATGTTTGGTTGTCACAACTAAATTATGTTTGGTTCAACCAAATAAGAGCAACAAAATAATATGGTTGTCCCAAACAACTTGATGTGTTACGCCAACCAAATCTTTTTGTTATACCAATCAAAATATTGTTGTTACAACCAACAATGGTCAACTAAAAAATATTGTTGCTAAAACTAAACCTATTTTCTCAGTGTGATAACAACGTTTATGTAGTGGATTTTTTTCGTTTCTTAATAAGGAAAACGACGTTATTATTAATTTTTTAATAAAGTAAAAAAAAAAAAATATAAAAAATTTGTAAAAACAAAAACAAAAAAACAACAATATCTGAAAATTGCCATTTTTTTTTACAAAATCGTTGGGTAACAAATAATTACCCCAGTTATCTGTTCTAGGGTTAATTTTTTTTTTGACGGGTTTTAGTACCTCTTTTATACCAATTAAGAGAGTCTTCTACTCTTGCGGTTTCAATTATTATTATTTTTTTTTTAATTAATTCCAATCTATATGTATTTGAAAATACGACACAGAAATGATTCTGTGAGAATTACATTCCTTTGCATGTTTCTGGGAACCGATAAAATGCACAAATGTTTGTTCATTTGTAACATTTGTTTATTTATAATAATTCCATTATTAACAAATTACCAATTTCTAATTTTTTTTATCGTTGCTGATGTCTAAAGACCACCAAAAAACAAAAACTAAAAACCTTGTATGGGCCAGGCATTGCAGATTGATGGTGAGATTAAATTTTTATTATAAATAACATGCGCGAACTTTCAAACTCGTTTTTCTCAAAACACTATTTTTCTAAACGGTGACCATGATATCTCAGAAACTACTGCACCGATCTTGTTCAAATTTATACAGCATATTTAATATGTTATAAGCCAGCGATTGAACTGAGATTATCATGATTGCTTCGATAATTTTTTTTTTTAACAAAAAACTTAAGAAAAAATTAGTAAAAAATTGAATTTATTTTCACAAGTGTATAAAAAAATTAATTTTTGTAATTTAGAATTCATTCTAGATCAATCGCTAGTATTAAGTATAAAGATTAAAATTCTGTTTGGTTTTTCCATTTCAGATAAGCGAAACAGCCGCAATCATGGTCACCGTTAAGCATCTCCTTCAGATGATGTCTTCCTATAAAGAGAAGCTCTTTTAAATGTTAATAAATATTATGTAAAAACCATGAGATTTATTATTTAGATGGTTTGCCATTAAAAAATTATTAAAAAAGCCTTAAAAAAACAGCTGAGAAACTAGAGGATCCCCTTAAAGGGTCATAAGGTAAAAGTCGCACAAATTTTTAGTTCAAGGTAAAACTTGACCGTTAACACTCGAAAATCGCGAGAATTTATTTGGAGCTATATTGTTTTTCAGTGTTACTTTTTTCACATATAAAATCAAAAAAAATATATAAAAATTCAGTAATTTGTAAACGTTACGTTCTTTAATCGAATACAGTTTTGACCCAATTCAAAATGATTTTAAACAAGTTTTGAAGAATTTTAAATTACTTGAAAACAGTTAAATCAAGTTCGAATTATTTTCAAGTGATTCCAAACTGTATAAAACAGTTTTAAATAGTTCATAACAGTTCTAAACTGAATTGAACTAGTTTTAAATAGTCTAAAACAACTTTAAACAGGTTTAAACTAGTTTCAAGTAGTTCCTAACAGTTTTAAACTGGTTTGAGCTATTGTCAAGATTTTTTAATAATTATAAACTGTTTAAAACTAGTTTTAAGAAGTTCTTAACTGGTTTGAACAAGTTTAAAGTGTTTCTTAGCATTTTTAGACTGATTTGAACTAGTTTTAAGTGCTCCTTATCAGTTCCAACCCTGTTCAAATTAGTTTTAATATGTTATAAACGATTCCAAACAGGTTAATACTGGTTTTTAACTGTTTTAAATTTGGTTTTTACGGTTTCAGTCAAATTCTGGACAATTTATTCAAATTAAAAAGCAGTTTAAACGAGTTTGAAACAGTTTAAAACCTATTGAAGGTAGTTCTAAACAACTTTATATAAGTTTTAATATTGAGAAACAAGGTATAGTCAGTCTTGAACTAGTTGTAAAAGGTTTTTGATATTTTGTACATCTTTTCATTCTAGATAGTTATTATTAGTGGGGAGCAAGTTTTAAATAGTTCTGTTATAAACAAGTTTTGAACTAGTTTTAAACAGTTTTAAACAAGTTTTAAATTAGTTGTAAATAGCTTTATTTAAAAAATATATTCTATAACAGTTTTGAACTAAGTTTAAATATTTCCAAACTAGTTTTAAACTAGTTTTATACAGTTTAAAAAAAATTAAATATGCTCTCACTGATTTCCGACAAATTTATTTGTAAACATAAAAGAAAATTTTAATCGGTTGAAAATTGCATTTAGGAAATCAATTTGAACTCTACTTTTTAATTTTTTTCCACTGTGCCCTCTTCCCTGATGCGTTACGTAATATATGAGGAAGAAAAATTAAGAAACTCTATTATTTCTTCAAATTTAGGATAAAAGGTATTCTTTATACAATTAAATTGATCTATTTTTTCACATTGAATATTTTTCCAAAGGAACTTTAGTTAAAAATAAACATTGGAGAAGTTATAGAAAAAAGATTTTAAATGTAAAAAAAATGAAAAATCTTCTATTATATTAATACGATACCGAGAAAACTTCGTTCATCGTCGTACACACTTCAAAGTTCACCTACTTTTTCCAATAGGCAACTTACAAAAATGTTCATTTTACCATGTTATTACAGTTTGTAACAATACGCACTGGCACTATTCGTGTCAAGCATGTTAAACTGAACATTTTTTCATGCACAACATATTGTTGCACATGCGCAGTAGTGCACCACAACTGTGTAAACGTGCGCACTACAACACAAACATTTCACATGCGCAGTTGTTTTGTATTGCTGTTACACATGCGCAATGATGCATAGTGATAGTTACACATGTGCTCTGACTAAATTTAAAAATTACGCATGCGCAGTGCTGTACTTTACCAGATAAGTATATTTTCAGTACATATAGTATACTTTTTTCAATAAGTGCGCAGTAGAAATCCGTTTTATTATTGCGCATGCGTAACACTGTAGCACTGTAAGTGCACATGCGCAAAGGTACTTTATTTAACTTTTTTTTTTCTTTTTAAGTCCAACGAAAATTAAAATTTTGTTTTTCTCCACTTGTAAAATGTTGTGCGTTCAATTTAGTCTTCAAAATTATATGATTTAAACATTGGATTAAACTTTTTTGCTAACATGTTTTTAATTGTCAGTTCATGTTGAAATTGTTAAGCAATCATTATTTGTTACGATTTTTACCATTGCGCATACCTAACGTTTGTAAAAAGCTACTGCACATGTGTAATGTTAGTAAAAAACTACTGCGCATGTGTTAAATCGACAAAAACCTACGCGCAGTTTTTTTTTTATTAGTTTTGTAAGTTTAATTTTTTATTTTGTATCCTACTTTAAGTATATTTTTCTTACACTTTGAAATAATTGGTTTAGAAATAATACATTTTATACTTTTTTGTGTTAATACATTGTTTTTAAGTTTTAGTTAACAAATTGTTTGTGAAGCAAAAAATTATTAGAATATAAAAAATTTGTAAAATAAATATTAAACATTCAATGAACAATAAGTTCACTAACATTTTATAAAATGTCCACATCAATAAGCAATTAAATAAATAATAAAATATAAATTTAGTCAAATATATACTCTATATTGGTTAATCAATTGGTTTTGAGACAAGGAATATCAGTTTTTTATTTATTATGTTGTATATTTAATGTAAAAAAATTTTTGGAAAAAATAATTTTTTTTTATAAAAATTGTGCTTAACAGAAGTCGGTTAGATAATCTTAAAAATCCCTGTGTCCAAATTTAGATATTTATAAGCTTAATTAGCCATCCAAATTTCACTAAAATCCGTTGAGGCGTTCTCGACATATCAAGCGTAAAATTTATTTATAACCACTGTTTAAACAAATTATTGTTATTATTTATCAACTTTTTCAAGAATAAACCTAGAAATTTGTTGTTCTTTACATTTTACAGCTTTTTATGTATAATATAACCAAACCTAAGTGTCAATTGAAAACGGAAAAATTCGTAATATTTTTTTAATGAAGAAAGCAAAAACGAAATGCTTCTAGGAGAATTTAATGAAAAGTTGTTTTAAACAATTTAAATTGTTTGTGAACAAAATATTTAAAAAAAAAAATTCTGCCAATTATTACTAAAGAATAGACAGCTATTAAACAAATTATTTAAATTTGAAAATATAAAAAAATTAATTTTTTAAACAAATTAAAATTGTATAAACAATTAAAAAGTAATTTAAAAAATGTAGCAAGCCTTGTATTTTGTAAAGTAAAAAAATTTATAAAAAAAATCGACGTAAGGAAATAATATTTCAGACCTATAATTTACTTATAAATGCTGAATTCTTTTTTAGGGGTGGTTTTTTGAGGGTCCCCTATAGAGGGTCAGTTTGCAAAAAAATAATAATAATCGACAGTTTCTTCAACTTTGAATATTTATCGAGGTCTCATAACTTCTGAGCCTTTTTCGATAAAATTAAGAACAGTTTTTCGTAATCTTTTAAAATAAGTACAATTTTTCCATGTATTTCTAATAGGAAAATAGGGGGTGCAATCGGCACCCCTTAATATTGGCAGATCAAAATATTTAAAAATTAAAAATTAAATATTTTTGAAGGGGTGAATCCATTATATTTCATCTAAATTCGTTGCGGCATATGTTTAGATAAATCTGATAATATGTACCTAATAATGATATTTAATATACGTACAATTTACTTTTGGCAAATATTTTATAAAAATATTTGTATTTGCTTTGAAACTTTAATTTTTAAGTATGGACGTGCACGGAAAAAGGGTTATTTTTATAGTTGTGAAAACTCAATAAGAAATCACAGAAATAATTTAGGAAATATAATGATTTGATTTATATCTGTTTAAACTTTAAAATAGTTTAATTTACTTATATTAATTGATTGCTATATGTAAATAAATAAAAAATAATACGTAAAAATAGATTTTTAAACTTACCAGTCAAATGTCAAAATTCACAATATTTTCATGAAATTTTTCTAGAAATTTTGTAAGTATTAAAAAATTTATTACTACTTAATATGAAGTGTACTTTCATATGACGGGTTGACTTGTTAATTCAATTATGTAGAAATATGAAAAATGTTACCTTGAATGTTGAACTTTCCAGGTTTTTCCGTGATTTTGTATAACTCCTCAGGTGCAAAATTAAAAAATTCAATTTTGGTCTTAATATTATTTTCTATCCTATATTAAAATTTGGTGATGGATTTCGAATAATTTAAAAATTTTATTCGGTTTGAAAAAACAGCTTTCAAAAACAAAATTAAAGGTTAAAATGCAAGTACACTGAGAAAAAATTTTGGTAAAAATTCCTGTGCCTTCACTATAAAAGCGTCATAATTGACAGTCCCCGAAATTATAGTGAAGGCACTGGAATTTTTACGAAAATTTTTTCTCAGTGTAGTTTTACGAAACTGACGTTAGCTGGCTAAATATCGATTTATTTGTTTAAATTCGAATGTAAATGTGTAAATAAGATTTAATCATTGAAATTCATGAATATTATGATTGTTAATAATATTAACATGAATAATATAATTGAAAAATTATTATTAACAATCATAATATACATGAATTTCAATGATTAATCGCCACAATTTAATAGGATGGAAAACATGGTCTAACTTAAATATTAAAAACAAAATTGAATTTTTTAATTTTGCACCCGACGAGTTAAAAATGTTCAAAATCACTAAAAATCCTGGAAAATTTAACATTTCAAGGTAACATTTTTCATATTTCTACATAATTAAATTAAAAAGCCAACCCATCATATACACTGCAAAAACTGCTGTCTTCTAAGTGTCTTATTTTAAGACACAAGACATTAAGAAAGCGTCTTATGGTTATTTCAAGCAATTTCATTGGTCAATAATTTTGAAAGACGCTTTCTCATTGGTTTAAAATTAAGACACCCTAAAACGTCTTAAAAGTGAGGACAAAAATGTCTTAAAATAAGACACTTGTTTTTACAGTGTAAAAGTAAATTGAAAGTACTTCATATTAAGTACAAATAAATTTTTAAAATATTTACAAAATTTCTAGAACAATTTAATGAAAACATTGTGAATTTTAACATTTAACGGGTAAGTTTAAAAATCTATTTTTACCTATTATTTTGGACTTTTTTACATAGCAATCAATTAATATAAGAAAATTGAACTATTTTAAACAAATATAAATCAAATAAAGCAATATACGAATAATTTTATAAAATATTTGCCAAAGCCCAAAAATGAATTGTACGTATATTAAATATCAATATTACACTGCAAAAACATGGTGTCTTAAATTTGACAAAAATGTCTTAAATTAAGATACTTTTTGTGTCTAAGACACGAAAAATGTCTTAATTTAAGACATTTTTGAACAATTTAAGACACTTGTTTTTGCAGTGTACGAATTATTAGATTTTTCTAAAAATAGACATAGGCCGAAACGACTTCAGGTAAAAAATAATGGATTAACAAAAAAAAAAAAAATTTTTGTAGTCGATTTCAGAGAGCGTCTTTAAACAATATTAGAAAATTTTCATTATTTGAACCCCCCTAATACACACACATTTTCACATCTTTACCTTTTCTTAAAAAATGAAAATTTAGGTTTCTTAGATAAAAATGTGCCGATTTAGTCTATTTTTTGAAAATCGAATATCTTAACAATCACTAAGCTGTTTCTCTATGAGAAAGCAAAATGATTTTAAGGGCATGTGATGAAGAATGACGTCACTGGTATTAGGCGAAATTTGTCCGTAAACTTTCTCTTAAAATAATAACTATTTTGACATCAAACTTTGTAGAATTACTTAAAATATCATTAATAAGGTCTCTCTGATCCAAATTTGTTTAAATTTTTAGGATAAATTAATTTTTCTAATTTTCCAAAAATCAGCTAATTTTTTAAAAAATTAATTTATCCTCAAAATTTGAACAAATTTGGGTCAGAGAGACCTTGTTAATGATATTTTAAGTGATTCCACAAAGTTTGGTGTCAAAATATTTATTATTTTAAGAGAAAGTTTACGGACAAATTTTGCTTATATACAGTGACGTCATTCTCCATCACATGCCCTTAAATATCGTTTAACTCTTTTTTAGCATTTTTCTCTTTTTTTAAAAAACAAATTTTATAGCACCTTCTGTTAAAAGTAACAAGTATAGGTATATTTAAAAAATTGAAGTAATTGAAAATCAGAGACTTTTTCTAATTTAAAAAGAATAAAAGCTTGAAGCAAAAGTTGTAATGAAGAGTATAAAGGAGAAAGTGGCGTGAAAATTAATCGAGTTAAGTTAACGAGCAGGAACGGTTGCTGGTAAGCTTGCGTAATATAACATCGCGTTGCTACCCTTAAGGCTTAAGAGCTTTCCACTCGGGATAGTCTTGAATCTTAAAGTTACCTGAGTGCTGTCTTCATTCATCAATTGTAGAGTTACGGCACATCCTCGTGAAAACTGCAATAATTTTGCGGCAAGGGTTGGATTTTTATTTGCCTCGGAATCAACGTTCGATTGCCTTAAAGCTGTCCATTGCCTTAAAGCCTCCTTGTCTTGTTCCACACGACGCTTCAGCTCTGCGAGCAGATTTTTCAGGCATTCTTCACTTGACTTTTCCAGGGTATTTAACAGGCTCTGATTATCGATTAGTCGTTGCTGAACTTCGCTGTATTTTAGGGATAATTGCCTCTGATGTGAAGCTGCTTGTACTCCACTATCTGCTAAAAATTCCAATTTTACATTATTTTTAGTTTTAACTAAACGGATTTGAGAAATATGTCAAATATAACAAAATAATAATTTTATTATTGAAAAATAGTAGAAATAATATCCCTATTGCTGTTTTAATACATTTTTATAAATTGGGGAAATACGTAACTAAGCAGAATCATAATTAAATTATGTATGAGTTTGTTTACACTGAAGCACAGTAAGAAAAAAAAAAACTGCAAGTGGACAAATTGATTTTCAGCCCACAATTATTATCCGACTCTTTTTTTTAAGTTAAAGGTAATAAAATTTTGTACAAAATGTACGTTTTTTTATTTTCTTAAAAAATTGTTAACAATTGTTTATTAAATGTTAAAATAAAACAAAATTTATTTATTTATTTATTTATTTGTTAAAATTAAAAAATTTGACTTTAAACAAATACCATTGTTTATTGAAGGTACTTACTGTACCAATAATAATTAAAATTAATAAAGTAACATTCCAAGATCGATTTTATGCAATAACAATATTATTTTAATTTTATTGAATTTTTTATAAACAAATAAGTAAACAAAATTGTTTAATGGAAATTATTGAATTTTCGTTATTAAGTTTAAAGTTATTTATTAAATTTGTTATCTACAAGTAATTATTAATAACATTTAGTACTATAAATAATTAATTTATTATGTTTTAAACAATTGTTATAAAAAATTTATATATCGCAGTTTCTTATAAATTGATGGATGATCTCATTTGCCTATATATACTATTTTATATAATGTTGACGTAAAATATTTTTCGAAGTTCATTTTTTATTTAAACAATGTTTAAACAAAGCTTAATTAACAAATTCATAGTCTCTATGTTTTCCGTTGTTTAAAACTCGTTATTTTTTAATATTTTTTTTAAATATCCAATGTATATTTAATTTTTTGTCAAAATTGATAAACCTCATAACTTTTTTCAAGAACAAAAACTTTAATACTATTTGCGTCACTATTTTTCTTTAATAAATATTTTTACTAATAAAATACAATTGTTAGTCAGTATAATTTTCATTACTTAATAATAGTTTTAAACATTTGTTTAAATATTCCTTAATTAACAAATAAACAGTCTCGTTGTTTGTTGTTGATTAATCCTCGTGATTTTAACAATTTATCTCAAATGAAAAATATTTTTCAAATTTTGGGCTAAATGAAATATTATTTTTCAATAATATTAATTATATCTTATTGTAATTTTTTACTACGTAGAGAAATGGGAGGGAGAGATTTTTGAACACTGCAATTTTCTATAGCATTTAATTCGAAACACATATAATACATATTAATAAAAATTCAGTTTTATCGTATATTGTATTCAGTAATTTAATATTATTAAAATAAAATTTTAATTAATCTACCATACGTGTGATTTTCATCACTCTCGCTATTTTCTCCTGAATTTTATTTTATTCATGTCAATAATGTATTTTTAATTAACAATTTTTCTCTCCATTAATTTTATTTTAATAGGAAAATGAGGTTAAGTGATTATTTATAACGTTGACGGAATTGGGTCATCAAACGTATTCGATTTTAATTTGATTTTATTTCCATTTACAAAATGTTTTTAGTAAACGCACGCCGATTCATGATTTCAGATTATTTCAGAACAGAATAAAATAGACTTTCAAATTGAATTAAATAATGTAATTGCACAGATATTCGGTATCTATAATCCAATCATTTTAATCTTGAAATATGAATTAAATTTATATTTTAAGAGTCAAATCAGTAAGAAATTATTAAAATTTCAATTAATTTTTAGTACATTTTTTAAAAATTTTTAAAAATTCGTCGAAAGTTTGTTCAACGAGATTTAAATTGAGATTTAAATATAGATTTGTCGGAACTTTAAAACCACTGAACTTGCATTTGTCCGAACTTTGAAATTACCGAATTTGCATTTGTCCAAACTTTGAAATTACCGAACTTGCATTTGTCCGAACTTGCAGTTATCCGAACTTTAAAATATCCGAACTTTGAAATCACCGAACTTGCATTTGTCCGAACCTTAATATCACAAAAATTGCATTTGTCCGAACTTTGGAATCACCAAATTGTCATTTGTCATAACATTCCTATTTTTTGAACTTGCATTTGTCAGACCCTTTAGTTCACCGAATACGTAATTATCCAAACTTGCATTTGCAGACTCTCAGACTGTGGAATTTCAAAAGGAGCCTTCTGATTGGTTGCTAATGCTTCCGGGAAATTTACTAGCCAATCAGAAGACTCTTTTAGGAATTCTACGTTTCGAGAGCTGGACAAATGCGCAAATTCAGACAAATGCAAGTTCGGAAAGTTACAAATTCGGAGAATTAAATTTTGATCAATTGCAAGTTTCCTGCAACATTGCTGCATGTTATTTTCTATTTATGTACACTTATTTTTCATTTAGCCGACAGTTTTGTATATATATTTCATTTAACGAAATCATTATTATTTTACTTAATCATATTATTATTATATACTTTAAAAATTCAATTTACAATTTTCTTCAGCGATAAAATGTCGAGAAATTGGACAAAATTTTTACACGCTATTGTCAAGCACTTTTTCTCTGTGACCTTTTCACTATGACAATATTTTTCCGAAATATTGACCACTTTCGGAAAAAGGGTTCATCTCAAGGTATCGTTAGATTATAAGGATTCTATAACTATAAATTGTTTTTTAAGTTTGATGTTTCCTTGTGTGACAAAATTCCGAA
This sequence comes from Ganaspis brasiliensis, assembly GCA_037103525.1. Lineage (NCBI taxonomy): Eukaryota > Metazoa > Arthropoda > Insecta > Hymenoptera > Figitidae > Ganaspis > Ganaspis brasiliensis. The sequence goes on from JAZKLR010000480.1 coordinate 40,379, forward strand.
AGTGGAGATCATTTTTGAAATTTTTTAAAATAAAATATGTTGGACATAAGCTGTCGATACAACAACGCCCGCGGCAGACTTGAATACAACATGCCATCGAACTATCATAATGTGACGAGTTGACGAGTCTACCGCGAGCGTTGTTGTATCGACAGCTTTCCGATATTTTATTTCAGGCCCTTTTCACATTGGGGTTGTGAGAACATTGACGTAAAGGTAATGTGAGCAAACTATGCATAGATTATAATAGCCTCAGAAAAAAATTTTAATTCCAAATAGTAAGTAATATTAAGGCAACATTGTAAAAACATTATTCGGCGATATTAACAATATTGCAGTGATTGAATCTGTAATGTTGCCTCAATGTTGCTATGTTGCTCACCACCCTTGATATTTTATCGCACAAGAAATTGTCAAATTCCAATAAACAAATTATATTCAGAATTAATTACCGGCATTCGTATTTTGCATCGGAGAATGGAATTAATTCCACACTCAATTTAAATTTTCCTTTGAAAACTTAATACCCCGTGTAGAAAAGTTGGGTGGGCGCCAGTTGGGCCCCATATGGGTTTCCCAAATTTAAGATGGGCCCCAGTTGGGTCTTCCCACTGGGAAATTAGTGGGCTTGTAATGGTCAACCCGGTTGGCGCCAATTCACTAAAAAAGATCGTAAAAATGTAAGATCGTTAAAAAATATTCATTACAACTTTTAACAATATTTTCCACCAAAATTTTCTTTAATGATATAAAAATTAGTCAATAACAATTGTTGCATGTATTTTTTAATTTGTTTAAACAAATCAATATTGTTTATTTGAAACTTTTCATCTAATAGAGCTAGAAAGTTGTAACTTTTTTCTAATTTTGCAACTATATAAGTTAAGTAAAGCCTAATATTAGAAAAAAACTAAAATATAAAATTATTAAAATTGTTTAAACAAATTAATATTGTTTATTTGCAACTTTTCATCTAATAGAGCTAGAGTGTTGTAACTTTTTCTTAACTTTGCAACTTTTCAAACCTATAAAAGCCCAATACGAATAATAAACGAAAATCCTTAATTATGAAAATTGTTTAAACAAATTAATATTGTTTATTTGCAACTTTTCATCTAATTAAGCTAGAGAGCTGAAACTTTCTCTTAATTTTGCAACTTTTCAAACCTATAAAAGCCCAATACGAATAATAAACGAAAATCCACAATTATGAAAATTGTTTAAACAAATTAATATTGTTTTATTTGCAACTTTTTATCTTATTGAGCTTTAGATTTAAAATTTTCTTTTATTTTGCAACTTTTTAAACCTATGAAAGCTTAATATTAATAATAAACGAAAATTCACAATTTTAAAAATTGTTTAAACAAATTAATATTGTTTATTTGCAACTTATCATCTTATTGAGCTTTAGATTGCAAATTTTCTTTTAATTTTGCAACTTTTCAAGAATATCAAAGCTTAATATTAATAATAAACGAAAATCCACAATCACAAATATTGTTTAAACAAATCAATATTGTTTATTTGCAACTTTTTATCTTATTGAGCTTTAGATTTCAAATTTTCTTTTAATTTTGCAACTTTTTAAGAATATCAAAGCTGAATATTAATAATAAACGAAAATCCACAATTATAAAAATTGGTTAAACAAACTAATGTTGTTTATTTGCAATCATTCATCGAATTGAGCTAGAGAGTTTAACTTTTTCTTAATTTTTCAAATTTTAAGCCTATAAACACCCAAAACTTATAGTAAACGAAGATCCATAATTATGAAACTCTTTTAAATAAATTAATATTGTTTATTCGCAACTTAAATACAGTTTGGGAACTGTATTACAATATTGATATTAACAATATTAATTTGTATAAACCCTGTAACTAAATTAGATGAAAAATTGCAAAAAAACAATATTAATTTGTTTAAACAATTTTTATATTTTTATATTTTAGTTTTTTTCTAATATTAGGATTTACTTAACTTAAATAGATGCAATATTAGAAAAAAGTTACAACTCTCTAGCTCTATTAGATGAAAAGTTTAAGATAAACAATATTAATTTGTTTAAACAAATTAAAAAATACATGCACCAATTGTTAGTAACTAATTTTTATGTAATTAAAGGAAATTTTGGTGGAAAATGTTGTAAAAAGTCGTAATGAATATTTTTTAACGATCTTACACTTTTTTTTCGTTTATGAAGATTTTTTATGGCCCTTTAAAAAATAATTAATAATAAAAAGTTTGTTAAATAAATTATTTGGTTTTATTCTTTAAACTTTCCTGAGGAAAAACAGCTTTATCCGATCGAAAAATGTTAATTTTCATGGAATTTTTATCAATTCTATGAAAAAGTTTTTTTCCCCATGCATTTTGCATGGGAAACTTTGAGCGCTTTGACCGAATTTCATGAATTTTTAAATTGAAATGAAGGGAAATTGCAATATATAAAGCCAGATTGATAATAAGTTTAGTATTGAAACTATTATTTAGTAACAATTTACGTATTTGATAAAAATTGGGAAGCCCAGGTTGGCCCCAACTGGCGCCCACGTACAAACTGGGAATTACTGGGAACTTTTCTACACGGGACCTTATTAACTAGAATTTTATCTAAAAAGGTTTCAATATATTGTTATTGATGAATAAATTGTTAATACTTCATTCGACATTTTTTAATTATTTTTTTTTTTCAATTAATTTCTAATTTTCTGACTATTTATCTAACATTTCAATTTTTTTTTAATTTCTCTTTATTTTTATCATTATGCAAGTTTTTTTTTCTATTTCCAATATATTATCCGATATGAAGAAAGAGACCTAAGAAGCAAACAATTGAAAACAAAAAGTCAGCCACTAATCAAATAGTTATGTTTATATTAATTATTTAGTAAAAAATAACCAAATATTAGTCCAATTCTTTTAGGTTATGTCCTCATAACTAATATTTTAGTAAAATTCTGTTTACTTATTTAATTACCTGTTAATAACCTGTCAATTAATTGGTCAAACTTAAACTGGTTTTTAGTTATCTTTGTTTACTATAATAATTAGTCATGTTTTACTAGTAATTAGTTATTTTTCACTAATATCTGAAATAGAAAGTTGCCCATGATTACATGGATTTAATTGTCCCTGGTTGGACATGTCGATTAACGTTTCGATATATCAATTATTGCTAGTATGTTTAAGTCTAATCGATATATATATATATACTGTGATTCCCATGGGAAATCCCTAAGGATTTCCTCGTTATTACCAAGGATTTCCTAGAGACTCCCAGAAATTTTACAGGGAATTTCCTGGATTCCCGAACGATTACTACGAATTTCCTCTGGATTTTCCAGAAAAACCCCAAAATTTCCCAAGCGATTCTCATGGATTTCCCAGGAACTCACATGAATTTCTCAAGGATTTCCCTGGATTTTCAAGAAATCCCGCTAATTTCCCAGAGATTTCCAGGAAATTCGCAGAGATTGCCCAGGTATTTCCAAGGTTTTCCCAAGAATTTCTCAGCATTTCTTAGAGATATTTCAGGATTTTGTCAGAGATTTCCAAAGGATTTCCAGAAATTTTCCAGAGATCTCAAGGAAATTCCCAAGAATTCACAAACAATTGTCAGGGATTTCCTGGGAACTCGTAGGAATTGCTCAGGGATTTTCCTGGATTCCCGAACGATTACTACGAATTTCCTCTGGATTTTCCAGAAAAACCCCAAAATTTCCCAAGCGATTCTCATGGATTTCCCAGGAACTCACATGAATTTCTCAAGGATTTCCCTGGATTTTCAAGAAATCGCGCTAATTTCCCAGAGATTTCCAGGAAATTCGCAGAGATTGCCCAGGTATTTCCAAGGGTTTTCCAGGAACTCTCATTATTTCCTCAGAAATTTCTTTGGATTTCCTAAGAATTTCCACGAGTTTCCCAGGTACTCCTAAGAATTTCCCAGTAATTTCCCAGCATTCCTCAGGGATTTTTCAGGATTTTCTTATGGATGTCCCAAGGATTTCCACGAATTTTCTACAGGTTTCCAGGAATTTCCAAAAAATGTTCTACGAATATTGAGGAATTTCCCTGGATTTACTAATGATTCCTACAAATTTGCCAGCAATTCGCAGAGATTTCCCAAGAAATCTCATAAATTTCTCAGGAATTTCCCTGGATTTCTTAAGAATCCCCACGAATAGCCAGAAAATTCCCTAGAATTCCCAGGTACACACATGCATTTACCAAGAACTTCCCAGGATTCCTCAGAGGCTTCTCAGGATTTTTCAAAAGACTTCCTAAAGATTTCCACGAATTTTCCAGATATTTTCAGGAAATTCACAAGAATTTCCCAGCAATTCTCAGGAATTTTCTAGAAACTCGTAGGAATTCCTCAGAGATTTTTTAGGATTTTCTCAGACATTTTTAGGAAATGCCCAAGAATTTTCCATCAATTCTCAGGGATCTACCAGGAACTAGTAGAAATTCCTCAGGGATTTCCTTGGATTTCCGAAGGGTTGCTACGAACTTCCTAGGGGTTTTCCAGAAAATACTCAAGAATTTTCAAGCAAATCTCTTGGATTTCTTAGGAACTCACATGAATTTCTCAAGGATTTCCCAGGATTTCCACAAATTTCCCAGAGATTTACAGTAAATTCCCAGGTGTTTCCTAGGAGTCGTTAGAGATTTTAAAGGAATTTCTCAGGAAATATCCGAGAATTTTCCAGCAATTCTCAGGTATTTCCCAGAAATTTCCAGAGATTCCTGGGAATTCCTTAGCGATTTCCTTGGATTTCAGAAGGATTACCACGAATTTCGTAGGGGTTTTCCTGGAAATTCTCAAGGATTTCCTAAGTACTTCCAGGAATTTTTCACGGAATTCCCTGGATTAAACAAGAATGCCCACGAATTTCCTAGGGGTTCCCAGGAATTTCTTAGCAATCCTAAGAGATTTTGAAGGAATTTCCCAAAAATTTCCAGGGATTTCCCAGGAATTCTTAGGTATCCTCTGGGGTTTCTCTGGAACTCCCAGGAGTTCCTAAGGGATTTCCCAAAGATTTCCTAGAAAATTCCCAAGAATTCTAAGGGATTTTTTTGTAATTTCCAAGAAACTTTCAGGAATTTCTTTTGGTTTCTTAGGATTTTCCCTAGATTTTACAGGGATTCCCAGGAATTCACATGAATTTTCGCTGGATTTTCAGGGATTTTACAGAAAATTTCCAGCAATTTTCCAGGAGTTCCCAGGACTTTCCCAGGAATTCTTAAACGTCAAATGCGCTGCTATTGGCTCTGAACGACGGACCAGACGAACGGATGCCAAAGTTTCGTTATAAGGCTTTTTGTACCAAAATGGGAAATTGAAGTATATCAAGCGGTGAATCATAGTAAAACTTATGAAATAAACGTTTTTGTAGTCACTTAGGGTCCCTGAATACAATCATCAATTGATATTTCGAAATTCAAAATGGCGAATTCAAAATGGCTGTCTAAATTACCAAAACTTCTAAAAATTATCTGATTCGTACAAATCTTGGGGTTTTAAAGTATTTGAGGTCGCTGAATTCAAATATAATGGTCAAATTGAAAAATCCAAAATGGTGGATCCAAAATGGCAGACTTATTTTCTTAAAAATTCTCGAATTTATACAGAACTTGGTACTTTTGTGTTTTTGAGGTCGCTGAATTCAAATTTAATGGTTTAATTTATAAATTAAAAATGGCGGATCCAAAATGGCGGACATATTTTCTTAAAAATTCTCCAATTTATACAGGACTTGATACTTGTATGTTTTTCAGGTCGCTGAATTCAAATTTAATGGTTTAATTTATAAATTCAAAATGGCGGATCCAAAATGGCGGACTTATTTTTTTAAAAATTCTCGAATTTTTACAGGACTTGATACTTTTATGTTTTTCAGGTCGCTGAATTTAAATTTAATGGTTTAATGTATAAATTCAAAATGTCGGACACAAAATGGCAGACGTATTTTTTAAAAATTCTCGAAATTTTTTCAGAACTTGGTCCTTTCATGTTTTTGAGGTCGCTGAATTCAAATTTAATGGTTTAATTTATAAATTCATAATGGCGGATCCAAAATGGTGGATTTATTTTTCTAAAAATTCTCGAATTTTTACAGGACTTGGTACTTTTATGTTATTGTGCTATATTGAAACTACAATTTTAATTCGTAAAAACTATTATATTTAAATTCAGCAACCTCGAGAACATTAAAATACCAAATTCTGTAAAAAATCAAGAATTTCTAAGAATTTTAAACCGCCATTTTAGAAACACAAATTTGAATTTATGAATTAAACCATTAAATTTAAATTCAGCGACCTCGAAAACATGAAAGGACCAAGTTCTGTAAAAATTCGAGAATTTTTAAAAAATACGTCTGCCATTTTGTTTCCGACATTTTGAATTTATACATTAAACCATTAAATTTAAATTCAGCGACCTGAAAAACATAAAAGTATCAAGTCCTGTAAAAATTCGAGAATTTTTAAAAAAATAAGTCCGCCATTTTGGATCCGCCATTTTGAATTTATAAATTAAACCATTAAATTTGAATTCAGCGACCTGAAAAACATACAAGTATCAAGTCCTGTATAAATTGGAGAATTTTTTAGAAAATAAGTCCGCCATTTTGGATCCGCCATTTTTAATTTATAAATTAAACCATTAAATTTGAATTCAGCGACCTCAAAAACACAAAAGTACCAAGTTCTGTATAAATTCGAGAATTTTTAAGAAAATAAGTCTGCCATTTTGGATCCACCATTTTGGATTTTTCAATTTGACCATTATATTTGAATTCAGCGACCTCAAATACTTTAAAACCCCAAGATTTGTACGAATCAGATAATTTTTAGAAGTTTTGGTAATTTAGACAGCCATTTTGAATTCGCCATTTTGAATTTCGAAATATCAATTGATGATTGTATTCAGGGATCCTAAGTGACTACAAAAACGTTGATTTCATAAGTTTTACTATGATTCACCGCTTGATATACTTCGATTTCCCATTTTGGTACAAAAATTACCAACTTCGCTGAAGTTTTAAAAACCAAAAAAATTAGATAAATGATTCTGTATAATTTTCCTCTATTCTACATTTATTCAGCTTCATTTTGGTCCAAGGGACATTAAGATTGGTCCATTTCTTCAAGAGATATTAGGGTTTGAAGATGAAAATCACAAAATCGTACACTGTGCGACGTTTCGGTGGCTTGGTTTGCCACCATCATCAGGTCACTTTAATAAAAAATAAATAAATAAATTATATATACAAAAAAAGAAAGAACACTTTCTTTTTTTTAAAGGAAACACATAAATTAACAATCTTACACAAATAATTAAAAATTACCTCGTTAAAAATATTTAATTCACATCGAAATTAGTCAAAAACAGTAAAATAAAATTTTAAAACAATAAAATTTTGTCACAAAATTAAAATTGAAAATCACTGACATCGTGTATTCAGTGATTAGTCAAGACTGAGGTGCAAATATTGACAATGTGAAATTATATACAGAAAGAAATTGATCGAAGTATTATGAATAATAATCAAACTTTCAGCTTTCTGATTAGAGGTAAATAAGAGTTACTTAGAAATTGAATATCCTCTTTTCTATTTATCGTAAAGTCATTACATTTTATAGGGATTATTTCTGAAACCCGTCTTTTTTATAATTATTTTCAAAATCTACGACTATTGCATTTTTAAAGTCAAAAGTATATTTATTATCAAAACAAGAATTATGAATTTTATCAAATCTTCTATTTAATCTTTCAATAACTAAATTACAAGGAATGTTGGTAAATAGAGAACTAACATCAAGAGAAAGTAAAACAAAATTATCTGGTATAACCATAATATTCAATTTCTCTTTTAATTTAAAACTATTGTTTATGTGTGATTTTGGCAGAGGAATAAAATTTAAACTGTTTGTTTAAAAAAGTCTGACTATTTAGCAAAAGCCAATGACTTACTTTCAGATCAATCTGTTTATAAAGAAGTTGCTACAAAAAACCTCTTAACTAAATTGCAATCCAGCACTCAAAAAATTCTTAATAACTTAAACGATAACGATTATCTTAAATATAAATTTCCCCACAATCAGTTAACTATGACAGATACGTCACTAGCAAAATTTTATGGATTGCCAAAAATTCACAAAGACAATGTTCCTCTTCGTCCAATTGTCTCTCTCATCAATAGTCCAAAACATTTTTTAGCGAAAACATTATACGAAGAATTAAAAACTGTTATTTCTATGCCAAAATCACACATAAACAATAGTTTTGAATAAAAAAAGAAATTGAATAATATGGTTATACCAGATAATTTTGTTTTAATTTCACTTGATGTTAGTTCTCTATTTACCAACATTCCTTGTAATTTAGTTATTGAAAGTTTAAATAGAAGATTTGATAAAATTCATAATTTTTGTAAAATTCCGTTTGATGAGATTATTAACTGTACTAAATTTCTTTTTGATAATACCTTCTTTGTTTTTAACAATAAAATCTATCAACAAATTCATGGTACCCCTATCTCACCATTGTTTGCTAATATGGTTATGGCAGACTTAGAAACTGAATGTCTCAAATTATTAAAGAAAGATCATGATTGTGCACCTTTGTTTTATGGCAGATATGTTGACGACACAATTTTTGGTGTTGAGAAAAATCATGTTGTTTTGATCATTAATACTTTTAATTCTTTCAATGTTAACTTAAAATTTACTCATGAGTTAGAATCTGACAATAAAATTAATTTTCTTGATCTGACTTTGATAAAAAGAGACAATCAACTTATCACTAACTGGTTTCAAAAACCTATATCTTCAAACAGATTGAATAACTATTATTCGTGCCATCCGTTACAACAAAAAAAGAACATTGTTTATAATTTATATGACAGCGCAATTCTACTTTCACATGATTCCTTCCATAATGATAATATAAAAAAAGTTGTAGAAATTCTAAAAGACAATGATTAACCTTTACAATTTATACAAAAAAATTTAAAAATACGTACAAATATGTTAAATAAAAAAGCAATAGGTAGTACACAATCTAAGATGTCTGCTGTTTATGGTCGCTTACCGAAAGTTTGTCTTCCTTTCAATAATAGTTATTCTCAATTATCCAATATTTTAAAAAATTATAATTTAATACCTATTCCTTTAGTTAAAAAAAGTCTTAATTCGATCATAAAACTTGGAAAGGATTCTACTGAAAAATGTGATATTAAGGGTGTTGTTTACAAATTTAACTGTAATGATTGTCCGGCTACTTATATCGGAGAAACTAAACGTTCGATGAAAACGAGAGTGGATGAACATGATAAAAGAAAAAAGATCAAAACTGTTGTCAACGAACATCGTTTTGATAATAAACATACTTTTGACTTTAAAAATGCAATAGTCGTAGATTTTAAAAATAATTATAAAAAAGACGGGTTTCAGAAATGATCCATATAAAATGTAATGACTTTACGATAAATAGAAAAGAGGATATTCAATTTCTAAGTAACTCTTATTTACCTCTAATCAGAAAGCTGAAAGTTTGATTATTATTCATAATACTTCGACCAATTTATTTCTGTATATAATTTCACATTGTCAATATTTGCATCTCAGTCTTGACTAATCACTAAATACACGATGTCAGTGATTTTCAATTTTAATTTTGTGACAAAATTTTATTGTTTTAAAATTTTATTTTACTGTTTTTGACTAATTTCGAAGTGAATTAAATATTTTTAACGAGGTAATTTTTAATTATTTGTGTAAGATTTTTAATTTATGTGTTTCCGTTAAAAAAAAGAAAGTGTTCTTTCTTTTTATGTATATATAATTTATTTATTTATTTTTTATTAAAGTGACCTGATGATGGTGGCAAACCAAGCCACCGAAACATCGTCATACCTTTTAAAAAAGTAGTGTTTCTATTTTTTTATCCTGATCTTCCAACTATGGAAAAATAGTGCTTTTATTGAAAACTTTAGTTTAATCGAAATCTATAATAATAATCCGAAATATTCATTCATTCTTTCATACATTCTTGTCTGTCCGCACCTGAAGTTTGACACTTAGATATTTTTTTGTTTTAAATCAGTTCCTACGTTTGAAAAAAAATCATCTTTAAAATAAAATTGATTCTACTTTGTTTCGTTGCAACTGATTTAATTTTGGAACTTTTTTAAATTTAAAAAAATTAAAACTTGACTTGTTAGATTTTTTGAAAAATAGAAATAATCCTCAATAGAAGTTTTGAACGATTGAAGTTCGTATACATTGTAGCAGTTTGAATACATTTTGTTCAAAAAACTATTCTTTCAATAAAAATATTTCAACTTTTTTTAAACCTACGCTTTTTTCCCTTTTATTTATTTGTTTTATTATTTGTTCTTTTTTAAATATAAAATTGGAAAATTCGTGCTCTTTGAAAACATTTTTTATTTACTTTTATTTATTTGTCTATTTCTTGAAATCGGCAGCGATTTTAATTTGAATGGTATGAAAGTTATATTTTCTAAAATATTAAGTTCATTTAAATAACAAATTTCATTAAATTATTAATTTTATTTGTACTTTCAAAAATTTATAGCTGTAAATGACCAGAAACAATTCAATGTTTTTCAATGTTTATGTTGCTATAATTTTCAACAGTTTTCAATATACAAATATTCTTTTTAATTTTTATAATTTTTTTAACATTTTTTTAGATACTTGTTTTGTTGTCGATCATTATTCATTATAGACAAATTTTAAATTTTTCTTTCAATGGTCAATTATTTTCCTCATTTCTAAATTATTTTCTCTAGTATTTAATTATTTTAGTCATTTTTTCAATTTTCTTTCAATTATCAATTATTTTATTGAAATTTCAATAAAATTCTTCAATTTTCATTTATTTTCTACAATTTTTTCAAAAATTTTCATCAGTTTTTAATTGACAATTTATTATTCTCCTTCAATTTTATAATTATTCATTAATTTAAAAAAAAAGTTTCTAATCCCGATTATTCTCATCATTCTTCGATTTTTTTTTAATTGTTAATTTTTTTTTTAATAGTTAATTATTTTCGTCATATTGTAATTTTATTTTTTAATTATCAATTATTTTCTTCATATTTGCATTTAATTCTTTAATTTTCAATTTATTTCTTCAATTTTTAATTATTTTCTTCAATTCTCAAATATTTTTTTTAATTTTCAATTATTTTTATCGAACTTCCATTAACCCCTCAATTTTCAATAATTCTCGGATTTTTTCAATTAGGGGAGAGTAGTCAGAGTTGGACAGTGGTCAGAGTTGAATTATCGCGTTTATTTTGTTTTATTACAGTAGATCCATATGTCTTTGTGTGTAAATATTTGTTAGCAATGCCAGCAAACTTTTTACATGGATTGCAGTATACAGACGAACTATACAGACGCTAAAAAAAAACGTTTTTGTAGTTTCAAAATGCTAAATGTAGCAGAAATATGCCAAAGACAAATTAAGTTGACTAAAATTGTTCATTAAGATGTTATACAAAAATGTGGAACGTAATTTGGTGTTTGTATAAAGCGTTCATGGTGTGTGTGTGTGATATGAAGCTAAACGACGCTTGAGTCAAGGTTGGTACACCAAAAATTTTGCAATTCTGAAGCATGTTTGCAATGAAAATGAATTTGTAAACTTAAAAAGGTGTCAAAAACTTCATTTCTATTGGAAACAAAGAAAATTTAAATTTTTCGTAATACTCTTTTCACTTTTAGATCAATTTCGCGATACAAGAGGAAATATGATTTATTCCAGTTTCATGTTTCCTTTTGTCATTTCCAAATGTATTTGAGTGCCATTCTATCATCCGAAGGCAAAGATATTGTAATTTCAATCATTTGTCTTCATATTTCATTGATTTTCTACAGTGACCCAACTCTGACTACCATGTTCAACTTTGACTACCTTTTTTTTTTTTTAATTGCCTATAACTCCGAAACTTTTGGTACAAATTTTTTGCAATGTTTAGCAAAAACATTGCATTTTAGTAGAACTTTCCAATAATATAAGAGACATCGCAAAAGTCGGCCTACAGGAGAAGTTATAGAGAAAAGTCAAAACTATATCCAACTCTGACTACTCTCCCCTACTATTTTCACTCATCAAAATTGTGTTAAAATTTAAATTTAATTGTTATTATTATTACTACCTATTATTATTATTATTATTTCCATTATCATTAAGTTTCTTTAATTTTAAATTTGATTTTTAATTATTTTCTTTAATTTTTAATTTCTTTCTTCAATTTTTATTTCCATTCTTCAATTTTTAAGTATATTCCATAAATTTAAATTCAATTCTAAATTTTTTTTTTAATTTTAATATTTTTTTCGATTTTTAATCCAGTTGTTAAATGTGCAATTATTTCTAGCAATTATTCCTTTAATTCTCTTAAATTTGCAATTATTTTTTTAAAATTTAATATTACTTGTTTAATTTTTTCAATTATTTTTTCAGTTATTTATTAATCTAGTTATTTTTCGAATTTTGTTCTCAATTGACAATAATTTTTGTCATTTTTCAGATATTTTCATCAATTTTTTAATTATTCTCGACATTTTTTAACTCTTTCATTTAATTATTAATTATTTTCCGCAATTTTCAATTATTTTTTACAATTTTTCCAATGTTCAATTATTATCTTGAAATTTTATAATTATTCTTTGATTTTTTAAATTATTTTTCTCGGTTCTGTGTTAAATCTAGACATTTTTTTTAATTTTGTTTTCAATTGTCAATTATTTTCGTCATTTTGTAATTTTTGTTCCAGTTATCAATCATTTTTTCAAATTTTAATTTAATTCTTAAATTTTCAATTTTTTTTCAACTTTTTATTATTTCTTTCAATTCCAATTATGTTGTCGATTTCTAATCCAGTTCTTTAATTTGCAATTATTTCCAACAGTTATTCCTATAATATTTCAACTATTTTGTTTAAATTTAATATTGATTGTTTAATTTTTTAAACTGTTCCTTTTAATTGTGTAATTATGTAGTCATTTTTAGAATTTTTGTTTCAACTGTCAATTATTTTTGTCATTTTTCAGATATATTCTTCAATTTCGTAGTTTCCATTATTTGAATTTGCAAAAATTTATACAGTAGAACCTCGATAACTCGAATTTTATGGGGAACGCTAAAAACTTCGAGTTAAGGAGTTTTTAACTTAACAACCCAGGAAAAAGGGTTTAGATATAATCAGATATATTTCAGATATCATCAGATATATTGTAGATATAATCAGATATATTTCAGATCTAATGATATATGATTTGATCTATTCAGATATAATCAGATATAATCAGTTATTTAAACATATATCTGCTTATATATATTTAGATATAATCAGATCTAACTAGATATATTTAGATATAATCAGATCTGATATTATATCTGTTTATATCTAGATAGATATCGCCTGATGTGAGGTCATATCTAACTAGATATATTTTAACATAGTAAAATCTGATATTATACCTTTCTATATCTAATTCGATATTGTCAGATATGAAGTCAGATATAATCATTTTGTTAACAGATTTAATCATACATAATATCAGATCAAACTATATCTAATAAAAAGATTATTTATTTATAGGGGAGTGGGCCCCAAGATGGACAGGGCCCCAAGATGGACATTTCGTATAAAATTTTTGTTTAAGGTGACAGCGCCTTATGCTTTCTGTCATTTTTGTTGTTTCTATAGACGAACATTTTGATGCACATTTCAAGAAAAAAAACAAGTTGGTTTGTCTTCTACACATACCACGTAATTTTGTGTCTAAAAAAGTTTTGTAACAGTTTTTTCTCAAGTTGGTAAAGTTATTTAAATTTATGATTTAGAATGAGTACTGAACGTTATAATATTATTTATTTATCGTATAATAATATTCTAAAATGATTTTACTAATTCAGTATTCATATATATATTTTTACTGGGGATTAAAAAATGGTGTCATGTACCCTAAGATGGACAGGCCTAAAATCTCAATGTATTTTTTTTTGCATATTTTCGATTTTATACTTTTTTCAATAATTTTTTGAGCCAATTAGTTAAAATTTTTTATTTTACACCATAAAATGTGATTTTATCGTTAGAGAATTTATTATATTGATATTTTTCGATATTTTATTACTTTTTACTGTTAAGCTATTAAATTGAAGTTTTTAGAAATCTTATTTCTTGATAAATTCCGTAAAATGATTAAAACTTAGTTCAAGAATTGTTACACGACGTTAATTTTTTATTTACTACCATTTTTAGAGACTTTTAAGAAGGTGTCCATCTTGGGGCCACTTTTTTTTAGACCGAAAATTTTAACAATTAGAAAAAATGCTTTAAAAAATGTTTATGTTCAAAATAAAATTTTATCTCTGTGGCCATAAGTTACCTTATAAATTGTACTTTCATCCGGTATAAAACATTTTAATATATTTTATTCGGTTTGGATTCTACAGCAATAAATCGATAGGGTGTCCAACTTGGGGCCCTCTCCCCTAATATATATAAATAATATAGTTTGGACTTTTTCAAATTTGCATTAAATTGACATTGCCGCTTACATAATTTCATTTTATAAATAAATTATCAATTTAATTTATAATTTAAAATTGAACAATAATATACCTAAAATATACATATAGATATATATAAGATGTGTATATAAAGTGAAATATGTGTTGAAATCTAATAATTTTAAAGCACAGAAGAAAGTTTAGATATGATTAGATGTAGTTTTATTTATATTTAATCCCGGGAAAAAAGGTTTAGATATAATCAGATATAATTGATTATATATAATCATATCTCGATTTTGTCTCTATCTGACCAGATATAATTAGATCTAACCAGATTAAAAAATTTTAAATAAATAAATAAATTTATTGAAAATTACAAATATTATTAAAAAATATGAAGTTGGGTGATATAATTAATAAACATTTGTAATACATAATAATAATAATAATAAAAAAAATCGACTGACCCGAGACTCGATCCCGCACTCCCACGACTTCTAGTCAAGAGCTCTAACCACTGCTCCACACTGGCACTTAGAAATAGTCTTTGTTAGAATGTATATGAATCAGTATGAGCGAGATTAAATATAAATAAAACTACATCTAATCACATCTAAACTTTCTTCTGTGCTTTAAAATTATTAGATTTCAACACACATTTTACTTTATATACACATCTTATATATATCTATATGTATATTTTAGGTATATTATTGTTCAATTTTAAATTATAAATTAATTTGATAATTTATTTATAAAATGAAATTATGTAAGCGGCAATGTCAATTTAATGCAAATTTGAAAAAGTCCAAACTATATTATTTATATATATTATAAATAAATTATTTTTTTATAAGATATATAGTTTGATCTGATATTATGTATGATTAAATCTGTTAACAAAAATGATTATATCTGACTTCATATCTGACAATATCTAATTAGATATAGAAAGGTATAATATCAGATTTGACTATGTTAAAATATATCTAGTAAGATATGACCTCACATCAGGCGATATCTATCTAGATATAAACAGATATAATATCAGATCTGATTATATCTAAATATATCTAGTTAGATCTGACATCATATCAGGCGATATCTACCTAGATATAAACAGATCTGATTATATCTAAATATATATAAGCAGATATATGTTTAAATAACTGATTATATCTGATTATATCTGAATAGATCAAATCATGTATCATTAGATCTGAAATATATCTGATTATATCTGATGATATCTGAAATATATCCGATTATATCTAAACCCTTTTTCCCGGGATCTCGCTCATACTGATTCATATACATTCTAAAAAGAACTATTTCTAAGTACCAGTGTGGAGCAGTGGTTAGAGCTCTTGACTAGAAGTCGTGGGAGTGCGGGATCGAGTCTCGGGTCAGTCGATTTTTTTTTTTTTTTATTATTATTTATTACAAACGTTTATTAATTATATCACCCAACTTCATATTTTTTAATAATATTTATAATTTTCAATAAATTTATTTATTTATTTAAAATTTTTTAATCTGGTTAGATCTAATTATATCTGGTCAGATAGAGACAAAATCGAGATATGATTATATATAATCAATTATATCTGATTATATCTAAACTTTTTTTCCCGGGGAGGATTTCGAGATATGTGACGCTCCGCGAGAGAAGGGACCTATCGCGGAAAAAATCAATTTTCATTTTTTTATGCTAAAAGATAGTTTTTGAGTTGTTCTTTCATTTCCATGTTTCAAAAAAAAATTTTATTAAGTACACTTTTTGTTATAATGCTTCAAACCTAAGCGTGCTAAGTGTATCGCATTTTTTGAATTTTCTTTGAACGACCGTCTCGTGAAATTGATTTTTATTGTTTTCATTTTTTTTATGGTAATTGATAGTTTTTGAGTTGCTTTTTGAGTTCCAAAAATCAAAATTTGATTCCTGCAATTAGTTTTCTTGTTATGAAGCTTCAAACATAGGTATGTTAAAAGTCTCGATTTTTCTTCCTTCTCTTTGCCTATCCGTCCTTTAAAGTTTGCTTTCTCAGCGATAGGTCCCTTCTCTCGCGGAGCGTCACATATAAAGGTTTTGTTGATCACAACTTCGACTTACAGAGACATAATTATAATGTACATTTTTCGACTTGTAGAGCAATATAAAACATAAATTCGACTTAAATATCGAATTAATAATAATTTAAGTTAGAAAAATAAACTTAATAAAAATGTAATAATAATAGAAAAAACTTTAAAAAAATCTGTTATTTTTTTTGCGTAAAGATTGAAAAAATTCTTTATCAATTACTTTTTCTATATCAAACAATGAACAGAATGTATGATCTTTAATATTAGAACAGTTTTCAATGTAGCTTCGCAGTTTGTGAAGAGCTTCTTTGGCCTGCCTCACAATTAATAATTAATTTTTGTAATAAACTTACTTGTTTTCGAATTTATTATTTCGTATTTACCAGCTTCGTTAATTTTGAATTCAAAAAACAAACAAAAATCAGATTTGTGTATTACGTGCTTACAATTAGAAAGTCTAATTAATACTAATTATTAATTTGAGTTTGAAGAATTAGAATTTTCACTTTCTTATATAGAAAATTCGACTTACTGAGTCTGCTTTTCGAACTTCGAGTTATAGAGTATAAAAATGCACTATTAGTATCTGAAGGGGAATGATATTTTTTTCGAGTTAAAAATTGTAAAATATTTGAGATATTGAGTATTTAAGGCTTCAACGGAAGGGGAATGCTATTTTTTTCGACTTACTGAGGAATTCGACTTATCGAGGTTCTACTGTAGTTTTAAATGACCAAAAACAATGCAAAGTTTGTCGCGCGTTAATGTTGCTAGTTAACCAATAATGATCGTCTATAAAAATGCGAGAATTTTTCGAAATTTCTCATGAAGCACTAAAAATGTCTGATGAATATTTCTTCTTACCTTTGAGAGTGCCCGTGTGCTTGCCACAGCTTTCGAGTTTGTGGAGTGCCAGCTTGTAGGCTTCAGAGCGAGCTTCCAACTCCTCTTTGAGTGCAACCGATAGAGGGACGAGGTTTTGCGAAGCAAAGATTTCTAGACCGGATGTCTGGTTGGAAGGGACCAAGCCGTGTTTACCGAGACCCTCAACAGCTCTTTCCAAAGCTCGTCTCCTTGAAGAGAGCGTACTTTTGACGTTGGGTGATATTCGGTAGAGAGCTCCCAAGAGTTTACTCCATATCCTCAGGTGAAAGTGATCCTGGCTAGACGAGATCAAGTTCACAACCTTCCAAAGTACCTGCTCGATTCTCAGAATTTTTGCGTCCTCAATATGGAGGTCAATCAGTCTCGAATAAAGTGCCTCGAGGAGGGCCAAACTGTGAGGGAGAGTTTCTATTAAAAGATCCACCGGAATATCCGGCAAAGCTGCCCTTAATGTGTAATGTGGAAGTCTCATAAGGAATCCTGCTGCTTCTCTGTATTGCCTGCCCTCATATAGCCTCAGTAATCTGAAACGAGATCATCTGCTTGATACTGACAAGAACTCTGAATACCTTTACACGTCCTGGAATTTTATTGTAATTGGGTGAAAGTAGAAGGACTTTTATATTTGTTATCACATGGAACACATTGTTTAGAAAATGAGAAAATTGATTAAAAATTTTATTCGCTTAGAGCCTATGAATTCACAATTAGATTCATAAATTATTGTATTCATAAATTGCAACCTGTAAGAGTTTAATAAATTCATGGGAATAAAATTGTATTCGTTATGTAGGTTAATTCATCAAAGACGGAGTTAATTCATCATTATAAGAGTTAATGTACCATTGTAAGATTTATTTCATTATATAGAGTTCATCAATCATCAGCATTATTTCATCATTCAAAAATAGTTAACTCATCATAGTATAAATTAATTCGCTAATTTATATTGCAGTTTTTAATTAGAAAGTTTTACTGTATAAGAAAAGAGAAATATAATGCCACGTTTTTAGCTGTATTAAATAATGATTCTAAATGGTTGGCAATATTATTTTTATATTTTTTACTTTTTGCGAGAAAGTCAGTGTTTATAAAATTAAAAAAGGGAAATAATTTTTTGCATACATTTCAATTTTTATTTTCTGTGAAAAATTAAATACTTAAAATCTGTCGTTGATTGTTTAGAAAGATTATTTATTTATTAAATGGCGATGAAAAGTAGTGAAAATTGGAAAAGTAGTTAAATCTTCAAAAGGAATTCTGTTGGAATTAAGTCCGAAATCTGTTCGAATTAAGTCCGAAAGCCGTTGGAATTAAATAGCAAATTTAGTCATATTTATTAAGAATTATTAAAATTAATTATGATATTTGTATAATTCTTGGAATACCGTTAAGATTCAATTTAAATTCCGATAAGATTCTGCTGCAAGTAAGGCAGCATTCCATAGGAATTTCATCAGAAAGTTGGGAAAATTTACAAATTACAATAATAACATAATTGTTATAATTCAGGGAATTGCATTATAATTTTATAATTTACCATAATTTGGTAAGAATTTCAATTATTCCTGTTTTTTTATAAGATTCCAATCAAAATAAATTAAGATTATAAAATAGTTGGAATCCATCAAATTTTCAATAATTACATAATCGCTATAATTATAGAAGTTAAATTAAAATTCATTAAAATTAAAATGAATTAAATTCATTCCTTCAGCATTTTAACAATTGGCAGGATTTCTATAAGATCCCAATAAAAATAATCAAAATCAAATTTTCAATAATTAGATAATCATTATAATTACAGGCATTGAATTAGAATTCATCAAGATTCCGTCAGTATTTCAACAATTGCAAGAATTCTATAAAATTTCAATCGAATTTCCGTCAAGATATTGTTAAAATAAGATCAGAAAATAGTTACAATTATATTCAGATTTAGTCGGAATTTACATAACTTTCGGAATTAGATTGAAAGTCGATCGGAAATTCATCAGAAAGCAGTTGGAACTTCGATAAATACTTAAATTCTTCTGGAATTCCGTCAAACTTTCATTAATTACAGTATCGCAATAATTTAGGGAATTGCATTTGAATTAAATAAATGTCAGAATTCCGTTCAAATTTAATAATTACCAGAATTCCATAAAATGTCAATCTAATTTCCGTCAACACATTGTTTTTAAAGTCAGACATCAGATGGAATATAGGTGGAAATCCATTCAAATTAAGTCAGAATTACGTTGGGCTTTAGTCGCGTTCGAATTAAAATATATTTACTACTTGCTTATAATTCCGATGAAATTTAATTAACTATCGAAAGTTGCTTATTTTTTTTGAAATTCTTTTTAAATTTATATCATTTCCGGAAATAAATTAGAATTTAGTCGGAATATCAATAGACTTCAGGCAGAATTATAACAATTATTGGAATTTCAAGGAAATTTCGTTTAAATTTCAATAGTTATATAGTTGTTATAATTCTCGGAATTGCATTGAAATTAATTAGAATTCCGTCCGAATTTCAATGATAGCAGGAATTTGATAAGATTTCAATCAAATATCCGTCAAAATATCGTTAAAATAGGATCAGAAAATAATAAGAATGATGTCGAGATTCAGATGCAATTTGTACAATTTATGGAATAAGATTGGGATTTCACAATTTTATCAGAATTTTAATATAATTGATGGAATCCCCCAAAGCAAATTTCAAATCCAATTCCCGTCAAAATATCGTTAAAATCAGGTCAGAAATTGGACGGAATTTTGTTGAAATTCAGTTAGAATTCACTATAAATTTATTTAGAATAGCACAAGAATTAACTGCGAATTTTTTAAGGTTCAGTTAGAACTTGCATAATTCTCGGAATTAGAGTAGGATTCAGTCGGAATTTCGTCAGGTTTTTGTTGACAATGTAAAAATTGCTCAAATTCCAAGGGAATTATTTTAAAATTCCAATAGTTACGGGATTGCTATAATTTCGTTAATTACATTGGAATTTAATCAAAATTTCTCTAGAATTACATTATAATTTCAATAAAAGCCGGAATCCCAACCGATACCAATCGAATTTCGGTCAAAATATAATTAAAATTAAGTCGGAAAAAAGTCAAATTTCAAATGAAATTCCGCTAAAAGTCAGTCCGAATTATGTTAAGATTCAGTCGGAATTCTGTTTATATTTTGGTACAAATTCTATAGAATTCCGTCGAAATTTAATTAATTTAATTAAACAAAATTTGGATCATTTCCGGAATACAATTCGAATTCCTTAAAGATTTTAAACGGAATTTTGTTGAAATTCAGTCAAGAATCATTAGGAATTTAATCGAAATACCATAGGAAGTAAATCTGGCTTTTTCTAAACTAGTTTCAAAAGTCAAAAGTTGTATAATTTTATTATCAAAATTAGATTGGGATTAATTTGGAGATTTAACAGATTTCAGTCGAAACTTTTACAATATTAATGGAATCCACGAGAATTTTGTAGAACTTTTTATAATTTCTGAATTATCCCGAGACAAAATTTGAAACCTTGGTTGAACCTGAAAAACCTAGTTTGACAATGTTTTGAACCTTTCAACGCTCCTTTCATACTTTTAAAATTACTTTAGCCCTCATCACCCTACAATTTCACCCTGCAATGAACCTCACTAGTCTTAACATAGGTTATAAAATTTATTACTGTAATAATTTATTGCACTCAAAAATCCTATTTAACCCTACAGACATTACATTCATCCTTATCAACTTCGTTTGAACCTCACAAACCTGTGTTTGAAATATATTTGAAACCAAGGTTTGTGAGGTTTAAAGTAAGTTCCAGGCCGTTACCAGAAGAAAATTTCGAGAGGGTTTTGTCAAAATGATAAACTTTTTTTTTTATTGTCATAAATCTAATCTTACTTTAGTTGTCGAAAATATTTCAGGAGGGTTCAAATACTCATAACACCCCCCTGGTTATAGCCTTGAGTAAGTTGGTAAAATTTTTCAGAGCAATATAACTGACAAAAGAATTCTTCCAAAAAGGAAATAAATAAAAATGTAAATGTTGTAGAAAATATGTCCACATATTTACACAAAATATAGTTTTGGGATTTCCAAAATTGTCCTAAAAAATTGACTATAGTAGAAACACAGGTATCGCCAACCCAAAGACCATTTTCAGTCAGTTCTTTGTCAACTGTGACAAAGTAAGTTTTGCTCTTCTACGCCGAAAAATCTATTTTCTAATATTGAATATAACAAAGTCTTATACAATTTTTCCTAATAATTTTCTTAATAATATTTGTATTCTAAGAAAATATAATAGTAGTCGTGATATTGCCTGTGTGTTTACAGATGTCTTAAACCGATTGATTATATATTCTATGTGCAAAATCTATAAAAATAAAATAATAAAAATAAAAACAAAGCTACATTTGTTAGGTTCTCGACTGTTCGAGAAAAAAAGTTTCGTTTTAAAGATATTAGTGACTGTTACAAATTGTTATATACATATTAGTTTTTTTTTATTCAAACGGATATTTCAAGACACAGAAGGTAAATTAAATAAAAATCTTAATTGACATTCGCATTTCTGGAAAATTTTGTAATTGTAAATTTTAATATGTAATAATTATATCTTTAAGATAAAAAAATGTATTTAAAAATAGTAAAGTTGTAAAGTATTTTTTGGTTTAAAACTAAATATTTATGGATCTAAATTAAGTTATTTAACATTAATAAATTGGTTAAAAATTCAATTTGGCACATGAGAAGAGAATCTTTAAATTTGAAAATTATGTAAGGAAAAGAAAATCTATAAGAAATTATTCTTAAAAGAAGAAAACTCTAAGAATATGTTCTTAGCGCTTATTTACTCTCTAAATCTGAATTAGTTAAAAATAACTAATTTAAAAGCAAAAATCTTAGTCACTAATTGAAATAGTTATACTTCTACTAATCATTTAGTAAAAAATAACTAATTATTAGTCAAATTTATTTTAAGGTTATGTCAAAATAACTAATATTTTAGTAAAATTCTCTATTTACTAATTTAATTAGTCAAATTTTAATTATTTTTCATTTATGTTTTTACTAATAATTAGTTATTTTTAGCTAATTGCTGGAATAAATACTCAGACAAGATTTTACTAAATATTAGTTATTTTTAAATAATTCAGATTTAGAGAGGTCACATATTCTTAAAATTTGTTAAATAATCTTAAAATTAGAAAATAGTTTTGCGGTGTAACATATGTATTTAGATCAAAGTAATTTAAGCAAGACGAATAATGGAAAATAAATTTTGTGTTTCTATGGTGGATGAAAAACAGAATGTTTATCATAATGAAAACCTCGTGCTTTCACAGTTGAAAATTTTGTAGATTTGTGTAGAAAACAGTTCTTGTTAAATTTTTTGTGTTAAAATGGTTGTGCAAAAAGTTGAATTCGTCTGTTAATTATTAGTTTTATTATTAATAGTTATCATTAGTTAATTATTAAAAAATTAAAATTTTATTTAACAATCTTTTTAAAATATTTTAGATGATGAAGTAAAAGTGTAGGTAGACAACGTATTTTAAATCAAGTAAACGTGAACCATTGTTAATTAATTGATATTTATAAACATAATTCTTAGTGTGTAGATAAAACTAACACCAAGAGATATGTTTAATAAAAAAAGATTGTTGAATCGGACTTTTATTCTGTTTGTTAAATTTATATTTTAGCATATTTAATGTAAATTTGTATATTTTTAAATATACTTTACAAACGCCATAAAAATTAGATTTATATATTAATAACAAAAATTAATTTTCAGAAGATGTAAGGAATAAACTAGGAATAAACTGTACTACGGGAAGAAATTTAAGAATTTGTTATAACATGCTTTTAACAGGTTTTTAACATATGTCTAACATGTGTCTTAAATATTTTCAAATTTTTCTGGAATTTACTATCTGGTTATTCAAAATAACACTCCAGAAGCATCAAGGATACTTAGCCCTACGTGTACGTGCACTGTGGATCCTTCAAAAATACCAAAAATTATTTTTGATTCCGTCATAAATCACAACTTACTTCAGGTACCTTTATGGGACTTCACACTCCAAACACTACTTTCGGGGGATATAGTCCTCTGTGCACGTGCTCCGTTGACCCTACTGACGCTCTAAATACCCTAAAACATCAGTAAAATTCAACCTCAAGACACTCCAATCAACCTCTTGACGCTTCAAAGTAAACCCTCAAGAAACTAGAATCAAGCTACTAGTGCAGGAGCTGGAGGGAGTTGAGTGTGCATAATATGAGTAATGGAAAATGAGAATTGTTTCATGTAGGGGACACCCCCCAGTATAAGGAAACCCATGTTGCCCAAAAAAATTTTGGTCCATTTGGCCGCCATCTTGGATTAAAGGGTAAAAATTAATTTTTCAAATATCACAATAAAGATTAATCTGACAAAATTTTTGTAAAATAGTTTTTTGTAGATAATATTATTATCTACAACTTTTATAAGAAACATTTTTACCCAACTCTAATAATTGAAATGTTATAAACAAAACAATTGTAAAATTTAGGGGATGAAAATCTTTGGAATTAATTTAATCTTTTATTTTCAATTTTATGATGAAAACAGTTCTTATAGAATTTGAAGAGCAATTCTTAACGAGTAATTTGTGAGTTTGTGTTTCAAACTAACTTAATTATTATGAATGTTACAGATCTTCAAAGATAGGTTTATTTGAAAAATTGTGACTGCGAAAGGCCGCACTTAGTACAATAGGTACATCCAAAGTACACAAAAAGTAAATTTAACTTGATTTTTCGCTTTAATCTTGTAAATTACACTTTCACATACAGAAATACCCTGGTTTGTTGTCAATTTTATGGTTACTTTAGCCGCCATCTTGGATTTAAGGGTGAAAATTCATTTTTAATATATTACAATAAATATTGATCTGGCAAAATTTTTGTACAATGCTTTTTTGTAGATAATAATATTATCTACAACTTTTATTTAAAATATTTTTCATTAACTCTTAAAATTTAAAAGTTTTAAACAAAAGAGTGGTAAAATTAAGGAGATGAAAATCTTTAAAACTAATTTATTCTTTTGTTTTCATTATTACGATAAAATTACTTCTGAAATAATTGGTATAGAAAATCTGAACGAATAATTTACAAGGTTTTGCTTACAGTTATCTCAATTATTATTAATTTTATAGAACTACAAAGACGGGTATACTTGAAAAAGTTAGTGTTCTAAAGACAACATTTACTATACCTTCACTCCAGAGTAACAAAAAGTGAGTTTAATGTAATTTTTTACTTTAATCGTTTATATCCAGCTTTTACATAGAAAGATACACTTTTTCGTATTCAATTTTATAGTTCCTTTGGCGGCCATCTTGGATACAAGTGTGGAAATTCATTTTTAATATATTACAATAAATATTATTCTAACATAATTTTTGTAAAATACTTTTTTGTAGACAATAAAATTATTTCAAATTTTTTTATATGCTTGAATCATGAATAATTATTCTTGGACCAAGAATAATGATTCTTAGACCAATAATAATTATTCTTGGATCAAGAATAATGATCTTTGATCCAAGTACATTTTCTTGGTCCAAGAATGGATGCTTGGATCAATAATAAATTATTCTTGATCCAAGAATAATTATACTAGTTCCGATTATAAGGATAATTCATACTTGATCGCATGCATAAATCCACTGGTACAAGAAAACATTTCTCTCAGTGATTTTAAAATTTTTTCCTTAACTCTAATAATTTATTACTTATAATCAAAAGAACAGTAAAACATAGGGGATGCAAATTTTAAAGTTAACTTATTCTTTTGTTTTCAATATTGCGACAGAAACAAAATGTGAATATTTTAAAAAGCATTTCTTAATGTACAATTGACGAGGTTAGCTCTGCAATTACTCGAATTATTATTAATTGTAGAGAACGTCAAAGACGCTAGTGTGTTTAAAAAACTGAAACAATCAGGTGCTTATTAAGGAAAAAGATTACAAAAATTGATTAACATGAACATGAAATTAATTGTAATCTTAATTTTAAGAGACCAAAAATTTATAAATAATTGGTTTAAACAAAGTTCTTAAAAATTTGTAAAGTATCGTAATAATTTCAAAATTCTTACACTACCCAAAATAAGGTGTCGTTAATTATTGTTCTTTTTCTTATAACTTTTAAATTATTAGAGTTAATTAAAAATATTTTAAATAAAAGTGGTAGACAATATTATTATCTACAAAAAAGCATTGCACAAAAATTTGGTCAGCTCAATATTTATTGTAATATATTAAAAATAAATTTTCACCCTTAAATCCAAGATGGCGGCCAAAGTAACCATAAAATTGACAACAAACCAGGGTATTTATGTATGTGAAAGTTTAATTTACAAGATTAAAGCGAAAAATCAAGTTAAATTTACTTTTTGTGTACTTTGGATGTACCTATTGTACTAAGTGCGACCTTTCGCAGTCACAATTTTTCAAATAAACCTATCTTTGAAGATCTGTAACATTCATAATAATTAAGTTAGTTTGAAACACAAACTCACAAATTATTCGTTAAGAATTGCTCTTCAAATTCTATAAGAACTGTTTTCATCATAACATTGAAAATAAAAGATTAAATTAATTCCAAAGATTTTCATCCCCTAAATTTTACCATTGTTTTGTTTATAACATTTCAATTATTAGAGTTGGGTAAAAATATTTCTTATAAAAGTTGTAGATAATATTATTATCTACAAAAAACTATTTTACAAAAATTTTGTCAGATTAATATTTATTGTGATATTTGAAAAATTAATTTTCACCCTTTAATCCAAGATGGCGGCCAAACGGACCAAAATTTTTTTGGGCAACATGGGTTTCCTTATACTGGGGGGTGTCCTCTACATGAAACAATTCTCATTTTCCATTACTCATAGTAATGTTAGTCATAGTAATAGTCATAGTAGTTTTGTTAGGCTCATTCCTCTTTTATAAATCCATTCTATTTGAATTTTAAAATCTTCTCAGAGAAGGTAGGTTCAGTAGGTTCAAATTATAGGTTCAAAGTAGGCTGAAAATTTTGTCTCGGGTATAATTTACGGAATTTTATTGTAATTTAGATGGAATTCCGTTGATATTCAGTCAGAATTGTGTTTAAGTTTAATCAAAATTTAATTCAAATTTAATTTAAATTTCTTTGAAATTCCGACGGAAGTTAATTAATTTTCGTAATTAGATTAGGATTTATTCGTAATTTCAACAGAATTCAGCAAAAACTTTGAATATTATTCGAATTTCACGGGAATTCTGACAAGCTGTCAAGAAATTCGAAATTGGTATAATTTCCGGCATTATATTGGAATTCCGTCCTTCAGTATTCCGTCAGAATTTCAGAAATTCCCGAAAATCTATGAGATGCCAATTAAATTGCTATCTAAATATCGTTAAAATTATATCAGAAATCAGTTGAAATGTAGACAGTATTCCGTCAAGATTATATATCAGAATATCCTTTAAATAAGGTCAAAATTATGTTGTTATTTACTCTTAATTCAGTTAAAATATAAATAACAAGTTTATTTTAGATTTAATAGGGTAAATTATGTTGGATACAGTCAAAAGTACAATTCGATAAAACTACAAAAATTCATTGTGAACTCTGTCGTATTTTCAATAATTACCGGAAATTACATGCGGATTCTGTTAAGATTTTTTTAGAGGTCTGTTTGGAGGTCTAATTCCCCGAATTATGGACTTATATTTTAGTTGTAATTCAGACGAGAATTTGTTAAAATTCAGACAAAAATTTGTTAAAATTTAGTCAAAACTTTGTAAGAATTTAGTCAAAATTGTTTTGGAAGTCTGTAGGAATTTGGATAGTATTCGCAATTAAAATTGGGATTCCGTGAAATTCAGTCGAAAAACTTAGTCGGAATTCCCATTAAATTTATTTAAAATTATTAATTATATAATTAGAACACATTCAGTCAGAAATTCTATTCAATTGGAACTTGGTATGAATCATAATAAAAAAATTTCAGAGTACCTTTCGAATTCCGCTAGATTTCAATAATGACATAAATTAAGAGAATTTATTTTTAACTTTTGACACCCTTTGTAAACAATATCTGTAACTAATACAGTAGAGCTAAAAAATAAAGTTGAGATTCTATAATGTCTTAATATTACTATTATTATTAAGTAATTAACTAATTATTTATTTAGTCAATACACGGGTAATCAATACTATTATTATTAGATGTTTTTAATGTTAATTTTGTTCTTTGTAGAGTGAATTTGTGTTTCGTATTTTTATTTTTTATCTTTATACACGTATATTCAGTACACGATTTCTCTATTATAACAAGTTTAAAGTCGTACATTCACCTTTCATAAAATGTAACTTTTTATGTTCAAAATTATTAATAAATTTTTCAGTGAATGGTTTGACACTAATTGAAGATAGTAAAAGTTGTAAACTATTATTTGTTTCCTTTTATTACCAACAAATTTAATTTTAACTTTTAAACTTTAATTTTTTAGAAGGAATTTAGTTCTGAATATTCTACATATATGATTATATTGCCTAAAAGCCTTTCTCTACACTTAATTTTAAAAATTAATCTCATTTAACTTAAATTTCAAACATTAACATAAAACCACTATAAAATATTTCAAAGCGTGATTTCTTTGATAAATTAGGAAATGAAAACTATATGTATGTTGAATTGATGTAAATTCTAATTTTATAATATCTACAGCGCGTTGGAAAAATTAAAAATATTTTTTAAAGCTTAATTTCTGGATTGAATTTTAATAAATAAAGCTATTCTCTCTCAGGATTTCAATTTTATTAATTATAATTGTATTTTGTACTTTTTCAAACATTACATTGCTTCCCCATAAAGGAAGAATTTTATACTAAAAAAACAGAGAAATGAATTAGAGTCATGAATATTGTTCATAATTGAAACTATTTTCTCGGTCTGGGAACAATGGCTTGTTTTTAAAACAATGTTTATAATTTTTGAGTATTATTATATTGTGCTATTAACATACTGTTCTATATTCATATTGTTGCATTGTTATATTATTACGTTCTTATATTATTATACATTTTGATATTATCACACATTATGCACAATTACATTTTAATACTATCGTATTATTTTGATATATTCTCTCTACATCTCAAGAGAAATGTAATTTACACCTAGTCATTATATGAATTCTTGAAAATTTCTCAGATGATAATCAAACGTCGCGTGGTGAATTATTATTAAACGATATTTCATGCATGCTTTCAAAAGAAAATATATGATTTTACGTCGATTAACCGATAGGAACTTTAACTATTAATCGTAAAATATTTTAAACATCTTAACAACTCATGCATAATAAAATCCAATGACACACTTCTAATTTTAAAATTATAAATTACACCTTATCCTTTAAATGAAAAGACCAACATTACAATTAACTATCAATTTGGCACTAATTTATACTTGTACTTGTGCCCTACATTGTTTACGATTAAAATATTCATCTTAAATTCAGTTCGTCGATAAAGTTTGATATTACTAAGTACATGAGATGTACTTCTAGATGTACTGAATAAAAAGTTTGCAAAAAACAATAAATATTTGTTTAAAAATTGCTTAAATAATAATTTTATTTGTTATCTTTAATCGTTATTGTATAATATGTGATTAATTGCAAAGTTGGGAAAAATCTGCGTCTTTCTAGGAGCTCTGAATAAAAAGTTGGTAAATAACAATAATAATTTGTTTAAACAATTTTTTATTAATATTTATAATTATTTTATTTCAATATTTTATATAATTTCTTGATTTAGTACAGAGTAATGCTAAAAACTTTTCAAGTTTTTTGAAGTCTGATACTTTCACTGTTAACTTTGGAAATGTTATAAATTTGCAATAATACAGTTATAAACAATTGCAAAATTCATCGTAATAAATAAATTTTCTTTACATAACTAATAGTATCTATTATTTAAATTAAATTTTCTTTTTTAAAATCCCAAAATTGACAACTGTTTCAACTGACCTCGACATATGCAAATTTCACTCGATTTTGCGATTTTTGAAGACGAATGTAAATACCAATCTTGTAATTACTAAGCCGAACCAATTACTAAACTAAAATTTAGTAGCAAACTAAAAATAAAAATTTTACCGATTAAACAAATTATTAGTATTGTTTAATTTCAACGTTTTATCAAATTAAACGAAGAAGTTGCAACTTTTTCTCAATTTGTAAACTTTTTAAGACGAATGTAACCAATTAATAGCATCAAAATAAAAATAAGAATTGTACAATTGTTTAAATAAATAATAACTGTTTAATTTCCACTTTTTGTCAAATTAAGCTACAGATTTGCAATTTTTTCTCAATTTTGACACGTTTTAAGCTAAATGATACCATTTACTAACGATAAACTAAAAATAAAATTCTACCAATTGTTTTAACAAATTATTATTGTTTAATTTCAACTTTTTATTAAATTTAACAACAGGTTTGCAACTTTTTTTCAATTTTGCAATTTTTGAAGATGAATGTAGTTAATAAAAGCGTAATTACTAAGACAGGCCAATTACTAACAACAAACTGAAAGTAACAGTTTGTCTGATTGTTTAAACAAATTATTATTATTGTTTTATTTCAACTTTTTATCAAATCGAACTACAGAGTTGCAATTTTTCTGAATTTGGCAAATTTTCAAGCTAAATGTTACCATTGAACAAAAAGTAAAAACAAACTAAAAATCAAAATTCTATCAATTGTTTAAACAAATAACTATTGTTTAATTCCAACTTTTTATTAAATTAAGTCACAAAGTTGCAACTGTTTCTCAATTCTGCAATTTTTTAAGATGAATGTAACCAATTACTAATAACAAACTAAAAAAAAGAAATAATAATTCGACCGATTGTTTAAACAAATTATTTTTGTTTAACTTCAATTTTTATTTAAAAAAAAGCTATAGAGTTAAAATTTTTTCTGAACTTTGCAACTTTTTAAGCTAAATGTTACCATTGAATAAAAAATAAAAACAGACTAAAAATAAAAATTCTGCCAATTGTTAAATTTAGTCACCGAGTTGCAACTTTTTCTCAATTCTGCAATTTTTGAAGATGAATGTAACCAATTACTAATAGTAAATAAAAAATAACAATTCGACTGATTGTTTATCAAATTATTTTTGTTTAACTTCAATTTTTTATCAAATTAAGCTATAGAATTGAAATTTTTTCTTAATTTGATTCTTAATTTAATTTCTTTTATTTTTAAGGAGGTAAGAGTTATAAAGTAAAGCGTTATAATCGATTAAAAACTTTTAAAAATTTATTTTTATCAATGTGTTCTATACAGTCTTTTATTTTTATTTTTTTTTTTATTTAATTGTTATTTTTATTTTGACTAGCGTAACAACCCTCGCTCACTAACGCTCGCTCGTTTTTTTATTTCTTTTATATATTTCTTTACTTTGTGTATTCTTAAAAATATATATAAATCTATAAATATGTTTAATATCCTTTTTCCTTTTATATTATTTCTATTAACTAATTATTATTTATGTATAATTTTTTTTTAGGTCAATACATTCTATTTCACCTTAAGTCGTTGCGGCCTATTTTTAGAAGAATATGATAATTGAATAATTTAAAATGCAGTAAATTATAATATATATTATGTAATAATAATATATATTTTAAAAATTTTTTATAATTAATAATAAATAATAATTAATTAATCTATTATGTTATTTTTTGAAATTATTTATTTGTTTTTGTAATTAATATTATAGTTATAAATTTTTATTTTGAATTTTATAGAATTATTTAAAATAATGTTAAATATTTTAAACTAAATTAAACAAATTTAATCAAGTTTCTCACAGACAGGAATACTTAAAAATATTTTAACTAATTTCATAATCTTGTATGTAAAAATATTTATTATTGCAATAGAAATTATTAGAAAAACTTTTTACTTTAATAGACACATCGTTGATCACCTATACATGCGCAAAAGCTCCAAAAGGCAGTTGCGCATGCACAGGACTTTCCTATAAACAATACACATAAGCAGTTGTTACAATAACAAAGAAAAATGACTGTAAAAAAATTTAATTGTCAAAGCAAATGGAGAAACAAGTAAACAAAAAAGTTTTATAAATTGCGTAAAGTATATACTAATGCGCAATAGGTTCCTATGGCAGTTACGCATGCGCAGTAGTTTTCTATGAACAAAAGACATGCGCAGTTGTAAAAATATAGAGTATAAATGACATTTTAACTATTCTAAAATAAAAAAATATAGAAAAACGTGTAAACAAAAAAGTTCAATATATTGCGTAAAACATATATTTTAAAAGAGTAAATTGCACAAAAAGCATTTAGCACATGGAAAGTACAGAACTGCGCATGCGTAATTTTTAAATTTAATTAGAGCACATGTGTGACTCTCACTGTGCATCCCCGGGAAAAAAGGTTTAGATATAATCAGATATAATTGATTATATATAATCATATCTCGATTTTGTCTCTATCTGACCAGATATAATTAGATCTAAGTACACGGAAAAAAATCTAGAGTGGCGAACCACTGAATTTAGAAATAAAGTTATAATAAGAAAATGTACAGTTAATTTATATAAATGTTTCTGCTATTTTCAGTAAACTGTTTTAATAAATTGATATTTCTTTTGTTATTGTTAAAATTCGAAATTTCCTATTTTAGTAAATTATGTATTCTTCTTAAATAACCAAAATAATAAAACTTTTTAAATATAACAGTGAAATGCACCTTTAGGTCAGCTATAGGCATAGTCAATTTGTTGATACGAATTTTAGTGATTTAGCGATAGTGAAAATTTTCGAAACAAATAAACAGTCAAAAACTGACAGCTTCAGCCCTAACTTTCACGTGGTTATATTTATTTAACCTGATAAAAATAAAAATTTTTAATTTTATTTAACAATTAATTAAATAAAAATATTAATATGATTATCTTAAGCCAAATTATAGTGAAAATTATTAAGGTGAAAAGAAGGAAGAAAAAGAAATATGTATATAACGAAGAAGAAGAAATGAGTTAATAAAATATTATAAATATGTATTTATATTTATATTTTCAAAACAATAAATACATTTACATATTTATTTAGTTTTACCAGTTACTAATAATTATTAATTAAAATGCAAATTAATATAATTTTGCATACTGTGATAAATGGCTTTTTTATTTTAAAAATTATTAAAATAACCTTTTATTTTTGTTTACAATCATAAAAATGTTATTACTTCTATAAACAATAAATCATATCATTTAATATTAAAAAATTACATTAATAATAAAATATTCAAAGCTAAACGATTGTTGCATTTAAATTAATTGATAAATTTAATATAAGTTTACGTGCATTCGTTACTTTTTGTATGCATACAATAATTATCTTATTGAATTTTGAAATCCCTGAAGAAAAAAAACGTAAAATAAAAATTAAAAATCGAATCTCTAAACGTTAAAAAAATATTTATTAAATGATAAATATAGTGGTATTTGTAAACTTATTAAGTTTATTTACAATTTTAATAACCCTAATTTTCAATAAAATCTAATTTAATGAAACTATAAGAATATCAAAAACTACTTATCAAAATATTAGAAAATCATGTCAATTTAAACTTAAATTATATATTAATGACGAAACTAAATATATATTTAAATTTTTTTATTGTTTTGGAAATCAAAGTTCTTCATACTTTTTTATACGTCACTACATTTTATTGAAGATAATTAAAACACTTATATTAATTATAAATATAACTAAAAAACTAAACTAAACTAAACTAAACTAAACTAACTAAACTAAAAAAATAGTGAAACATCAAGAAAATTAAATAAATATAAAGAAAATAGAGAAATGTTTTTTTCCTGAATCTAACAAACTGAAAAGATGTAAAAAGTATAAAAAATAAAATTAAAAAATTTGTATGTATATCAAGATAAATAAAAAGTCCAAAAAAGAAACTTAAATATCCTTTAATAATAAAAAAGTTTAAGCAAATTAAACCAAACACACTTTTATAATATTACACTTAAAATTAAGTTCAACAATAAATTTAGAAAAATAAAGAAAATCTAACTTTATGGAAGAATACACTGAGAAAATAAGCCTGTAGCCAATTTTTAGTTCAAGGGACTCGGAATAAAACAAACAAGATACCGGCGATCACAACCGAACTTCAAGGTTAACAGTAGCAATTATTCGGCTAATAATAAAGAAAGTGCTTTGCAGGTGCTATATCAACAACCTCTCTGGGTTACATTTAATAAATAATTGGTTATATTTATAGTCAACTTATTTTCTCAGTGTAAGACAGTTTGCAAAAAATTTCGCAAAAAATAGACAAGTTGTCAAAAAAATTGAATAAACAAAAAAACAATAAGAGAATTAATTTTAAAAAATATGTAAATAATTATGAAAGTCAAGGAAATAAAAAGTTTAGCGAAGGTTAAATAACAAAATTTGTGTGAAATAATATTATACAATTTGTATAAAAGGGGAAAATTAAAGAAAATCCTAAAATAAAAAGACACATAAAAATATATATATGGGGCAAAATTTCTGAACTGTCCAGGTCAAAAAATAAAATTTATTTAAACTTTGCTAAAGTGTTTCCATTGTTAGTGGAAGTGTAAATACCAAATATTTTCAAATTCCATGAAATAGTTTTTGAGTTACACAGTTTTAAAATTTTGAACTTTTTTAAAATGTAGTTTTTTAAATTTATTTTATTTCTAAGTACATTGCATAAAAGTTAACATATATATAGCGATTTTTAAAGCTTTTTTTACAGGGTATTCGATTATAATAAACGTTTTTCTGTAAAAAGAAAATTTGACCTTGAAATTCAAGGTCAAAGTGTTAATTTGATTGTATCTCGAAATTGGATTTTTTAAAAAAATTTTAACCTATCTCAATGGAAAGCTTGACTTTTTTCCTATAAGATATGTCAATTTTTTAATTACAGTTTACAAATACGTAATTTCTACACCTCTTTTTAATTTTTTCTTTCCATTTACTTCCGTCATATTTCAATTATTTTCTTAACATTTCAATTCTTACTTTCTATCTTTAAATTATTGCCAGGAATATTTAAATTTTCAACACAAGTTTCTATTCTACGTTTGTTAATTTTCAATAATTTTCTTTAAATTTTAGTTACTTTTGTCATTATTCAAGTATTTTTGTCATTTTACGATTATTTTCTACATATTTCTATTATTTTTTCCATTTTTTTTTTTCTGTAATAGGCTTTCACCCGCAAATAAATAAATACCTACATAAATAAATTCAATTTTTTTTATTACCATGAATTTTTAAATTTATTATATTAGTTTTCAATTATTTTCTACAAATTTCAGTTACTATTTTCATTATTTTTGTATTATTATCATGGATTTATTAATTTTGTACATCTTTTTCAATTATTTTCAACAAATTTCAATTAATTTCAATTAATATTGTCTGCGATATTTAAAATAAAATTTTAAATTGAATTGAATTGAAACACAAGTTTCAATTCACTTTTAATATTTTTCTATTATTTTTTTCAACTTTTAATTACTTTTGTCATTATTCAATTATTTTTGTCATTTTCCAATTATTTTCTTCATACTTTTGTTATTTTTGCCATTTAAAAATTATTTTTTACAAATTTTAATTATTTTTATCATTATTTTTATTATTGTCACGAATTTATTAATTTTTTACGCCTTTTTCAATTATTTTTTTCCAACTTTAATTACTTTTTTCATATACAATTTTTTTCCATTTTTGAATTATTCTCTTTAAACTTCAATTATTTTCCTCAAACTTCTAATATTTTTATCAACTTTTCAATTATTGTCTATAAATTTTTAATTTTTACACTAGTTTTCAGTTATTTATGTCATTATTCAATTATTTTCTTAATATTTAAATTGTTTCGTCAAGTTGTCAAGTATTGTCTTCAAGTTTTTAATTTTTTAAATCAATTATCAAATATTTTTTCAAATTACAATTATTTTTGTCAATATTAAAATATTTTTGACATTTTGGAATTATTTTCTTTAAATGTCATTTTCTTCAATATTTTTATTATTGTCATGATTTTATTAACTTTTGAAGGCCAGTTTTCAATTACTTATGTCATTATTCAATTAGCTTCTTCATATTTTAATTGTATCGTTAATTTTTCAATTATCTTATACAATTTTTCAATATTAATGTTTTAAATTTTTTATTTTTTACTCCATTTTTAAATATATTTCTAAGTTTCCATTAATTTTTTTCTAAATTGTAGTTTTTTTTGGCATTTTTCAACCGTTTTCTGCACATAAACATTTTTTTGATATTTTTAAATTATTTTTTTCAAATTTTAATTATTTTCTTGAAAATTCTATTTTTTTTTTAATTTTTCAACTACTGTCTAAAAATTGAAATTTTTACGTTAGCTTTTAATTATTTATGTCATTATTCAATTATTTTCTTTACATTTTAATTATTTCGTGAATGTCTCAATTATTGTTCTCAAAATTTAAATTTTTTTACACCAGTCTCAAACTTTTGTTTCAAATTTTAATTATTTTTGTTATTTTTCAATTATTTTCTTGTAACTTCAATTATTTTGAAAACTTTTTCAATTATTTTCTTCAAATTCCAATTATTTCGTTTCAATCTTTGTCTTCATTTTTGGATTTTTTTAATCAATTTTTCAACTAGTTTTGTTATTTACAACTTTTTTTTCAAATTAAATTATTTTTCTAATTATTCAATTATTTTCTTCATATTTTGATTATTTTGGAGATTATCGAATTATTTTTTTCAAATTTGAATGGCTTTTCCTGCTGGCGCCCCCCCCCCAATTTAATAACAGTAATATCAAACTCATTATTACTTATTCACTTTTTTCACTTAAAAACTCATTATTTACTCTGTTTTTAAAATTAAAAAGTCATTTTTTTACTATTTTCAATCAAGTCCGCAGGCAGCCCTGCTTATTGGATAAATATTATTCATCGTTTTGTCTTATTCATTATTATAGTCTAGTTCCTAAAATTTATATGGAAAAATAATCGCGTGCGTTATATTTTGCTAGTTTACTTATAAATTGACAACAAATTTCAAATTAAAAAGAAATCATCTTAATATGATTTTTCATACCTTCGGAGAGCCATTCGGGGATTCGTTACTTCATCATCAGACGGCCACACGTGTCCGACCTGAAATTGTGATCCAGGTCTCCAAACCAGTCTTTGAATGGTGTTCCTGGGCCTTTCGGGCCTTATTCTTTCACACGAATTGAGTCCCATCAGTGGCGAAGTTCTTCGGCTCATTTTTATTTTTTTCTCGTCTGCTCTTTTTGTTTCCCGACTGCTTACTTCCTGTCTACTTTTGTTACCTTTTTTCCCCAACTTTTTGAGGCTGTAGCTCTTTTTTCTTCCTTCCTGTCCCTCGAGTTCGTATCGCACCTACAGCTTCAGGGCATTGGCCCACTTCCCCATAAACAACTCACTGTGGATTATTCGCATAACACGTGCCACCTTTCTTTTTCACAGGCTATATTTTTCTCCTAATCTCTGTATATGAATCTTTTATTCTAGTTTCTTCTCTTGGCACCATCTAGACAAACCCTAAAGCTTATCTCCACACTAATCCCCTTGATTTTCGATTCGACTAATTTTATATTATTCTATCCGCATACACATTCCGAATTCAGGTTAAATCGATTTCCCCTTTTCCGTTTAGTATTTTTCTCCAGCAAACGCTTTAAAAATTGCACACTCACCAACACTTGTTTATCAACTGAAAAATTAATTTTCATCCGTCTCACTTTTATTTCATTATTTGCACTTTTCTATATGCAAGATAACAGTCCTCTACTCTCAAAGAAAAAGTACGCGAAGCTTTCTTGTTTTTTTTTTCCTCCTTGGACGAGGGACGTTCTACAAAAACATTTAGTGCACTTAAGGTGAGTTTTTTTTTCCTCTCCAGCAACTTTACTATCACTGTTTTGTCAGGGTTTTTAATAAAAATTCACGAGCGAACTTGATCTTGACTCTGTCGCTTAAGCAGGTGTTGGCTTACAATCTTCAGCGCTCCCCATCATTTGAGATTCTTTTAGCATATTAAGTAATTATCCGGAAGTACCTAGGCGATGTCTATGGCGGATTTCGCTCTTTTGAAAGTTACTTAACGATAATTACCCTGCGAATCTCAGCAACCCCCGGCACGATGATCTCGAGCGGAAGTTTTATAATTGTTTGACGGAAGCTGCGCTTCCGGAGTCGCTCGTCTTGTAGCTTAGGATTCACCATAGAGGAAACACACCACGATGCTAACTTAAATCTCGTGATAAATTGCACAAACACAGGCCAGAAACGCGGAAACCGGGATTTAGTCAAAAATTAATCGCGGAAAGATGCTAATCAACTAGTCCACAGTTTGATCTACTGTAAAACTATGCAAGCTTTTTTATTTGCCTATACCGCACACTTTTATGTACTTTATTACTGATGGTATCTACTTTATAACTGGTGGTATTAAACTGATAACACTTGATTATAATCTCATGATAATCTACTTGGTTTTTATCTTTTTGATTAAAATCTGATTGATTTTTATCTATTTGATAATAATAATCTACTTGGCTATTATCTATTTGGTTTTTATCAACTTTATTATTTTATTTTTATTTAACCACTTGATAACAAATCACTAGACATAAAGATAGTTTACTGCTCGTATTCCCGTCTAGATAATTCTGCATTCCATCACTGAAATCTAAGAACTTGGCTTAGTCTTAAATTCACTTTTCACATACCAACTGGCACTTGA
This sequence comes from Ganaspis brasiliensis, assembly GCA_037103525.1. NCBI lineage: Eukaryota > Metazoa > Arthropoda > Insecta > Hymenoptera > Figitidae > Ganaspis > Ganaspis brasiliensis. Next base: position 78,855 of record JAZKLR010000480.1, read on the forward strand.
CTCTTGTCAAATTGATTTGACATTATGAAACTCGATTGGTGAATTAAATTGAATTGTTGGTGTTTAGTACTTAAGAGGCATTTGGACATGTCGAGTGAAAAGACTGGGACCCGAAAATCAGCCAAGTTGTGTGATAAACTGAGAGAGCGTGAGAGGAAGTGGGCCCGTGATGGAAAGGTGGAAGGGAGATGAGGCCTGATGGGCTTTAGTGAGCTCAAGAAGGGAGTGGGGAGAGAACGGGAAGAGGACACTGGTGCACGAGAGGAAGAGATGAGAAAAGACAAGAGATGATGGTGAAGAGGATGCATCGGATCGTCAGGCACCGAGTGTCTGCTGGAGAAGCTGATGTCGACCTACTGTCCTGCATACCTGCCGTGTGAAGTGGTCACACACGTACAGACGCAATGTCTGCTCAGGACTGTAGGCGTCCTTCGCAATTACTCCGCTTGGAATTCCAGTCATGGTATTCGATTGATCAAGAGGGAAATTCTGATTTACAGAGGGATTAATTGTGAATGTCATTTTATTTATTAATTTTAACACTTTCGAAAATAAAGATTAATTGAAGATGTTTAGTATTTAAGGGATGTAATATAAAGATGGAAATTTGTTACCTAAATGAATTGGAACTCAATATTAGTAAGTCCATAATTTTTCGCATAATTAAAAATTCCAGTGATGCCTTTTTACTACAAACTGATTTGGATTCCATTTTTGGGTGGTCTGTATTAAATAAACTGGAATTAAACATAAATAAATGTAACTTTATGTCCATCGTTCGAAAAAGTAAGAGGATACATTTTCAGTATACGATCAATAATGTGGAACTTAAACGAGTTTTCTCTACGACAGATTTGGGAGTAATTTTTAATGATAAATTATATTTTGATGAACAGATTTCCAAGGTGGTTTCGTCAGCTTCAAGAGCTTTAGGATTTCTCATTAGAAACACCCGTCATTTTTCCAATATAAACTCTTTGCTATTATTATTCAATGCCTTAGTACGGTCTAAACTTGAGTTTGCCTCGTGTATTTGGAATCCATATTTTGACAAAGATTCTAATGAAATTGAGAAAATCCAAAAAAAATTTCTTAAATATTTGGCTTTTAAAGTTGATGGAACCTACCCTACTCGTGGGTCTGATTACAGAATGTTGTGTCGTCGATTCGAGATACGATCCCTGAAAGAGCGCAGGATATTTTCAGCGGTGTTGTTTTTATTCAAAATTATTTCTACTCAAATTTATGCCCCCCATCTTTTGTCTGCAATTTCTTTTAGATTGCCGAGAGATGAGGAACGTTATTTTGTTCCGTTTTACCTGTCTTATCCGCGCTCTTTGAGTGGCTCTACTATGCTTATTTTTTTGTCTACGTATCATATAAATCAGATTTTCAACAGACGTCATATAGATGTTGATTTGTTTTTTACGAGTAATGATCGATTTATCAAAGCGTTGAATTGTTATATTGATTTTGTGAGAGATAGTGAGGTGGTATAAGTCAAAAATTTAAAATGTTAATTCTAATATTAAATGTGCCATATTGCGACAAATTTGCGTTTATTATATTGTTAAAGTACACGATAATTTAACTTATTTTTGTTATGAATACATCTTTTGTATCCCATCTATGGTCCTTTGGACTGCGGGAATCTGATAAATAAATAAATAAATAAATAAGTCCAAAATAATTATTTTTACGGGGGGACATGGACGTAATAAAAAATATTCTCCATTCCTCTTTGGAAACTCAAAGATTAGCATTGTAAACACTTATCTATACCATTTTCCCAATCATCTCTGTTTTCCGTCCCAGCTAATGAGATATTATACAAAGCAAACCTTGCTGTAAATTCTACAATATCATTGATCAACATATCATAAGGACCGACTCTTGGAACAGTTTTGTAAAACTTTTTTTAAGTCTTGTATCCAGTGTTGCAATGTATGGAAATTTTATCTGAAGTCTCAGATATCTAGATATTTTGCAAAAAGTACAAGACAAATTTTTCAAAAGAATTTTACGAGTTCCGAGTAACACTCCGGGTTACACAATCAAATTGGAGGTACCCGTGTAGAAATGTTCTTAGTATTTCCCAGTTTGTAAGTGGGCGCCAGTTGGGGCAAACCTTATACCTAGGTTTCCCAGCTTTTTTTTAAATAAGTAAATTGTTACTAAATAATAGTTTCAATACAAAACTTGTCGTCAACCTGGCTTTATTTATTGCAATTTTTCTTCATTTCAATTTAACGATTCATGAAATTCGGTCAAAGCGCTCAAAGTTTCCCATGCAAAATGCATGGAGAAAAAAAACTTTTTCATAGAATTGATATAAAATCGAAGAAAATTAACATTTTCCGTTCGGATAAAGCTGTTTCTCCCCAGGAAAGTTTAAAGAAAAAGATCCAATAATTTATTTAACAAATTTTTTATTATTAACTACTTTTTAAAGAGCCATGAAAAATCTTCATAAACAAAAAAAAACGTGTAAGATCGTTAAAAAATATTCATTACGACTTTTTACGACTTTTTCCATCAAAATTTCCTTTAATTATATAAAAATTAGTTACTAGCAATTGTTGCATGTATTTTTTAATTTGTTTAAACAAATTAATATTGTTTATTTAAAACTTTTCACCTAATAGAGCTAGAGAGTTGTAACTTTTTCTTAAATTTGCAAATATTCAAGCCTACAAAAGATTAATATTAATAATAAACAAAAATCTACAATTACAAACATTGTTTAAACAAATTAATATTGTTTATTTGCAATTTATCATCTAATTGAGTTACGGAGTTGTAACTTTTTATTCATTTTGCAATTTTCCAATCTTAGTATAAAGCCCAATATTGATTGTAAAGTAAAATCAACAATTATAAAAATTGCTTAAACAAATTAATATTGTTTATTTGCAGTTTCTTTATCAAGTCGTTACGAAATACCGTAAACAGTTCCCAAACTGTATTAAAGTTGCGAATAAACAATATTAATTTGTTTAAAAGAGTTTTATAATTATGAATTTTCATTTACTATAAGTTTTGGGCGTTTATAGGTTTAAAATTTGCAAAATTAAGAAAAAGTTACAACTCTCTAGCAAAATTCGATGAATAATTGCAAATAAGCAATATTAGTTTGTTTAAACAATTTTTAAAATTGTGGACTTTCGTTTATTATTAATATTAAGCTTTCATAGGTTCGAAAGGTTGCAAAAAAAGGAGAAAATTTCAACTCTGTCGCACAATTAGATGAACAATTACAAATAAACAAAATCAATTTGTTTAAACAATTTTTATAATTGTAAATTTTCGTTTATTACTAATATTAAGCTTTTACTGGCTTGAAAAGTTGCAAAATTAGGGGAAAATTTTAACTCTTTAGCTCAATAAGATGAAGAGTTGAAAATAAGTATTAATAATTTGTCTAAACAATTTTTAAAATTGTGGATTTTTGTTTAATATTAATATTAAGCTTCCATAGGTTGGAAAGTTGCAAAATTAAGAGAAAGCTTCAACTTTTTAGCTTAATTAGATGAAAAATGGCAAATAAACAATATTAATTTGTTTAAACAATTTTTATAATTGTGGGTTTTCGTTTATTATTATTAACATTAAGCTTTCATTGGCTTGAAAAGTTGCAAAATTAGGAGAAAATTTTAACTTTTTAGCTCAATAAGATGAAGAGTTCCAAATAAAAAATATTAATTTGTTTAAACAATTTTTGTAATTGTGGATTTTTGTTTATTATTAATATTAATCTTTTGTAGGCTTGAATAGTTGCAAATTTAAGAGAAAGTTTCAACTCTCTAGCTCTATTAGATAAAAAGTTGGAAATAAACAATATTAATTTGTTTAAACAATTTTTATAATTTTATATTTTAGTTTTTTCCTAATATTAGGCTTTACTTAACTTAGGGGAGAGTGGCCATCAATGTACCAGTTTTTTCAATGAACCATTCCAATTTTCTCAGAAACAATTAAATAAAAATTCTCCTAATTTTAAATATAAATGAAGTTTGCGTAATCACACTACGTCCATAAATTTGAGACGTGTGGATTTACTCTTTACAGAGAAAACTGAAAAAAACTGTTTTTGATGCACTGAAGAAAAAATTTACCTAAAATACAAACACGTTTTTTAATTGTAATAAGGCAATTTAAAAATAAATGTACTTACGATTTATTTTGTTTTGGGCCTTAACTACAATATTCTAATGAGATAAAGATTTTGAAATATTGGATTAAGTTATAAAAAACCATTTTTGTTGCAAATGTCATGTTGATTCAATGTACCGGGGAACAATGAACCACCTGGAATTTCAGTGTATTTTCGATTTCTAGAGTGGTATGCCTGATTTAAAACTAGGCATGCGTACAGCATGTTACAGCGATTGTTATCAGTACTTTTCTCAACATAGCAAAACTAAAATGCCATTTTAGCTAGTTAACTTAAAGTTGAGGTATATTTATGTTATACATTATCAATTAAAAAGTGTTAAGTAATATTTTTTTATAGTATTTGATAGAAAATAAGTTTTTTTACAAAGTGAAAATTGCAATATTATTATTGTTGAACATTTTTAGTGTTTTTATAGAGGTGGTTCATTGTGTACCCAGGTTGTTGAAAATGAAAATAGCTTGTTAGTTTAGAAAGATCCTAAATTTTATTATTTAATCAAAATAAATCGTGTATAATATGTGTGCATTACCTAGAGAAGTGTTGTAGTTTTATATTGATGCAAAGAAGTGCTTGAAATTGGTGAAATTGAATAAGTACTATGACCTTGAAAAAAATCCGGTACATTGATGGCCACTCTCCCCTATATAGTTGCAAAATTAGAAAAAAGTTACAACTCTCTAACTCTATTAGATGAAAAGTTTCAAATAAACAATAATTATTTGTTTAAACAAATTAAAAAATACATGCAATAATTGTTATTAACTAATTTTTATGTCATTAAAGAAAATTTTGGTTGAAAATATTGTAAAAAGTTGTAATGAATATTTTTTAACGATCTTACATTTTTACCATCTTTCTTTTTGGTGAATTGGCACTAACCGTGTTGAGTATTACCTAATTTTTCAGTGAGAAGACCCAACTAGCGCCCACCGAAATTTTCTACACGGGATAGGGCTGGCCTCACTTATCAATTACACGGAAAGAGAAATAATTATAAATTTCATAAAAGTGTTTTACAATTTAGGGAAAAAGAGAAAATTTCAGATTTATAATTTCAAACTTTAAAAAAAATTATATTAAAGTTTAAAATAACTTAGCAATGATTCGAATTATTTTTCTAAAGCTTAAAATTCCTTGTTAGAAAATTTCGCTTACTGGCACTTTTCCCCTAAATTATAAAGCATTTTAATAAAATTTATAATTAATTTTCTTTGCGTGTAGGGTCCTGGAGTTTGTCCTCAATTGGATTGATAAGGTAGAAGAGATATCTGCCGATCGATACCCAAAAATTTGCTTAAACAGAATAAAAAATAGCTTTAAGAAAACTCGAATCAAAAGTAGTCTTTAAGAAAAAATCAATTGGCTCAGTCCTCCTCTACTCTTTTGTTATATCCTCATTTAACAATTCGAAAAAGCGCTCAGATGTATTTAACTATCGACAGACTTCCTCCTAAAAATATGAAAAGTTTTGCACAATTGCGATTGGCTAATAGATATCAGACAAAGTTGATAGTCCACTCAAGGGTGTACAGGATTGATTTCTGCAAATATTGCAAATTGTTATCAGGATGTACCGGAATCTGATTATTTTGTTAATCTTTTAGTGAATTTTCAATCTTTTAGCCAAGAAAGAAAAGAGTTTATAAGCGATAGCCCGAGGTTGAAATAATTAAAAACACCTGGCTAAAAATATTCGAAAAGCCGAACCTAAGAATTTCAAAAAATGTTACACACAAAGAAAATTAATTATAAATTTTATTAAACTGCTTTAAAATTTTGGAAAAAAGTCCCAAAAATCGAAATTTTCATACAAGGAATTTTAAGCTTTAGAAAAACAATTCGAATCATTGCTAAGTTATTTTAAACTTTAATATAGTCTGTAGCAAATTTCATATAATTTTTTTAAGGTTTGAAATTATCAATCTGAAATGTTCTTTTTTTGATCCTTTTTCCCTAAATTGTAAAATACTTTTATAAAATTTATAATTAATTTATTTTCTTCTTTGTAAGCAAAAACATCCATTGATTCCTTGTGGAAAGATTAAGAATTTAATTGTCCTTGGTTTGACATATGGATTATCGATTTGTATTTTCGATATACCGATTATAGGTCTCTACTCTCTAAATTTTCACTTATTCAATTTTAGAGAGTAGGGAATCTCTAGAAATCCTCAGGGATTTTCAATAAATTTTCCAGGAATTTCATAGAAATTCTTAGAAAATTTCTAAAACTTTTCCAGGATTTTCCAGGAATATTAAGGTGCTACCCATGAATTACCAGAAATAACTTAGGAATTCTTAGGAATTTTCCAGAAATCACCAGTCGGTTCCCAGGAAGCCCTAAAAATTTTGAAAGGATTTTCAGAGGTTTCCAAGGAATTTCTAAAAATCTCTAAAGATTTTCAATTAATTTTCCATTAATTCTCAGGGGTTTCTTAGAAGTTTCCCAGGAATTCTCAGGAGTTTCCTAAAACTTTTTCAGGATTACACAGGACTACTGAGATGCTGAAAATGAATCTCCAGAAATATCTTAGGAATTCCTAGGGATTACCCAGGACTTTTCCAGAAATCCTCAGGCGGTTCCCAGGAAGACATAGAAATTTTGAAAGAATTATCTTGGGATATCTAGAAATCTCTATGGTTTTCCCAGAAGTTTCCCAGGAACCCTTAGGGGTTTTCAAAGAATTTCTAGAAATCCCTAAGGGTTTTCAATAAATTTTTCAGGAATTTGCTAGAATACCTTGGAATTTCCCAGGAACTCTTAGGAGTTTTCAAGGTATTTGCAGAAATCCTTAGAAATTACTAGAGAATCTCAGAGGTTTCTTCAATTATCTCCAGGAATTTCTCAGGTGTTTCGCAGGTATTCTTAGGCATTTTCCAGGAACCCCCAGCAATTCTAAGGTTTTCTCAGGAATCCTCAGAAACCCTAATGTATTTTCCAGGAATTCTCAGCGATTTTTTATGAACTTCTAGGAATTTCCATGGAATTCCTATATTTTCGTAGGAATCCCCAAGAATTACTAGAGAATTCTCATAGAGGTTTTTTTAATTATCTCCAGGAATTTTCTAAGGGTTTCGCAGGAATTCTTGGGGATTTTCCTGGAATCCACAGAAACCCTAATAAATTTTCCAGGAATTTTCAGCGATTTTTTATGAACTTCTAGGAATTTCCATGGAATTCCTATATTTTCGTGGGAATCTCCAATAATTACTAAGAAATAATTAGAGGTTTCTCAATTACCCCCAGGAATTTCCCAGGGGTTTTGCAGAAATCTTTTGGGATTTTCCTGGAATGCCTAGAGGTTGCCCAGGAATTGTCAACAATTTCCAGGTTTTTCCAGGAATTCCTAGAAACTCCTATGAATTTTCTAGGAATTCTCAGGAATTTCTTATGAACCTCTAGGAATTTTCAAGGATTTCTTAGGTTTTCCCAGGAACCCTCAACAATTCCCAGGTTTTCCCAGGAATCTCCAAGAATGAAAATAGGTGAAAAAGAGTTAAATAAACGTTGTTTTGAGAATTGTAACGATTACAAAACTTCTTCTATGAGGAAACAAAAATGAGAATCTAGAAAGTTACGGAAATATTAAGAAAATGTTAATTTCTTAAAAATTTTAAATATCTATTATTTCCAAAACTTGTTGGTGAAAATGTATATATTTTATATGGACCAATTAACTTGTTTTTCGATTTAGAATACTTTTTCCAAATTATCTATGCATGCAGAAAATTAGCCTAATTTTATTGCCATTTTGTTTCAACTTCAGCACATAAGAATCTTAAAACCCCTTGTGTCAGATTTCACATTTTAGATAATCATACCTAATTTTATTGAAATTCGTTTAAGCGATTTGAAGTTATCATGTTTACAAGAGAAAGATCATCTACATACACTTACATACACGCATATGGGCATTTGATAAGAAATTCGCATAAAAGATTTCTAGATAGAGGAAGTTTATTTGAAGCATTTAAAAAAATTGTGTACTTGGAGGAATATATAAAGCTTCCTTTGTAAGAAAGCAAAGATAAAAATTTAAAAAGACGTAGATAAAGAAAGATTATTTTAAATCTTGTAAAATCTGAAAAGCCATGAATTTTACGACTTTTTATTAAATTATTTTCATTCACTATAGATCAATCAATTTCTATAAAAATATTATTATTTATCAAGTTCAATCAATTTATTATCAATTGATTATAAAATCAATTTATTAAGTTCCATTTTCGAATTAAATCTTTTTTTGTCTTTAGTGAAAACCGTATTTTTAACAGAAAAAATATTGTGTTTTATTATATATTGCATTTCTGTTTCGTATTTCTTAAAATCCCTGTGTCCAATTTAAGATATTTATAAGTTTTACAATTCTACCAAGTTTAATTGAAATCTATTTAAAAATTTTCGAGATATGAAAAAAAAGTACTACACACACACATACATAGATACTTATTTACAAACGTCACAAATCTGGATATTTGCTTTTAAATAAAAATTCATCCATTTCAGAAAGAAAAGAGTCGATTAAACCTTTTTTTTTTGGATACAAGCATTTTATAAAATTCAAAATCAATTTTTAAGCATAGTTTTTCTTCGACTAAAAGTATCTTTTTTCGACAGAAAGTTTTTTCAAGCTAAAAATGCAAATTAATGAATAAAAAATCGTATTTCTTGTCTTATTTTCATCTGAAATACATAAATTTTTATTCCTATATAATGTGTGTGTTTTGTCTTTTCTAAATTTATTTTGCGAGCATTTTTAAACAAATTTTGAAACAGTTGTTGGTTAAAATATTTAATAACAAAGAATACAAATTAAGTATTGAGAACAAGTATGGATTTAATTTTCAATATTATTGTGGTGTTAAAACAATAAAACTAAATATGTCAAACCTAACCTCATTTTTAGGGAAAGTTAAAATCGTGTAAAAAATGCCAAATATACTATTAATTAGCTCTGCACAATAAATAATATAATAAACTATTTCTTGGTATCATTTCTCAACTTTGTATGTGAGTGTATTCGTGAGTGAAAATGCCAATTTAAAATGTCTTACAAAACTGCAATTTCTTTTTTTGGCATTATTTTCTACTTATTGCTACCCCTGTGCTGAAATAAATATTTTTGCCCTTTGAAAATTTTGCCAAAAGCCAAATTTTCATTAAATCAATACAATTTTCAGCTTGTTAATAAATCATTTCTACTTTTGTTTATGTCAAGTAGAATTTATTCCATGATTAATATTCCGTGTAATTAATGGTAATTAATAATTCGCAGTAATTTAAATAACCTTGTTTCTTGAAATTGTTTGTATTCAGAATTGACAAGTTTTTGTTATAATTATCATCAATGCATTCATTAAACCATTAAATAACCATTTTGTGGCGTAAATATTAGATTTCAAAATCGAGTACAGATTGAGCGTCAATGAATTGGTGCTCTTCAATATGATAAATTATGTTAATTATAAAATTACATACAACACATGTGTGCTTCTATTAGGCATTTAATGTCATGATCGTTATTTGATAGTGAAATAATAATCGAAAGCAAATAGACTGGAACTCATATTTATCGTTTATATTACTAACATGACACATGAGAGAATTCAAATAAAAATCGAATCAATGTCCTACTAAAGTTTTATAAATATTTTTATCAATTTCCCTTTCCACTTTCTCTTAATATCGCATTAGTTATAATTTATGTTTTAATCCATCAGAATCCTTGTTTCTCTTCTAATGTATTTAATTACTCGAAAATAAAAAATACAGCGTAATTTACGTAAATTTACGTATAACTACTGCAATTTATTAAAATACAAGAATAAAATTGATCCTAAACAAGATTTACATGTCTTGTAATTTCTTTATTGGAAAAAAACTTGTTTTTCCTCTAACAATAAAAAATAAAAGTTTTCTCGAATATTGTTTAAACCGGAGGAGTTACTCTTCTTTCAGGGTGGAAAGTTTTATTAGTTTTTTGACAGATAAATAGCTTGAGATATGAACAAAGCTTCAATCTACCGACATTTTTATTACACGAGAAAAGTTGGGAACTTGTAAATTTTCACTTCTATTGCGAAAGTAAAAAGTGTATAGCGGAAAATGGAAACATGTATGAATTCATGAGAATTCATTTATACTATTATGATTGAAAATATAACAGGAAGCAGCAATTTGAGCTATTTTCGAGTTTAGGGAATCACATTTACTTTCAAATCGATCGGCTATTGAATTTCTGATAAACCACACACAGTCTATAGTCTATACTGGATGCAGAGCACGCAAACTTCTTAGCCATCTAATCTCCAGCTGACTCTATTATTCATAGGACTTTTTCCACTGCTCGAAATTGAGTTTCCTTCCTTTCTTTTAGCATATTTAAAATTCGTTCAAGCCAGGTGTTAAGTCTAATATATTTCTGCCAAATTGTTGACTCGATTCGCTTCTTTTTTCCCTCGTATTAACCTTTGAGTACAAATTACACAGAACAGACTGAACTTTTATTTGATACAATTCGTTTTGTGTTAGATATCAAATTTGGTAAATGATAAACTTCAAGTTGCTTCAAATGATACGGGTCAATATAAAATGTGTACTGTTGTAAATTTTCGCTTAATGGTATTTACGATTTTTAAATTATCGGTAATTCGTCAATTACTGTACGTTTTCATGTTTATAACATAAAAATATGTGTCACTTTCATGCGCGAATACAAAGAATTGTCTCTAAATCGAACAAACTTTCCAGATTAAAATGTTATGTATATCACTCAATTCTTAATTGTGTTATATTTATTGCATTTGCATATAAATATTAAAAAATCATTATTTAAAAATATATTATATAAAAAATTGCAATTTTTAACGGCTTATTTTGTGAAAAATACAAGTGTCCCAAGGGTGTCTACTAACCGAGAATACCGGGAAATAACCGGGAATTTAAATTGACTGGGGAAAACCGGGAATTAACCGGGAATTTTCGAGCCAGTATCATTTTGACACATGACTTAATTCGAAGATTGTTATATTGTACAGAATGGAAATGTTATTTTGTACAACTGCTAAATGTTATTTTGTACAATTTTGAAAAATCAATTTGTTATTTTGTATAATTATTTAAAAAATGGACTTAATTGTACTCCCAAAGTTTTTTATCTTTTTTAAAAAATTGTACAAAATAACAAATTCATTTTTCAAAATTGTACAAAATAACAAATTCATTTTTCAAAATTGTACAAAATAACATTTAGCAGTTGTACAAAATAACATTTCCATTCTGTACAATGTAACAATCTTCAAATTAAGTCATGTGGCAAAAAGATACTTGCTCGAATTTTCCGTCAAACCGGGAATTTTTTTTCTGGGGTAATAAATTCTTTTCAATTTTCAATTACTTTCTTCAATTTTCAATTATTTTCTACAATTCTCAATTATTTTCTTCCATTTGGAATTATTTTCATTAATTTAAAATTATTTCTTCATTTCTCAATTATTTTCTTCGATTTTCTACTATTTTCTTCAATTGCCAATTATTTTCTTCAATTTTCAATTATTTTCATCAATTTCTAATTAATTTATTTAATTCTGAAATATTTTCTACGATTTTCAATTATTTTAATCAATTTTTAATTATTTTCTTTAACTATAAATTATTTTTTTTGAATTGCCAATTATTTGATTCAATTTTCAATTACACTAGTTTACAAAAAAAAAAAATTTTATGTACATTCAATGTCACTATATTTTTCTTATGTACTAAGCTACTCGTTACTTAAAAATGACATTAAGAAATTTTTCTATGGATAGGTTTTCGAAATATGAATTTTTTAAATTTTTTTACGTTTTTTCGGAGGTGACTTCAAGTTTTAGGCCGTATCTCGAGTTACAGAAGTCCGATTGAGTTTTTTCTAAGTGTCAAATTAAAGGTAATCAAATTCCAAACAATCGTTTTTAACATTATTTTTCAATCGGTTAAATATTTTAAGTGATATAGTCAAAAAAAAAATAGAAAATTATTGAAGTTATAAGCCAGGGTACTGAAATTCTCGTTTTACGCCATTTCGGTATTTTACCTCCTTTTATAGTGATTATGTTGATTAATTTAATGAATACAATATCTAATTAGAAAATGGACTTTTTTCACAGATTTCAAATAATTTTCAGTGCTTTAATAATTCAAATTTGACTGACAAATTTTTTGGAGTTTTTGACAAAAATTTCTGAAGAGGCATAAATTGATTAAAATCTGCTTTTTTGACAAGTTGAATCAGATGCGCAGAGGTTCAATTTTTGTTGAATTTTGTTCGTTAATAGATGAAAAAGTTTCAAATTAGATATAGAAATATGAAAAATAAATTATATTTGACTGAAAAATTTTTTGGAGTTTTTGACAAAAATTTCTGGAGAGGCATAAATTGATTAAAATCTGCTTCTTTGACAAGTTGAATTAGATGCGCAGAGGTTCAATTCTTTTTTAATTTTGTTCGTTACTAGATGAAAAAGTTTGGAATTATATATAGAAATATAAAAAATAAATGATATTTGACTGAAAATTTTTTTGGAGTGTTTGACAAAAATTTCTGGAGAGGCATAAACTGATTAAAATTTTCTTCTTTGACAAGTTGCATTAGATGCGCAGTGGTTCAATTTTTGTTGTATTTTGTTCGGTAATAGATAAAAAAAGTTTGAAATTAGATATAGAAATATAGAAATTAAAAGATATTTGTCTGGAATTTTTTTTGGAGTTTTTAACAAAAATTTAACCACTGCGCATCTGATTCAACTTGTCAAAAAAGCAGATTTTAATCAATTTATGCCTCACCAGAAATTTTTGTCAAAAACTCCAAATAATATTTCAGCCAAATATCATTTATTTTTCATATTTCTATATCTTATTCCAAACTTTTTCATCTATTAACGAACAAAATTCAACAAAAATTGAACCTCTGCGCATCTGATTCAACTTGTCAAAAAAGCAGATTTTAATCAATTTATGCCTCTCCAGAAATTTTTGTCAAAAACTCCAAAAAATTTGTCAGTCAAATTTGAATTAGTAAAGCACTGAAAATTATTTGAAATCTGTGAAAAAAGTCCATTTTCTAATTAGATATTGTATTCATTAAATTAATCAACATATCACTATAAAAGGAGGTGAAATACCGAAATGGCGTAAAACGAGAATTTCAGTACCCTGGCTTATAACTTCAATAATTACACATAGATTTTTTTCATCCATACATTTTTTTCTTCCTAAAAGTGAGCCATATATGTAAAAAATTTAAAACTGGACATAATTTGACGTTTTCTATTTTTGCATGGCGGTAGAATGAATTTGTTTTTCAGATTTCGGGCCAAAAACTCAAATTTTCTATTCTTTTTTGGACTATATCACTTAAAATATTTAACCGATTGAAAAATAATGTTAAAAGCGATTGTTTGGAATTTGATTACCTTTAATTTGACACTTAGAAAAACTTAATCGGACTTCTGTAACTCGAGATACGGCCTAAAACGTAAAGTCATCTCCGAAAAAAACGTAAAAAAATTAAAAAAATTCATATTTCGGAAATCTATCCATAGAAAAATTACTTAATGTCATTTTTAAGTTTAGAGAACCATAGTACATAAAAAAAAAATAGTGGCATTAAATGTACATTTTGGCTGTAAACTAGTGTTATTTTCTTCAATTTTTAATTATTTTCTTCAGATCTCAACTATTTCCTTCAATTTTTAATTATTTATTTATTTATTTTATTTATTTATTTATAAACAAAATACGGATGATACATTCATTACATAAGTAGATAGAAAGTAGACCAACTATAATTTTTCAATTTATAATAAACAATTCAATATTTAATTTAATATTCGATAATTTTCGACTTTTTTCAACTATTTTTTTCAATTATCATTTATTTATCTCACACCTCAATAACTCCTCCATTTTTCAATTATTTTCTTTTATAATTAATAATTCTTTCAATTATCAATTATGTTTTTGAAACTTGAATTCAATTCATCAATTATTATTCAACAATTTTTATAAAATCACATTTTCTTCAATTTCAAATTATTTTCTACAATTTTTAATTAATTTCTTCAAATTACAATTACATTTTTCATTTTTTATTGTTTTTTTCAAATTCTAAATTTCCTGGGTTGTTCAATTTCTTTTTTCTTCAATTATCACTTACTTTCTTCTACTTTCAATCCCATTGTTCAATTCTTGAATTATTCTCTTCAATTCTTAATTATAATTTTCGACATTCAATTCCATTCTTTAATTTTCAATTTTTTTTTAATAGGTATTCAATAACTCTAGGCTTTTTACAATGATTTTTTTTAAATTCTCAATTATTTTTTCATATTTCTTTCAGTTTCTCAATTTCTTTCAATTTTTAATTTCTTCTTAATTTTCTTCAATATTTAACAATTCTCAGCTTTTTTAAATTATGTTTTTCTTTTAATTTTTATTTAAATTGAGAATTTTTAAATTATTTTCATCAATTCGCAATTATTTTCATCGATTTATAAATTTTTCTGCTGTTTCTAAATATTGTATTAAATTTTTAAGTACTTTCTTCAATTTTTAATTATTGTCTTCAATTAGGCTCCTAAGGGTTATGTGTGGGAGGTGCAAGCAGCAGTAAAAGAAAAGAAGGCTGGCAGAAAGTCGGGTGGAATGTTGGTAGGAGTGAGAAAGAGCTTAAGGTGGTCGAAGAAAAAGAAGGGAGAGAGAGGCACGGAGGAATGTATGGAGAGGAGAATAAAAATTGGGAAAGAGGAAATATGCCTGGTAGGGATGTACAGAAGGAGAGGAGAAGAGGAAGGGTGGGATAGGCTAGAGGAGTGGATGGAAGAAGGCAAAGATAAGATAGTGATAATAGGAGGTGATCTCAATGTGTGGACAGGGGAAAGGGGAGGGGGTTGTTGGGATGAAGAAAAACAGGAGTTTTGTAGGAATTCAAAGCACAAAGAGGTGCATCAGGAGGGAAGGAGATTGTTGTGGATGCTTGGAGAGAGAGGGTGGTCGATATTAAACGGTAATACAATGGGGGATGAAAAAGGAGAATTTACGTTTCATGAGAAAGGCAACTCCGTGATCGATTATATATTGGCGGAGGAGAAAGGGAGGAGGTTCGTGAGGAGGCTAGAAGTAAGTAATGAGGTGGGGTCGGATCACTTCCCAGTGGTGATAGAATTCAAGGCCGAGAAAGAAAAGACGAAAAAGAAGGTAGGGGGGAAAAGAGAAAGGAGGGTAAAGAGGATGGGAAAATGGAAGGAGGATAGTTTAAAGAAGTATCAGATTAAAATGGAAGAGTGGGATTTAGAAGAGACAAGGGAAATTGGAGTTGAGGACAGATTGGCAGGTCTAAGAAAGAGAATAGGGGTCGCGAAGGAGGAGATAGGAAGGGAATTAGAGGAAGAAGTGTTGGGGTACGGGGGATGGTGGGATGAGGAGTGTGAAAGGAGTAAGGAGGCGTTAAGAGAGGATATAAGGAACTGGAGAAAAGGATGGTTAGATAAGGGAGAATATAATAGGAGGCATAGAGTGCACGGACGGCTTTTAGAAATGAAGAGGGAATTAGATAGGAAGAAGTTTATGGAGAGAGTGGAAAAGGCGATAAGAGAGGGCAAAGAATGGGAAGTAATAAATAGAGAGAGGAGGAAAAGACAGGAGATAAATCAAGAGATTAGCTTAGAGGAATGGACGAGATACTTTAAGGAGATGTACGGAGGGGTAGGGGTGAGAGTTAGGGGAGAGGGCAGGAAAGTAAGAGGGAGGGTTGAGGGATAGGAAGAGGTTAGTAGAGAGAAGGTCAGAAGGGCAATAGATAAACTGAAGAGGGATAAAGCAGCTGGGATGGAAGGAATGGAAAATGAGGAATTGAAGTATGGGGGCGAAGGAGTAAGGGAAGAGATATGGAAAGTGATCAAAGATGTATGGATAGGGAAAGGATGGCCGGAGGAGTGGAAGACAGGGGTGATAGTGCCTATAGTAAAGAAGGGGAAAGAAAGAAATGTGGGAGATTATAGAGGAATCACGTTGATGCCAGTGGTGTATAAGGTGTATGCAAAGGTAATCAGGAGTAGACTAGAAAAGAAGGTGGAAGGGCTAGGGTGCATCCCACATAATCAAACGGGATTTAGAAATGGAATGGGACGATGGACAATATATATGTGCTGAATCACTTAGTGAGCAGGGGATTGGAGAAAAAAGGGGGAAAAGTGATGGCGGTGTTTGTCGACTTCAAATCGGCATTCCCGTCAGTTAACAGGGGGGTTCTATGGAAGGTCTTAAAGGATAGAGGAATAGAGGAGAGTATGATAGAGAGGATAAAAGAGATTTATGAAGACTCAAGAGTAAAGGTAAGAGTGGGAGGGAAATATGGGAGGGAATTCTGGCTGGGAAGAGGGTTAATGCAGGGCTGTCCTCTGAGTCCTTTGCTATTCAATTTACTGATAGCGGATTTGGAGGAAAGGCTATGGAGGAGAGGGAAAGAAGGAGTAGTGCTAGGGAGATCGAGGATATATACCCTGGCGTACGCGGATGATATAGTGTTGCTTGCGGAGGATGTGAATGGAATGAGGTTGTTAATGAGTGAATTTGAGAAGTATGTGTGTGAGAGAGACTTGTGGGCGAATGTGGATAAGACGAAAGTGGTGAGATTCAGGAAAAGGAAGGATGTGAGAGGGGAGGTGCTGAGATTGAATGGGAAGGTGGTGGAAGAGGTGAATGAATTTTGTTATTTAGGATATTGGTTTGAGTCGAATGGATCGAATGAGTTGAATGTGAGGAAGAGAGTGGAAAAGGCTAGTAAAGTTATGGGACAAGTGTGGGGGATAGGGAAGAGAAGGTTTAAGAATGATTGGAAAAGAAGAGTGTGGATGTTTGATGCGTTGGTGTGGTCTGTAGTCAGTTATGGGGTGGAAATATGGGGATGGAGAGAGAGAGGGTTGGTTGAACGGTTGCATGAAAGGTTTCTGAGGTGGGTGATGGGGGTGAGTGGAAGCTGCCCTGGGTATATGATCCAAGAGGAACTGAGTAGAGATAAAATGATGGTGAGGCAAAGGAAAAGAGTATGGGGTTTTGAGGGGATGCTAAGGAAAGGAGGGGGTAGTAAAATAGCACAGTTGTGTTGGAAAGCTGTTAGGGAAAGAGAGGAGAATGGGACGGAGAGTAGAATTGGTTGGGAGAGAGATAGATGGGTGGTAAGAAAAGAGGAAAAAGGAATGAAGGTGAGGGGTTGGGAGGAATTGGAAAAGCTTCTGAGGGAAAAGGATCAGGAGGAGAGATGGGAGAAAATCAAGGAGTCTAGATACAACAGATGGTATGGGATGGTGAAGAATGAAGGTGTACCAAGGTATTTGAATGCATGGAAGAAAGAGAAAAAATGGAACAGGGTGTTAAGGTTTAGGATGGGTGAGGGTATGAAAGAGTGTAGATATTGGATGAATAAGGAGGAGAAGATGTGTAGGGTATGTGGGTTTGAGGTGGAGGATTGGGCGCATGTGTTGGATAGATGTACTGGAGTGAATGAGGAAAGAAAGGGCATAGGGGAGTGTGTAGGTTGGGTTTTTGATGAAAGTGGGCAAGGGGAAGTATGGATGAAGGAGCTAGAAGAACGGAGAGAGAGAATGAGATTAGGAACGGGGTATTAAAAGATGGATTGAGTAAATAGTAAAGAGTAAGTAAAGTCGCGAGGCTCGCTTATGAGAGCACTACGGTAAGGAAACGGAAGCCTTGGCACTAGAAGAGAGTACGTAGATGGTAGAATTGCGTTTGGCGATGTAGGTTAAGACTCGATGTATATAGTATGTAAGAATATTGTAAAGGGAACGGGAGCCCTTCGAGCCCGTAAAAGGGAGAATAAACAATTTATAATTATTGTCTTCAATTTTCCATTGTTTTCTTTAATTTTTAATTATTTTGTTCAATTTTCAATTGCTTGTTTCAATATTCAGTAATCTCGAGTTTTTTCTATTATTTTTTTTAAATTATAAGTTATTTATTTCATGTTTTAAAACCTCCTTCAATTTTCGATAATTTTCTTTTATTTTCAATTTAATTGTTCAATTGATCAATTATTTTTTTCAATTCTCAATTAATTCCTTTAAATAACAATTCTATTCTTCAATTCTTAATGTTTTCTTGAATATTAAATAATTCCTGTCATTTTCCATTTTTTTTTAATTATAAATTATTTTCTTCTTTCTTCAATCCAATTGTTCAGTAACTTTCTTTAATTCTCAATTATTGTATTTGAATTTCAATTTTATTTCTCAATTTTCAATTGTTTTTTTTCTAATATTCAATAATTCTGTGTTTTTCTGATTTCAATTTGATTATTTAATTTTTAAATTAATTTCTTCAATTTTGAATTATGAACTTAAATTTTAAATTATTTTTTTGGATTTTCTATCTAGTTGACCAATTTTCAATTATATTCTTTGAATTTAATAACCATTGTTCAATTTTTCAATTATTGTTCAATTGTAGATTAATATTTACTTCTTTCTTTAATTTTGTTTCTAATTGTCAAATATCTTTGGCATTGTTCAATTATTTCTTTCCATTATTAATTTTTTTTTTTCATTATTAACTGTTTTTTTTTAATTCTTAATTATTATTTTTTGTAAAGTTTAATATTTAATTTTTCAATTCTCAATTATTTTTTTGAATTTCAATTATTTTCTTCAATTATCAACTGTTCTATTTAATTTTTGTAGCCATTTGTAGGTCTATTTATACTAAAAATAAATTTCAAGTTAACAAGAGAAAAAACCGGGAAAAATTGGAACAAAAACCGGGAAAAACTGTGAAATGACCGGGAATTTTGTGAGACGAAATTAGTAGACACCCTGGTGTCCACACTTCCCCTAAAAAAATTACATTAACTTATGTGTCTTCTATATCAAAAACCAAAATTATTCATTCGGATTAACTTTTGTTCCGATTGTTCGTCCGATTCCTCCTTAAGAATACAAATTTTACAAATCAATTTCTGTCCTTTCTTTATGTTACAATCATCAACTTTGTCGGTAATGAATGTTTTTTACATTATAAGAAAAAACAATTCACGATATTTGAAATGAATTTCTTGATTAAAGTTTTTTTGTTATTTCAAAAATACAGCATTTTAAAATCTAAAAAAATATACTTTTTAGAACTAAATAAAAAACGGGTAACGCTATCTTAAAGATAAACTTTTCACCTTTCCTGTTACTCAATTTGAGTAAAGGGGATTCTCCTTTAAAAAGGATTAATTTTTAAATTAATTAATTAGTTAGATTTAATTTGAGTAGAATACGCTACTTAATTTGATCCCAGATATTTGCTGTGAAATGCACAGTTATTGCTTAATCTAGAACTGTAAATATTTTGTGTTAATTTTGTTATAATTATAACTCTTAGCCATACTGTTAGTGAAATTTAGAAGAATTGGCTACTTAATATTTTCATCTCTTGAAGCTTTCATGCTGTTGCTTTTATTATGGCGAGCGAGAATAACGAAAACGCAAAGAGGATTTTGTCCCAGCTTAAGGGAAAACACAACGAGCTAAAGGCTTAAAGGCCATTTTCCGGTTGCTAGGACTCAAAGGCTGAATTTAATTTGGAAAATTGTCATTCCCTCTAGATCGTCACTTTTATTTGTCGCTGGACTTTTGTGCTTCAATTTAGAGGCTAGCGTTATAAAGTTAGCAAACCTAAAGCAATTGCAAACAATTTAGTTTTGTGAACAATTTCGGATTATTAACCTTTATGAAATTTTGCCCCTTTACAATTAACCTCCTTTTTATATTTTCGACTCTTCTTGTTTGAAACTTACTTTGTAATTATTTCAAAAATGCGGGCGCCATATTGAAAGCGTCATTTTGAATTTAAGAATTAGGATTCATAATAAGCAACCCTAAAAACTTCTTAGCACTTTTTTATATTCAACCGCCTCATTTTGAATTTTGAATATTTGATTTTAGATACATTATAAGCAGTTTTTTAAGTCGATAGAAAATTTGTCTAATTATCGAAATTACTTTTAACCCAGAGTATTCTCTGTTGAATCTAATTTCAATTGAACTAAACAAATTTGTTTTCTGTGAAACGCTCTCGTTTCAAGAATTCAATAAATGACAAAATACGCTTGAAATCGTTTAATTGCTATTGAATTGGTAAATTTGAGTAGTTTTATTGAATTTTGCTCAATGCAATGAGAGGAAAGTACGTATAATGCAAACTCATCTCCTAACGATAGTTGATTAATCAGTGAAACCATATTTGAATTGGCAATTTCTATTCGTCATTGCTTGACATCATTGCTGATGACCATACTTTCTACACGATAAGCCTTCAATCAACTGGCTTTCGCCTTGAGAAAACATCTTCTTGATAATATGAATACTTATATTTTTAAAATAACCAAATTCACTTTCTTTCTTCGAAATTAAAAAATATCTTCTGAATTTTTCACTTTCCTCTGAATACATTAAATCAACTGTATAAACATTAGTTGATTTTCTATATTATTTCTAATGAAAAAATGTAAAACCATTGAATAATCAAATTAACAATAATATTATCAAAATAGTGAAAATTATAATTAGAAATTGATTAAATATAAAAATAACAAGTATAATTATTTTTAAAATTATAATTAGAAGTTTATTCAAAATTACATTGGATAAAACCATTTTATTTCGCCTAATGTATTTTAAACTTTTTAAAAAAAAATTATTGCATGTTTTAAGATGACAAAATTCATGATTATTTAAGAAAATGGCTTTTCATGTAAAAAAAAATTTAAATTGTGAGAACACGAAAAAATGACTCATTGACAGACAATAAAAAATAATTGAAGATATCATTAATTACATCTAAAAAAATAAAAATCCAATTGACTTTTATTTTTAAAGACTTAATTTTTGTTTTGCACTTAATTAAAATATTTAATAATATAACAAAATAACATGTAAAATATGGTATTTAATTTTGTACGTGTCATGTCCAAAATCGATCATATTTAACCATTTTTTCTGCAAAGTTATTTAATTTTGGTAAATCGAAATTATTAAAAAAATAAGTATTTTTATTACACTTTAATATTATCTGAATACATTTTTAATAATTAGCTTAGAAATATAAAAACTCTCACCTTAAAAGTTTAGAATTCTTCATTTTATCAGGATTTTGAAAGTTCGTAACTTGTTTGTAGAAGCACCGATCCTATCCAAATTTTTGGAATATGCAGATTGAAGTAACATTTTCTTGCTGTTAAAATTTCGCGTTGGCTTTTGCACTACTTTCTGAAATAAATTGATTAAAAAAAGTGTTTATTTTGAAGGTTAATGACGATTATTTAATATTTATATCGACTTCAAGTTGGTTTGCGAATAGCGATAAAAATCAAAGTCAAAACGAATCGATTTGTTTTTAAATGACAGTTAAAAATCAGTTTTAAATGAGTTTTAAATATATTTATTTGAATTAAATTTTTTAAATTTTCTGTACAGTTTGATAAAGCAAACATCTTTTTTAAATTTATATTACGACATTAAATGAAATACAAACTGTGCTTTTGTTGATATTTGTACAAAATTATAACCTAAACATAAAAAATTTTAAAAAAAGATGGAATTCATATGTCATTTTTAAAAATAATAAATAGGTTTTAAAAATAAGTAAGTTCTGTGACCCTTTACAATTTTATGTAAACCAAAGAATTATTTTGAAGAAGATTTTGGCTTTATTAATTTGTATAGAAAATTTAAAAAAATAAATTCAAATAAATATATTTAAAACTCAGTTAAAACTGATTTTTAGCTGGTATTTAAAAAAAATCGATTCGTTTTGACTTTGATTTTTATCGCAAGTCGCAAACCAACTTCAAGTTGATATAAATAATTGTCATTAACCTTTAAAATAAATAATTTTTTTAAATCAATATATTTCAGAAAGTAGTGCAAAAATGAACGCGAAATTTTAACAGCAAGAAAATATTGCTTCAATCTGCATATTCGAAAAATTTGGATAGGATCGGTGCTTCTCCAAACAAGTTACGAACTTTTAAAATCCTGATAAAATGAAGAATTCTAAACTTTTAAGGTGAAAGTTTTTATATTTCTAAGCTAATTCTCAAAAAAGTCTTCAGATAATATTAAAGTGTAATAAAAGTACTTATTTTTTGAATAATTTCGATTTGCTGAAATTTAATTACTTTGCAGCGAAAAATGGTTTAATATGATCAATTTTTGACATATCATGTACAAACTTAAGTACCATATTTTACAAGTTATTTTATATTCTCATCGGAATGAAAAAATGTGAAGCAAATTAATATCTTATAATTTGTGATATGATAAAAAAAGAAAAAAACTTTAATGATTATATTGAATATAAAATTTTAAAAAAAGTTATTGTAATTATTGAAATTATTAATATGCAATGTGTTATTGGAAAATGGTAAATAATTTTTGAAAAACTTTGCAATTAAATTTATTATTTTCTTAATTTTAGAATAATTGAAAACAAAATAAAAAGGTTTAAAATTTTTAAGGTAACCTGTGACTGCAATGACGTTTGGAATTGTATACATATAAAAAAATGAAATGTTTTATATTTGACGTATTTTATGGCTGCATAATAATTTGATGACTTGACGAAATTTTCAAATTTATACGTTTTGGTGAGTTTATTTTTATATGTTTTGTAATGTAATTTAAAAGAAAAAATAATTTTTGTTTCTCCAATAATTTTTAAAAGAATTAATTCTTATATATTGTATTGTAGAAAATAACACAATAAAATTCTAAAGAGGAGGCTGGGTTCAGCTTCAAAACGTTAATGATTGAAAAAATTTCTTTTTAGATGTCCTTTTTGTTTGTCTTCTGTGTATAATAATTATTTTATATTATGAAATACTTTAATTAAGTGCAAAATTAATATATATTAATATTATATCTGAAATTTAAATACTAAAATTTATATTTTTACAATGAATTTAAATTTATTTCTGTTATCTCCTGCAATTTTGTTTTATTTTAATAAAACTACAATAATTTTTCGTTAATTTTCTTACATATTTTATTTTATTCGCATGTAAATTTCATAGTTTTTAGAAAAAGATAAAACAATCTTTTAAGATCTTCCAGTCAATAAATCAATCTTTTAATCTTTCAAGATTTTCCTGCATGTAAAGAAAAGTAATTATAAATTTTATTAAAATATTTTATAATTAACGGAAAAAGTGTCAGAAGGTAAAATTTTTATTCAAGGAACTTTGAGCTTTAAAAAAAAACATTCAAATCATTACTAAGTAATTTTAAACTTTAATATATACACTCTGTAGCAAATTTAATATAACTTTTTTAAAGTTTGAAATTACTTATCCGAAATTTTTTTCTTTTAAATCCTTTTTCTCTAAATTGCAAAACGTTTTTCCAAATTTATAATTAATTTTCTCTCCGTATGTTTTTTTATATTTCTCTATTATTTTATAGTTTCTCGCTTATTATTTAGTTTTTTATCTAACTTTTGGACTTCTAATTGTTTTTTCATTTAGACTCATTTATTTTTTTCTAAATTTACACTACCTATTTTTTAAAATTTTTCTTCTAAATTTTTTTGGAAAATTACTTTTTTTATGTTAAATTTTTTACTCTTTTTTAAAAGATTGTCCGTACTTTCAAAATTGTTTTCATAATTTTTTAGTTTTCACATTTTCTTAATAATTTTCTCTGCTTTTTTTAAAGGAATTTTCTTAGTTCTTTTACAAGCTTATTTTATTGTCTTTTAACATTCCCTTATTATATTTATACTTGTTTCTGTTTTGATTAGTATAAATTTTTCCCGATTTTCTCTTTTGTGCATTAATTTAGAAGAATTTGAATATTTTTGTAACTTAATTTTTTATAAATTTTTACATAATTTGTTGGATTTTTTTTAAAAATGGACTCTTATTTTAAAAAATTTTATTATTCTTCAGTAAATTGTTATTTTTTCTTATTCTTAATAATTTTTCTTAATCAGGTTTTTTACTTTTTAAATTTATCTACTAGTGATTGAAATGGCCATTGTTTTAATTGGAGACGAAAATATTCATTTTTTTAACTAGTGTTCTTTTTCTCACATTGAAGAGGAAAAATGATAATTTTCCTACTAGTGACGAAACTTGTTATTTTTCCTATTAGCGACAAATTTCTTCATTTTTTTACTAGCGACTGAAATTGTAATTTTCCAGTCCCTCATAAGAATGATCATGTTTTCCATTAGTAATGGAAATATCATTTTACTCACCGTTGACGAAAATAATATTTTTCTATACTAATGACGGAAATAGCTGTTTTTCCACTAGTGACGAAATAATACTTTTTTCTACTAGTGAAGAAAATATTCATTTTTCTTTCTAGTGATGATATTGAAGATTTTTCCTACCAGTGACGAAAATGGTAATTTTTCCCACCATTAACGGAAATGTTGATTTTTCTTACTAGTGACGGAAATGGTACTTTTTTTTCACCTTTCAGTGACAAAAAATCGTCTTTTTTTCACTGGACACTAAAATTGCCATTTTTCCAATTAGTAATTAGAAAGATCATTTTTCCAAGTAATGATGGAAATGTTGTTTTTCCCACCAGTGGCGAAAATAATCATTTTACACACGAGCTGCGAAAGTGGTAATTTTTACCACTAGTGATAAAAATGGTACCTTCTCCTACTAGTGAAAAAATAGTCCTTTTCCACTAGGGAAGAAAATGGTAATTTCTCTCACTAGTGATGAAAGTTATAATTTTACCACTAATTTCGAACAAACGCAAATTTTTGTCAGCTCGAAAAAAATGGCGCATGTATAATAATTAAAAAATCAACAATTAAATCATAGCCAATTTTTAAGTTTTTTGATTAATAAAATATAACACAAAAAGAGATATTAATAAAAATTCGATGTAGTTTTTGGAGATACAAGTTTTTTTATTTTCTATAGATTTGTGGTTTGTGACTTATGCGCAATTCTATTACTAATTGTAAGTCAATTATAATTTTTTAGAAGACTTTTTTGTAGCAAATTGCTCGGTATTACTTTGGTCGCGAATTTTTTACGAGCGGCATTATGGTGTATTAGGAAAGTGGTGGTAAAGGTAGACGTCTTTAGGAGCATGGTAAGAGGATTGCACATGATATCTCTGAGATTTCGTTTGCCAGAATCCCAGCATCCCTTTACCATTATTGTTATCTGATGAGAGCCCAACTTCCTTGCGATATAAGATATCTAAATTTTCTTATATTGCAGTCCGATTTACAGGCTGCTATTGACGTCCCAATTCTCATTCAAGAATTTATGGATTCTCCAATTTTTATCATTGCTCGTCACAAAAAAGTAATAAAGAAAGTCATCATTCTCAAAGTTTTATTTTTACCTCTGCCTTCTATGAATACTAAAAAGAAAAATGCTTTCAAAATATTCCAACTCAAAAACTCCATTTAAAATGTTTTTCAAGTTAACGAGAGAAAGGATGACAAAATTTTCTCTGTTCGAAGATGAAAAGAAAGCGCAGATTTGGTATGAAATAATTTTGATATAAAAATGAACTTTCGATTTTAACGAAAATATGTCTCTTTTGCTCGATAATATTTTTATCAGTTTGACGCAATTTAAGCTCTAAAATCAAATTTGTCACAATATTTTAAAAGCATGAAATGAATGTGACAGCGCGTGAAACTCTATAATAGAAGTCTGACAGAGTTACTGGCAAATAAAAGTCGACAAATAAATAAAAACGTCATTAAAATTGAAAGTTTTCAAAGCTAAATCTTGTTTATTGGTAAAGTTTCGAAACTCTAATTACAAAGGTATATTAAGACAAGAAGAAAGAGTAAAAAAAAACCCGTCTGATTTTTGCCTCTAAAATCATTTTTCTTCTCGTTGTCGGTAACACAATATTTACCGTAGGTTAGTAAATCGAAAATTTTTCTTTGCCAAACTTCTGGTCGTGACATTCAGTGATGAATTATCGTCCGCAAAAAGTGACCTGTGGATAGAATCAATGTTTTTCAAAGCACGCGTTTTAAAATTTTCTTTTCTCATTTTTAAAAAGTAGATTAAAGAACGCCGCTTTAACCAGGTGCAGTCAAGTTTAATGCCACGGAGATTTTCTCGTTTGGTGAGCACAGTAAGAAAGGTCAGAAGTGGAATTACTGCTCAAGAATCTCGAGACCGCGAATATTTAGAATGCAGTTGTATATTTATCGAAAAAGTCAATGTCAGCGAGTTCGTATATAGAAACTATATAGAAAGCTTCCTCAGAAGTGAAGATGATACAAATCCACGTGAGTTAGCGACGTCCAACTAACTGGAGAAAGTTTTCTTCACTCGACCTCTATTAGTTTCACTCATGAAGATTATTTCAGACGTTAAGTGTTTTAACGGAAAAAATAATTTACAAACGAGATGCATGATTCGCAGTAAAAGTAATATAGTATTGCATGAAGTAAACTTGAAATTATATTGATACATGTTTTACTTCACAAGGTGAATGATTTGAATCGTGTTGCCGGCAAATGTAGGTCTCTTGTTATACAACCAGATCTGGTTTAAGATAAGGAAGAAATGTAGAATTAAATCAATCTGGAAATATAATTAACTCAACAAGCAATGGATCCATGTCAATTTCTTTTTCACCAAGACCAAGATTTGTTTGATTTCTCAGAAATGGGTTATGGGCGTATAAAATAATTTCCTGTTTTAAAGAAACTCTATAAGATTTTTATTCATTTATGTGAAATTGTGTCTGATGCTCATATTACATTAATCAAATAAGTATTGTCATGGAAACAAAATCTTTTGATTTTTATCTTGATTATATATCGGGAAATTGAAATTGTAGATTTATTATGATATAGACTGAAGAAATGTATTTTTTTTTAATAATGTGACCTGATATGAAAAAAGGGACTTGAGCAGAAAAAATTTTAGTTTATATTTGTGATTTTTGAAATTAAAATACACAAAGGTGATCAACTCTTAATACAAACCGTTGATGTTTTAGTTTTTATTCCGTTCAAAATATTCAATAAAAACTGATTTTAATTTTGCATATTCAAACGGAACTTTTAATCAAGGTAAAATTATCTCTGAACATAACCTAAATTTTTTTGCTAGTTGGATCCCTTTCTTCATATCGCGTCACTTATAATATTCTTACAATAAGAAAACCTTATTAAATCAAACATTTCTTCTTATAAGGACATAATGGTAGAGTGTATGGAATTTCATTCTCTAAAATTGTTAAGAACCCTTAGAAAGAGAAATAAGAAAAAATAAAAATATCTAAGAAAATAAGAAAGTTACTAGAAATCAAGAATTTTTTGAAAATCAAGAAAAATAAAACCAGAAAAGAAAACAAGTTGAAATTTATGTGATTTTCCTGAATACTTTTCTTCCGTGTAAGAAAAATTTTTTGGTTTCTCATAGAGGAATCAATAAGTAGATTAAAAAAATGCAAAACAAGAAAATTTTAATTTCGTAAAAAATAAAAAATGGCATTAATTCTATACTAATTTCCGGTAAAATATATATTAGAGATTGATAAATCGATTCGACTTTAATCATCACTAAAAAAGGTTAAAAAAAAATTAAAATTTCGAAACAATTAAAAATCTCAGTTATTTATCCAAATTCCAGGTAAAACGTTTACTTTATATAGACTAATTGATTTATTTTTTAATCTACAAAAATTAATTTAGAAAAGAATCGGAGAAGTTTCAGAGATAAAAAAAATTTTAATATCAAAGAAACTGGAAAAATCATAATATATTGTTTGAATTTTTTGTGAATTGTTTACTTTATACAGGTCAATCGATTCGCTTTCAGATAAGAAATATATTTTCTAAATATTATTAAGTTGTATTTTTTGCATAAAACAAATTTTTGACGAAAAACAATATTCTTAGATGAAAAAAACGTGATTGGGTATTTTCAAAAATCCCTGTGTCTAAATTTAGATATTATGAGTTTAATAAAAAACTGAAAAAAATCTAAAAAGAGTATAAATAAGCTTTCTAAAATTTGTTGAAATCCATTAAAACGTTTCTGAAATATCCTGGCGATAAAAAAGTCACTACACACACACACACCACACACACATACACGTACACAAATAATCCGGAATCAAATTTTCTAAAAATGTGATAATATCAAGATATGTAAAAAAAAAATCAAAGTTTGAAAATGTTTTGTGGAACAGTAAAGGAAAAAAAATTCCTAAGAAGTGATATTTTTTAAAATTGAAGAAAATAAAAAGAGAAACTTAAAAAAAAATAAATAGAAATATTAGAAAATAACGTTGAACTAAAGAAAATATCTAAAAAGTGTATAAATAATTAAAATTAACTAAAAATAAGGAAAAATAACTAAGAATTGGTAAAAAAAGATGTAAAGTAAAAATTTCTTGATTTTAAAAGGCAAAAATATTTAAAAATGACTAAAAACTGGAAAAATAGCTCGAGATTTTCATTAAAAAATTAAAGTAAAATTAAGAATTAAAAAAGAAAAAGTAGTGTTGTAAAACTATTATTATTATTTATTTATTTGTTAAAGGGTTTCTTAAGAACCCAAAATTATTAAAAAATAAAAAACTTTAAAATTTAAGTATTATAATTAAAATTCGTTTGAACTATAAAATGAGAAAAACCGCTGGTAAGTTGTACCTCAAGTATTTATTTTGAAAAATAAATACGAACTACGTTTCAAAAAATGTTGAAATAAGTTTGACATATTTTTCAACTAAAATGTTTATTGCTTTTTAGAATTAATGCTGCTTGCAAAATAATCTAGATTTATTCTCAAAATGTATAATTTTTAATAAAAATTGCATGGGGCAATTGAATAAATAGCGTGAGAGAAAAAGTATATTATCCATTGCGTGAGGTTTCTTATTCCCAACATTTTCCATATGGATTTTCCCAAGTGCTGGGATTTATCGAAATTGAAGCCATAAATCTGCAACAGTCACCCAATTCCTGCAAGGATGCGAAAATCGTACATCATTTTTTCCATAAAGCTTTAGACAGTTTCTTTGTTATTGATTACTAAAATTTTGACGTTATTTTTAAAACGATTTCACAAATTATATTCCATGCGCATTGCAGAATTTATTGATTGACAAAAAAAGGCAACCATATTTTATGCGTATTTTTAGTGTAAGATTTTCTGCACTTCAGTTGAGATGCACAATATTTCAATAAAATATGAAATCCCTTTTACGAGTTTTATTAAATTTACATTGAGCACCTAGAAAACGAAATGTGTGAGCGTAAAAAAATTACATTGTTTCGCATGCAACAGCACGTTTCAATGCATCTGCACGTAAACTTTCTGCACTCGCATGCAATAGATATTTAGTATTTGTACATTCAGGCGTGATTTACTATTTTCAAATAAACAACATTGGTCTTTTCTGTGTAACAGAAAAGTGACAATTCCTTTTTAGTAAATAAATAGAGTATTTAAAAAGCAGGTATAATGCGTTATTAATGTAACATTATTGCAATAATAATAATAATAATAATAATTAGTACAGTGCTTCGGAGACAAAATATTGACCAAAATAGGTGAAAATTATGTCGATTTCGTGGACATTTCGCTTCCACGTAAACGAAAAAATTTTCTTCTTCATAGAGGAAGCAATAAATTAATAATTAATATAAAAGTTGATTAGAGAAGTTATTAAAAAAAATTTAAATGCTAATAAAAAAAAAAATGAAAAAACATGATTTAGTTTACGAATTTTTGATCAATTATAAACTTTATATAGGTCAATTGATTCGTTTTGAGATAGGGAATATGCTTTTTGTATTGATTAAGTTGTATTCCTGGCATGAGAAAAAAATTTTGGCTAAATACCATTTTTTTTCGATGAAAAAAAGGTGCTCAAAATAATTTGATTGGGTATTTTAAAAAATCCCTATGTGCAAGTTTAGATATCTATGAGCTTAATAAGCGATCCAAATTTTATTGAAATCCGTTAAAGAGTTCTCGAGATATCCTGTCGAGAAAAAAGTAATACACACACAAACACATCTGACATTTGCTTAAAAATGAAAACTTACGCTTCTTAGATTAAAATTGGTCGATTTAGACTATTTTTGAAAAATTGAAAATCTTCACGATCACAGAACTTTCTCTATGAGGAAGTAAAATGAGAGGAAAATTAAAAAAGGTTTCTTTAATTTTTCTTCTATAATCAATTATCTTATTAATATTTTAAAAAAAATAATCTTTTAATTTAGGAATATGTTATAATTCTCTACAAATTGAAATTGCAATCCAAAATTTGCCTTTAATAATAAAAACAGGGGCTTTTTTCGGATGCCACATATAACATTCCACATTCCTAATTCCACATCTCAGATTACACAGCCACACAAACAAAAAAAATTACCCGAGTTGGGGAATGAGACTACCCATTCCTTATGTATTTTGATGCGCTGAATCCGAATCCGTCCTCAGAATTGGTCCATCAGATCAAGTTAGATTATTAGAGTTCAAGTTGATTATTCAACTTAGAATTATTTTTTTCCTTTGCACAATAACACATCAATAATTGATGTGTTTTTAACATATAGAAAAAAGTCATATTTTAAGTAAAACATCAAAACTTCGTTAAAAATCATCGTAGAACAATTTCTAAAAAAGCGTTTTAAAGGTAATAATTCAAGCTTTCTATTGGTCCTAGGCATGTATTAAAGTTAAGTCAAGTTCAAATTCTAATGTTCAAAAAGTGTCATTTTATTAATTTTGAGGTTAGGGTCAAAACTTGATCTGATGGATCAATTCTGAGGACGGATTCGGATTCAGCGCATCAAAATACATAAGGAATGGGTAGTCTCATTCCACAACTCGGGTACTTTTTGTTTTTGTGTGGCTGTGTTACAAATACCATACTACTCGAGTACTTTCCAGATTCCAAACTTTAGATAAAACTTTTCACATCACATATTCCGTATTACAAGTTTTATATATATTATATATATTATGAATTTCATATTCTACATTTTAACTACAAATAATAAAAAAACTACTATCTAAGGTAATGTGAGGCCTGTAACCTCGGATATGGAATCCGGAACCTGCAATCTTTAATGTGAAATCAGATATGAGTCATGTGGAATGTGGAAGACGGGGATTTGGGATATGGAATCAAGAATCTGGAATGTGGAATAAGGAAAGATTTGGAATTTGGAATATGAAATGTAAAATCTGGGAAGTAAAATATTAAACGCTTAATCCGTAATGTAGAATAAGAAATCTGAGACTGTGGAATACGGAATTAAAAATGTGGAATGTTGTATCCGGAATTTGGACTTTAGAATGTCGAATCTCTAATATGGTACCTAGAATCTAGGATAGGAAATCTAGTATGTGGAATGTGGGATGTAGAATCTAGAATCTAAGAATGTGGAATACGGAATATGGAATGAGGTACGTTGAATCGGAAATTTTGTAAAGTTTGGGTACCTTGGACTGAGCCGGATCTCGTTAATTCAGTCACTCGAAGTTCCGGGTCTCCAAACTGAGGACTGACCATCCTTATTAGCTGTGGACGAGGTGAGAGTCTGGGAGGTGTCGGATACTCCTGCCTGCTTGGGACCTATTTATATTCAATCCGAGTTGGAATGGAGTAGTTTTGAGTTGGAGACAGTGACCATTAGACCGGTTGTCTGTCCGGTCCAATCAGCGACCACGACTAACACAGTTATTTCCGAAAAGTGGGGGATAATGAGCAGCAACAATCCAGAAGAAAAAAAAATTACTAAGAAGTTGAAAAGCCGACAGCATGGCATAGACATTTTACAGAGGTTAAGCGCACACAATACTGATTCGAAATTTACAAAAATAGTCGGAATTCCGACTCCATCAATAAAATAAACAAAAGTTAATATAAAAACTCACCTGGAAGGGCAAAATGACTACAAATTTAGCCCCGTCAGTCTTATTTAGTTACATTTTTATTAAGTTTTAACACTTTAAGAAAAGAACACGACTAAAAGGTCGAACACACTAGTTTATAATGACGAGAGCGACAACGCTTCGTCAAGAGTTTACAGTGCGGCGACATATGCGCCGCGGTGCTTCCCTCACGAATAACATTTCAAATTTCGTGCAGTAGCATTACCCGCTGATGGAACGATCGAGCGGCGATCGGCCGATGAACGTAAAGCAGGTGCTGTGGTGGCAGCGTTGATGTCTAGCACCAAATTAAGATGGCTATTACCAGTGTTTTGAGAGTTCATGAACACAAACGTCGAGATCATCTTCTGGTCCTGGTACTCTTGTGAGAACGGGACTCACATCCAAATCCATGTGGCAGGAAGATCCCAAGATAAGCAAGACTGACAACCACCACGATGACGACTACCAAGACCATCTTGTCGACGATTCATTGTGTTGTAAAAATCTTCACGTTAAAGTCAAGTAGTGTTTGTGCGAGTAAAAAGAAAGAGTGCGAAACGTTCAATGTTTATCCCATAAAACAATGATTGTCCGGTCCGACAAGTTGGCAGGTAAAACAGAAGGTTTGTTGAAAAAGGTTTGCTGGTATTTCACTGAAACTCACAACACTTTATAGTTTACAAAAGAAAGTTTATTTTTATTGCAATTAGAGAAGAATACGTCACAATTGATGTCAAAAGACAGCTGACTGGCACGACATGGGCTGTATAACGACCTAAGGGGTACTAAACCGCACAGGCAGACCGCAAAAAAGAACAGGGGTGCTCCTTAAGGCACCAGGTAGACCAGGGGTGCACTGTTAGGCACCAGGTAGTCCGCAGGAAGGCCAGGGGTGCACGTCAAGACACCAGGTAGACCAGGGGTGCACTGCATGGCACCAGGTAGACGGCAAGAAGAACCCCTGGTTCACATCAAGACGTCGTCAACCACGGTAACTCAAACATGCTTCCGATTTTGGGAGTCTCCGAGGCTAAAAGCCAGGGTACTGCAACGCAATTAGAACCTGTGTAATTTATTGACTCGTCTGAAAGCCTAAGCTGCAAAGGATTACCCAGCAAGAAACCAGTCCATTTGCGTTGTGCATGTGACCAGGAGCGTTATAGTTCTATTAGTCTTGTGCATAGTGCTCATGCTTTAATCATCCACATTGAGACGGTTGGTTATTATTAACCACGCAGGTTCTCCTTGGCGCTAGGGTTCTGCTCTTTTTGAGTTACCTCGGTGATATAGTTCAAGAAGGTGTACTACCATGGGTTTATGGGGCCACTCTGTAATAAATAGTGTAGCGATGTGCCCGCGAGGCTAGGAACAGGCTTCTCAACTACTGACTTGTGATCATTAGATTCGGTAATTCTTAATTGAATCCGAAATAAATCTATCCTTACAGAATGTAGGACGAGACGTTCTGCTTCCTATGCTGGCTTAACCTCAACACGGTCACAGATGCGTCTCACGTAGCAGGATGTGGTAGGTGCGTCTGTTTCAGAAAAGTCCTGGAACAGGCTTTAAAGGGAAGAGGCGCAAAGGTGCAATCGTTCAGGGTCCAAGGAGTTGGTTGTAGAAGGAGTAGAAGGATATGGAACGGAAAATTGAACACAGCTGGGAGATATCGAGTTGCATTGCGTCGAATTGAGTAGCTACGTGGGTTCTGACCTACGCGAATATGCATATCCTGACGTTAGACTGTATGTCATTATAAGAAGTACGAGGCAGGTGGGAAAGTCAACTTCCTGCGAAGTAGGGGTCAGTAAGGCTAAGTTCGGCAGGGGGATGTTAACTCCTAAATTGAGGATGGTTTAGTGGGTCTTATTCGGAGGGGGTCATACACGTGCATATTAATATAGGCGTATATACTTTCTTCGGGACCCAACCCCACACACTGGACTGTGTCATTCATTGAATGATACTTGCATCGTTCTTTAAAAAATACATCCTTATGATTCGCAAATGCATTTGTCAAACCTTGTAAAAGATTATTATTCTTTTGTTGTATTGTTTTTTAAATTATATTTTTTTATCTGTTTGTAACAAATGTTGTTAATAAATGAATATATATATAATTTTATAGTTTTTGATGACTACAGTCTAACTGTAAAAACGGAAAAACATTTTTGTTTTATAGACTCTGAGTGCATCTTTTATTTGTGCGAGTCCATGAGTCTTTTAAAACATTTCGGAATAGGTCCAGGGATTGAAATGAAACTTCGTATTTTTATTCTTAGTGTTAAAATGTTCCAAAAACGCGATGTTTTAAGTAAAAACAATAATTAGTTTAAAAAATAAGAAGTTTGTTTACATTTTTTAAAATGGCTATATCTTTTGAACGGTTAAAGACAATTAAGTTTTCTTGGTGGCAAAAAATTCAGTAAAATAGGGCCATTAAAATGTGTTGTAAGCATTTTTAGCATATTTTGTTAATTAAAAAAGTTATTTAAACAAATTAAGATAACTTACGACCGTGATGTCCAAATTGAAAATTTGAAAGATGAAAATAATCCTTACGTTGCACTCTGTCATATCAAAAAAGAAAAAAATAGGGCACTCTATAAACTTTGCTAATACACCGCACTCTCTTTATATGAAGGTTCGAAATATGACATTCTTCGAATAAGAAGAAAGGGGGATTAGAGTTGAGCGTCGAGCATGTAGGGACAAAGACGTAAGAGGGGTAGCAAAGGACAATGCGTTTCGAGCGTTTGTTTACAATTCGCTATATGAAAGACCCAGCCCGAAGAGTTGCATATAAAGAGAGTCAGGTGTAATTAAGAATTTGTATACTAAAATTGAATAACAATCATCTCGATTGCATAATTATTTTATTCAATATGTTGGTGTTGATCTTAATGAAGAATGTATTTGAGCCAGTTGGCGCAGAAACACTTTAAGTCCATAAATTGAAATTGTTCAAGAATCAATAAAAACTATTTTAATGCAAAAATTATCACTGTTGTCACTATTATTATGAATTTGACAATTAATGTTAGAAAAGGTTTAGTTTAAATGTCTAATAACATTTCTTTATGCGACGAGGATTGCAAACTTTTTTCACTTGGGGTACTTATGCTGTTTCTGCATGCAACAAAAATTTGATTATTTTATTTAAAGGGTTAAAAATTTAATCACAAATGTATTTAATAACAAATGTATTTTATCAGATTGTAGAGCATCATTAAAAGATTAATTTTCAATAAAAAATACGTTTTTAAAAAAAATGGACTTATGCTGTTTTTGCATCAACTGATTCATTTGTTTTATAACAACAGTAACTAAACAAATTAGTAATAAACTCTGTACAGTTATTCAATAATGATAATATTAACAACTTTATTTATCACTTTAATATTTAAATTAATTTTATTTCATGTAAATCGTGTACTTTTTTTGTTTAAAAAGAATCATTACACAAAAAAAAAGATTAAATTTCGTGAGGCCAAATTTTTGTTTCGTTTTCACACATAGATAGAATAGTCCACAGAACCAAAGTTCATGTAGTAGAGTAAAAAAATCTTTTAAGCAACATCAACATTAAAAAGTAATAAATTCGAAAATAAACAAAATATCATAAAGTTGCTATTTTTCAGAACCTTAAGATCAGATCAAAAATTGTGAAAATCACTTGTGGCCTTGGGTCTGTGGTTGTAATAATTAAAACAGAACGTTCAAATTAAGGTATCGTTATTGTTCAAATGCATTTTCGCTGCGAACACAGCTCATCAGGACTACAGAGAAAAAAATAATAATAATAATGTTTAAATTATTTCGGAAACACTATGTAAAAAATATTTTTTAAAAATATAAAATAGTCAAAAATAGGAGTCAACGATGAACATAAAAATGACAACAAAATTATTAGTTTACCACACTCAATTCCCGTTAAAAAATTCTTTAAGGCGAAATTAGTTTTGGTAGGTAATTGTCATATGGGAAAATTTTCTCTTAAAGATAGAATATCCATTACATTTTTAGGTATATTTTTGTCTGAAAGATTTTCAAAAAATTGTACATTGTAAAAATTCGGAAATGTTATCTATTGAGATGATAAGATGATTACTAAAATCGTTTTAACATCTAGGACTAAGTTTAATGAGAAACTGTCATACAAGAAATACCTTAATATTACTTTTTGATTGTCTAGCTCGCTGTGCAACTAATTACTCGTTGAGTCAGTGATCAATAAAGTTGTTGAGTGACAGTTTATCACCGTTAGAAGATATCAACAAAGTGATGATACAATAGAGGTGAGTGAACGGAAGACGATGAAACCTACATTATCTGAATTTTAGAATACATTCTCTCCTTTCTTAAATGCTAAAATCCTTCTATAAAACATAAATTATTCAAGCAAATATCCCAAATATGATAATTAGATTCTGCTTTGACAAAAAGATTGAACATTTTACATTTTTGGAGATCATTTATTGTGATGTGATCTGTCAAACGACAATAAAAATGAGAAAATAAATGGTGTCTTCGGGCGATTGCTTGTTTGAGGATGTACTCTATATGAAGCGGAATCGAACGACCTGCACTGCTGAAACCTACAGAGGCTGATGTGGATTGAGATTCTCAAGGGAGGAGGGAAGGGTAGGAATGATCTTGTGTCTCCTGGATGAACACAAGACAAAGTAGCTGGGGGTTGTTAGTTCCCAGGGGAATATCATGTTGCACATTGTTCACAGTGCAATGCCTACAGGTTGCTCACTATAGTATATAGTGTACTGTACATCCCTACCCAACCAGAATGACCTCCATTTTCAGTCAGATTTTACCTCCTCAATCCATAAATCAAGTATACAGGAACTAATGCCATAATCCATTTATTTAGACAATAGGGATTTGATTGGTATGAAAAATCAATTAAACTTAGTGGTGGTCAAAATAGTTTTTCCTTCCATACAGTTCTTCTACAGTTTCGTTAAGTTTGCTGTTAAGAAAAGCAGAATGAAAGTATTTCTTTAAAAATTTAGATAATTTGCACGGAAAAAAAGCCCGTGAGGAAAAAATTTCTGGCAAGCCTGAATCCAGAAGTGGGCCTGATTTGGAACTATCTGATCTGGAAGGCCAAATCTGGTCCAGATCTGGCCTTGATCTGGATAGCTAGAATAGAAATTTGGAAACCTTTGGATTGACCTGATATGGAAGGCCGAATTTGGCTCAGCTCTGGCCCTGATCAGATTTGCCAAAATAAAAATTCGGAAACCCTTGGAATGATCTGATCTGGAAGGCCTAGTCTGGACCAGCTTTGGCCCTGATCAGGTAGACTAGAAATAATTTTCTTTTAAGAAAATCTTTTTTAAAAGTGTTTAAAAAATACTAATTTAACTTTTTTAAGATAAATATAGTTTTCCCAGAAATACAACAAGATAAAACATATAGACTGGACATATAGTAAAAACAATATTTTTAAAATATGTTTGTAGAAAAAATAATTTTGAACATAAAGTTATTTGAAAAGAAATGTCGAATTTTCCCTAGCTTGAAGTAATCTAAATAAAAATTTAAATTAAGTCTTCAAAAGTTTTTAATGATTTTAACTCAAAAGTTATAATGGGTCATCTGAATTAGAATGATTTATGTTAATCAGTCTTAAATAATTTTTAAGAAAATAAAAATTGCATTTTTTTTAGTTCAAAATCGTGAAAACTTTATGTTTGTTTAATATCTAATAGGAAACATTAATTTACAAAATTATTAATTAATGTTTATAAAAAAAAAAAAACTTTTTTTGGGTTTTTCTTTAATGTAATGCCGAGAAAACGACTTTTTTGTACCTTAAAGTCGATCCGATTCTAAGGGTTATCCAAAAAACTTAAAAATGTTTTTATTTTCATAACATAACAAATTCTAGAAAATTTAGGCAATTTTCAGGAAAAAAACATTAGAATTCTAATTTGGGCCAAGCCTGGTGTAACCAGAAATAAAATTAGTCAAACTAGTCTGGGCCAGGTCTGGCCCAGTTCAGGAAAATTTGTTGATTCTATGGAAAAAACGTTACACTACTGGTCTGGGCCAAGACTAGTTTTGCCAAAACTAGTCTCAGGAAAACTGGTCAGGGCCAGGTCTGGGCCATGTTCAATTTTCCTCACGGGCAAGGCTTCGGATTCTAGATCCCCCATTTTAGTTCCAGATTCTAAATTCCACACTCTGGATTTAATATTTTTGGTAATACATTCTAGATTTTAGACTTTTTATTTTTTGTATCATCGATTACACAATCTAGATTTCACATTACAGATTTCTTATTCTTGATTATACAAATTGTAGATTTTAATTTGAAGGTTAGTGGTCGTTCATATACCACATGGACACTTTTTGGGGAAGGGGATCTAGAAAAGTCAAAAGTGTCCACGATCTAATGCATTTTTATGTCCACAAGGAGGGAAGGGGGGTCAAAAGTATGTAAAAAATTGTCCACGTGGTATATAAACGGCCCCTTACATAGTATTAGATTACAAATTTTAGATTCTACATGCTAGATTCCACATTCTGCACTCAATATATATTTTTGGTACCATATTCTAGATTCTACATTCTAGTTTTCGCATTATAGATTCCACATTCCAGATTTTAATTTTTAGATTATACATTCTGGGTTACAAAGTTTAGATTCTACATGCTAGATTCCACATTCTGGATTTAATATTTCATGTTCCAGATTCTAGGTTTCTCATTTTTCGTTCCACATTTTTGATTTCTCATTCTAAACTTCGCATTCCAGTTTCTACATTCTAGGTTTTGCGTTCTTGATTCCAGATTTTAGATTCTACATCCCAGATACCGCATTATAGATTACATATTGTAGATTTGACATTCTAGATTTTGATTTCTAAATTCCACATTTGGGATTGAAAATTTTAGGTTTCACATTCTAGATTCAACATTCTGGAATCAATGTTTGAAGTTCCACATTATTGTTTTCGCATTCTTGACATCAGATTCTATATTCCTTATTCTAGATTCATCATTCTAGATTCCTCCTTCTAGATTTCATGTTCTAAATTAAACATTCTAGATTATACACATTTTAGATTCCACATTTTTTTTCTAGATTCGAAATTATTTTTTACAGATTCAAGATTCCATATTGTAAATTTCAAATTCTAGATTACACATCCTAGATTACACATTTTAGATTCCATATTTTGATTCTACATTCTAAATTTTATATTCTAGATTTAACATTCTTGATTCGACATTTTAAATTCCAGATTCTAGATTCCACATTTTTGATTCCAGAGTCTAGGTTCGAAATTTTTGATTTTACTTTGTAGATGTCGAATGATAGATGCCACACTTCAAATTTAAGAATTCTTTATTAGGTTTTTCCAATATCAGACACAGGATTTCATATTCTAAATTCGGGATGACACATTCCAGATTCCACATTGCAAATTGAACATTTGAGATTCCACATCTTAGATGCCTGTAAGCTGCAATACATAAATTGCTTGTAGTTTGACTAGATTATAATACATAGTACAGTCTGTTATTAAAATATGTTACCCAAAAAGTAAATGAAATGATATTTAGCACATTCAGTATTTATTAATTTTAAATCGATAAAATGTTTACGTCAGTATTAATTTTATTTTTTACATTTAAACCTAATTACAACATTTAGAAACGTTAAATCAAACATATTGAGATTATTTATATTAAAGTTTGTTTTTTCAGGCTCATTTTACATTCTTAGTTGCAGAGTAAGAATTTAAAATTTGTCTTAATCTCGTTCTAAGGATTTTCTTCCTGAAAAATTGAAAATTAAAATAAAATTTCAAAATCAATGTAAAAAATTGAAATCAATGGTGTTATGAATAGTAAATACTCGGCTTGATAAAAATTTGAACGTACTGCAACAATTTTATGTACTTGCAAACATCTATTTATCAAGTGTTAAAAAATGAAACAATAATAAATGAAAGTAATATAATCATGAGAAGATGAGAATCTTTAATAGAATAAAGAAGCGAGCGTTATGAAGATGTTATACGAAAGAGAAATGATAATAGAGGATGGAAAAATGATAAGCTAGCATGAGAATAGGATGGTATGCAATTTTTGCATCAAGGCACGAAAGAGCTTAAATTCGGAGCGTATAGTATATGAAATTGATGTTATCATTTTAATATGCATACATGCATACATATAAGTTTCTTATACTTTTTTGTTTCTTGTCTCTTCTTTGCTGTCAATTACATGCCTGACCTGATCTTTCCAAGAATGAGAGAGTCGAGTGTGTGAAAAACGTTGTGAGGCAGTGTTAGTTTCATCAGTATAATATGTCAAAGACCAGATGAGAGATATCGAGAGACAGAGGAAGAGAGAAAGTTAAAGAGAGAGGCGGTGGAAGGAGAATAAATCATTCAAAGGATGTACGAGTATAGGTATGTGGATGATCCTGTCATTCGGGCAATGATCCAACATTTTACTTCACTTAGCTAAAGCTTCACTATTTTTATTTTTCTCTCTCGTTTTACACTTTTCTCCAATTCAGTCTCTGTTTTAAAGCATTTTTCTGGCCAATTTCTCTAGGGAGGATCCTAAATCTCACAAAGAAAGGATCGTGACTTTTCTATCTCTTTTTCTCATTCTTTACGAACCAATGAGTTTTAGGCATTTTCTTTATTGAATTAGTGAGTTATTTTTGATAAATTTTGGGTTAAAAATGTCTAAAAGTTATTTATATTATTTATAAGTATACATAATAAGTTTGTATATAAATAGATAAACAATTGTATATGTGGGCGATTCTTAACGAAACTGACAAAAAAAAAAAATTTTTGTATAAACACTACACTAGGGTATTCCTACCTATTTTTTTTTCGCTGAATCCGAATCCGAAATCAGAATTGTTAGATTGGTTCTAATTTTTGAAATAACCTCAAAAAAAATTGTAAAACACAAATCAAAACAAAAAAAATTTCTTTTTTTTTCTCCAAGACACTACGCTAGTGTATTCCTACGTATTTCTCTCCGCTGAATCCAAATCCAAAGTCAGAATAATCAGATTGGCTAAACTTTCTGAGATAATCTCAAAAAACTGCTCAAACCCCCACCCCCCAAATTTTTTTGACCGGGACAATATGCTAGTGCATTTTTAAGTAGTTTTCTCTGCTGAATTCGAATCCAAAGTTAGAATTACCAGATTGGTTCAACTTTTTGAGATAATATCAAAAAATTGATCAAAAACACGAAAAAATCGCTTTTTTGAAATTATCTAACAAATTTCAGCTATTCTGATCATTTTAACTTTGGATTCAAATTCAGCAGAGAATAATACGTAAAAAAAATGTTTTGCCGCCCCGGGAAATTTTTTTTTATTTTTTGTTTTTTAGCAGTTTTTTAAGATTATCTCAAAACTTTTAGTCAATCTGATTATTCTGATTTCTGATTAGGATTCAGGAAGAAAAATACCTAAGAATACACTATCGTAGTGTCCCGGTAAAAATCACATCTTAAAAAGTTTTTAAGAAACAATATTCAATCAATTTTTAATAGATACTTAGTTCATATTGGCTATTTTTATAGGGTTATAAACAACCTTCTTAAATAAAAAATATATTTTTTTAAAATACTAATTAATAGTTTTCTTAGGATTTTTCTACAAAATTGTAACATGTCATCAAATTTTGAATGTTTACAAATTTTTAAATGTACTTTTCATTTGTTTAAACAATTTTTTAATATTAATTAGGGGAGAGGGCCCCAAGTTGGACACCCTTTCGTCTTATTGCTGTAGAATCCAAATCGAATAAAATATATTAAAATGTTTTATACCGGATGAAAGTACAATTTATAAGATGGACACCTTCTTAAAAGTCTCTGAAAATTGTAGTAAATAAAAAATTAACATCGTGTAACAATTCTTAAAATAATTTTAATCATTATGCGGAATTGATCAGGAAATAACATTTCTTAAAACTTCAATCTAATAGCTTAACAGTAAAAAGTAATAAAATATCGAAAAATATCGATATATCAAATTCTCTAACGATAACATCACATTTTATGGTGGAAAATAAAAAATTTTAATTAATTAACTCAAAAAATTATTAAAAAAAGTGTTAAATCCAAAATATGCAAATAAATACATTGAGATTTGAGGCATGTCCATCTTAGGGTACATGATACCATTTTTTAATCCCCAGTAAAAATATATATACGAACACTGAATTAGTAAAATCATTTTAGGATATTATTATACGATAAATAAAGAATATTTTAACGTTAAGTACTCATTCTAAATCATAAATTTAAGTAACTTTACCAACTTAAGAAAAAACTGTTACAAAACTTTTTTAGATCCAAAATTACGTGGCATGTGTAGAAGAAAAACCAACTGGTTTTTTTTCTTCAAATGTGCATCAAAATCTTCGTCTAGACAAATAACAAAAATGACAAAAAGCATAAGGCGCTGCCACCTTAAACAAAAATTTTATATGAAATGTCCATCTTGGGGCCCTGTCCATCTTGGGGCCCACTCCCCTATAGTTATAGATTAATATTAATTATAGTTATAAATTAATATTCAAAAATTGTTTAAACAAATGAAAAATACAATTAAAAATTCGTCAACATTCAAAATTTGATGACATGTTACAATTTTGTAGAAAAATCCTAAAAAAACTATTATTATTTATTGTTTAAACAAATGATTTATTTTTAATAGTAGTTTATTTTAACCGATTAATTTTTTATATTGAAAACAATAAGATATTCTGCAAAATTTACCACAACTGTCACTTATTTTGTTTAAACAAATAATTTTTAATAATTATTAATTCTTTACGAATACACTTAGAAAGACACAAATTTCTCCTAATTTTACTAATAAATGGGCTCTGATTAAAAAATAGAAAATACTTAGATACTGAAAATGAATTATAATTTAAATAATTATATTATTACAAAGTATAATTGTTTAAACAAATAACTGTTGTTATTTATTAAATTTTCTCAGAAAATTAAAATTAAACTTTTGCACTTTTCAAGGTTCTATTATAAAACCAGTAAATAAATAACAACAGTAATTTGATTAAATAATAATCAAAATCTTATAAAAAAAGTATTATTTATGAAATTTAAGTCCCAAAAAAATTCTAAGAATGTAAAAAATAACTAAAAAAATTTTTTTTTTAACAAATTTTTTCAAAATATTAAAATTTATTAAAAACCTTTGTAATGGTTATTTTTAAAAACCCTTGTGTTTGGTTATAAATTTTATTATTATTATTTATTATTAATTGAACAACAAAATCGAAAAAAATAATTGAAATTGAAGAAAATAATAAAAAATTGAGGAAGTAAATTAAAAATTTAAGAAATTAATTGAAAATT
Organism: Ganaspis brasiliensis; assembly: GCA_037103525.1. Lineage (NCBI taxonomy): Eukaryota > Metazoa > Arthropoda > Insecta > Hymenoptera > Figitidae > Ganaspis > Ganaspis brasiliensis. The sequence goes on from JAZKLR010000480.1 coordinate 122,376, forward strand.
AAGAATTAAATTAAAATTTAAAAAAATAATTGACAATTGAAAAACAATTACAAAATGACGAAAATAATTGACATTTGAGAACAAAATTCAAAAAATGGCCATCTTAAAACACAACCGAACATGGGGTCAGGCTTCGCCAAGCGGATCGGCTAAAATTGTAAAAATTCTATTTCTAATAAGACATCATTTTTGTTATCTTTAAACTATGTAAATCAAGCTCTAAAATTATTAGAACAAAAAAAAATTTTTTTTCGAAGTTATTAGTGATTGAAATTTTTAATAGTGCAAAATGAAAACATATTTTTCTCAAGATCTTCTTAACCGATTTTAAAAGTTTAAAAAAGCGTTTTAATTGTCTTGAAACGTAGTTTTTAAAAATATTTTTTGTTCTTAAGAATTTTTAATTTTTATCGTTTTTTAAATTATTTATTTAATAAATGTTAATAAACAACAGCTTTCTGCGTGCATAACGTGAAAAATTAAAATACTGTTGTATTCTTCACACTTTTTTTAAAATAAAATCGTTAAGAAAAAAAACGGCCCGCGATTAGGAACAAAGATATTAAATTTTTTTTCGGCGTTCAAAATTTTTTTTGCATAGGTAGTGAATGAAAGTTTTTAAAAATTATGTATGTTTAAGTTTTCTTTTGTTTTCAATGGTTTTTATTGTCTACGGATTTATGTAATTAAGTTTAAAATGTTTTTTGCACGCCGAAAAAAAATTTAATATATTTGTCTTTAATAGCGGGCCATTTTTTTTCGTAACGATTTTATTTTCAAAAAAGTGTGAAGAATACAACAGTATTTTAAAATTTCACGTAATGCACGCAGAAAGCTGTTTTTTATTAACATTTATTAAATAAATAATTTAAAAAACGATAAAAATTAAAAATTCTTAAGAACAAAAAATATTTTTAAAAACTACGTTTCAAGACAATTAAAACGCTTTTTTAAACTTTTAAAATCGGTTAAGAAGATCTTGAGAAAAATATGTTTTCATTTTGCACTATTAAAAATTTCAATCACTAATAACTTCGAAAAAAAATTTTTTTTTGTTCTAATAATTTTAGAGCTTGATTTACATAGTTTAAGGATAACAAAAATGATGTCTTATTAGAAATAGAATTTTTACAATTTTAGCCGATCCGCTTGGCGAAGCCTGACCCCATACGTAATAATTTAAAAAATCGAAGAATAATTATAAATTTTTAAGATAATAATTGTAAATTGAAAAATGCCGAGAATTAATGAATATAGAAGAAAACAATTGAAAACGAAAAAATGGAAATCAAAATTGAAGGAAATATTTGAACAATTGTATTTGAAATTACAGAAACTTAATGAAATAACTGAGAATTGAAGAAAATAGTTCTAGAATTGATTAATTGAATGAAAAATTTAAAACAATATTTTAAGTGAAAAGAAAATAATTGAAAAAATCCGAGAATTAACGAATATTGAGAAATTAATTGAAAATCGATAAAAATAATTAAAAATTAAAGAAAATATTTGAGAATTGAAGAAAATAATTAAAAATTGAAAAAAATAAATTGAAGATTAAAGAATTAAATTGAAATTTTAAGATTATAAAATAATTAAAAAAAAAATTACAGGATGAATAAAATAATTAAATATTATAGAAAATAACTAAAAAATGTGGAAAATAATTGACAATCGAAAAAAAAATTCGAAAACTGTCGAGAATAATCGACAATAAAACAAAATATTAAAAAAACTAAGTGAGAATTATGTCCAATTCATCGACATTTTGCTTCCTCATAGAGAAAGCAATAAATTAATAATATAAAAGTTAATTGGAGAAGTTATAAAAAAATAATTTAATTGTAAAAAAAAAAAAAACATGAATTATTTTACGAATTTTTGATCAATTATAAACTTTTTATAGGTCAATTGCTTCGATTTGACATATGGAATATGCTTTTTATATTGATTAACCTGTATTTGTGAAGGATAACCAATTGAATAAAAACAATTACATTAAACAAGTTTATTTTGTCAGGTCAAATTATATTTTACATGTGTAGGCTCGCACACCCGATTACTAACTAATCTTAACAGATTCGTCCCCTTCTTCCTATTTACTTCGTCGACATTCGTAAATATTCGACACCTTAGAGTAAGATATTTCCCGACATTTAGAAAAGTAAGACATACACTCTTACATATTTTTGACATGGAAATCAAATTTTGTCAAAAAACGATTTTTTTTATGAAAAAAGGTGCTTAAAAAAATTTGAACATGTATTTTCAAAAATCCTTGTGTTCAAATTTAGATATTCATGAGATTAATAAGTCATCCAAATTTTTTTAAAATCTTTTGAAGCGTTTTTGAGATATCCTGGCGATAAAAAACGCTATACACACATGCACGCACACATACACACACATATATATATATGAACATTTACATAAAAAAGAAAATTTACGCTTTTTAGATGAAAATGAGTCGATTTAGACTATTTTTGGAAAATCGACAATCTTAACGTTCACAAAGCTTCTTTTATGAGGAATCAAAATGAAAATTTATGCTTTTCAGATGAAAATAAGTCGATTTAGACTATTTTTGGGAAATCGAAAATCTCCACGATCACGAATCTTTCTCTATGAGAAAGTAGAAGTAAAGAATAATTATAAAATTTAAAGAGTATATGTATATTGAAAAGTTTTGAAAATTATAGAAAAAATTATAGATTTATTTATTAATGAAATTAAAACTATTTGAACTGATATTAATAAATTTATATTTTATTCAATTTAAAGGCATTTCTTAAAAAGTATCTGATTTAATACAAAAAATATCTATGTGCCAAACTTCAGGCGCGAAGAGACAAAAAATGAATGAAGGAATAAATTTCCCGGTCATTTCCCGGTTTCCCGGTCAAGTGGCCACCCGCTCTCCTATTACACGAAAGTTCTCAATTCGCAAAAAAATTGTTTAATGATGTGTTTTCTTAACTTACTGATATTTGCAATATTATATCAATTATTGGAAGCATTTCAAAAAGAAAAATTTATAAGAGTATTGTATAAAATATACATTCATTATATAGTTATAGATATCTTATCTACTGAGTATTTCCTTTTAATATATGAAATCTTAATTTCACCTTACCTGTCTTATCTAATAAATTATACTCATTTTCTAAATCCTATATTTTTGCCGTTTAATTTTATTGTGTTAACTTGGGACGCATGATTATACCCCAAAGATCATTATTTCGAATTTTCAATGAATAAAATTTCACAATTTCGGAAATCAATTTATGCGAAGTATAAGAATTATAACTGTTTTATATCTGACTTCTTATCTTTTCTAATTATGTTTTCAAAGAACATTAAAAGAAGCGATTTTTTGTTTAATCTAATTATTATTTGCAAGACTATTTTCGTATAAGAAATTGAAAAGTGCAGTCCTTGTATTGGATTGAATTTTACATAGTAGGAAATTAAATAAATATAAATTACAAAATAAAGGAACTTTAAAATTATCGAACTTACAATCGTCTGAATTTTGAAATTACTGAACTCACGTTTGGCCGACCTCTTAAATCTCCGAACTTGCATTTGGCCGATCTTTTAAGTTACCGAACTTGCATTTATCCGAACTTTAAAATCACCAAACTTACATTCGTCCGAAATTTGAAATCACCGAACTCACGTTTGGCCGATCTCTTAAATCCCCGAACTTGCATTTAGCCGAACTTTGAAATTACCGAACTTGCATTTATCCGAACTTTGAAATCACCGAACTTGCATTTGTCACACTCCTTAAGTCACCGACCACGCAAGTCACCGAATTTTCATTTGTCCGAAACTCGGAAAGTAGGTTTTCTAAAGGAGTCTTCAGATTGGCTGGTAAATTTATCGGTATCATTACCAGCCAATCAGAAGACTCCTTTAGAAAACCTACTTTCCGAGTTTTGGACAAATGAAAATTCGGTGACTTGCGTGGTCGGTGACTTAAGGAGTGTGACAAATGCAAGTTCGGTGATTTCAAAGTTCGGATAAATGCAAGTTCGGTAATTTCAAAGTTCGGGTAATGCAAGTTCGGGGATTTAAGAGATCGGTCAAACGTGAGTTCGGTGATTTCAAATTTCGGACGAATGTAAGTTTGGTGATTTTAAAGTTCGGATAAATGCAAGTTCGGTAACTTAAAAGATCGGCCAAATGCAAGTTCGGAGATTTAAGAGGTCGGCCAAACGTGAGTTCAGTAATTTCAAAATTCAGACGATTGTAAGTTCGGTAATTTTAAAGTTCCTTTATTTTGTAATTTATATTTATTTAATTTCCTACTATGTAAAATTCAATCCAATACAAGGACTGCACTTTTCAATTTCTTATACGAAAATAGTCTTGCAAATAATAATTAGATTAAACAAAAAATCGCTACTTTTAATGTTCTTTGAAAACATAATTAGAAAAGATAAGAAGTCAGATATAAAACAGTTATAATTCTTATACTTTGCATAAATTGATTTCCGAAATTGTGAAATTTTATTCATTGAAAATTCGAAATAATGATCTTTGGGGTATAATCATGCGTCCCTGTTAACTTCTAAAAATTGGGTTCACCTACTTTGAAGAGTTGTCAATTTGTAATAACAATATTTTTTCTCCAATTTTTAATAACAAAATATTATAATGTTTGTCACAGAAATTAAGCATTAAACTATACATAAAAGAAAACAAATCAATTCGAAATGATTTAATAAAACCAGATTTTTTAAACAATTGTTTTCACTTTTACTAGGAAAAAAACTCACACGTACCTGAAATTCAATTAATTCCCATTTTCTATCAAATTTCATATAGGTATACGTATTGACGTAGTAAACTGAAAGCATACAAAACAAATTAAAAAATGTGTTAACGAGATTTTCATTGAAAAGGAAATGGAATTAGTCGTAAGCATTTTCCACTTGATTGTGCTAATTCATATTTCCGTGATTGTACTGCTGCATATAGAGAATCGTGACGAGTGTGAAAATGCGCCAATAATAAATCGACTCATCTCATTATAACCATAATGAACGTTAATTTATCTAAAGAGGACGACTCCAATTTATGCTGATGTATTTATGAACGCACCCAGATTTGAAATTATTTTCGTAGAATAGCGGGAACTGAGCGCGACAAGTGGACAAGGACCCAATGTAAATTGTCGAGCATGGCATGTCGCGGTTACTCACGCGATGGCACTGTCGACAAGAGTAAACCGCGAGGCACTTTTGGTGCAGGATAGGTACGCTTGCAGCTTCCAGAGTGCAGAGTACCTGTTTGCTGCTGTGCATCCAGCTACTCGCTCATGTTTTCGCGCTTAATCGACGATTTTCGCAATTGGGTCATGCGGGCGCAATCAGTGGCGGATCTACCTTGAAGCACGTGCTTCAGGGTCTGGAACCCAAAAGGGCCCGGTGCCTAGAGTTATTTATTTATTTATCAAATTAAGTCAAATTTTCTCAATTAATATACGAAAATAGAATCTCTAGTGTCATTCTTATTAACAATGATTTGCATTTTAATGTTAATAGTAAGAATTTTATATAATAACTATAGGTCGAGTCCATACCAAGTGATCACACCAATTTCAGTCATATTGAGTAATATTTACGAAATTGATATTTTGGGTTCCTTTAGGAGTAAAAAAAATAAATTTTAATTATTTTTAAAACAATCAAAATATTTTCGAAAATATTCAAATTCAAAATTTTGAGTACTATTTTTTTGTTTTATCATAACTTCTGTAATTTTGAAGCAATTGAGATCATTTTTTTTTTAAATTACTCGTATTTAAATACTCTTTCAAGAAAAATTATAATAATTAAAAAATTGTTTATAATTAAATTTTTATTAAAAAAATTAAATTATTTATTTAAACAAAATCTAAAGTATATCATCGATCTTTTTCAAAAAATTCATAAACATAGCCTATAATGTGCTTAAAAATTTAAGCCAAAGAAAAAGATGGTATGTATTATAGTTTTTGAGAAAAAAATTATTAAGTTATGCTAGCGCGGCGCAGACCGGTGTCACCGCTACTCAACGTGTAGTTCCGTAGTAACCGAAATGTATGTATATTATTACATAATATAAATACAGTTAATCGTCATGTTTATTTTTTTATTTTACAAATTGTGCTGTGCACAAAATTTGAAAAAATTTTTGTTTCAATTTTATTCTCAAGGGGTACGAAGGAATGAAATTTTTGTGTACCTTTAATGGTCATAGCTTGATTAAATCTTTCACTTAACAATTGTTTTTCAGCTTCATATTCTGCGTAATTACAAAATTCTACATTAATTTTCTCTAAACTGGATTTTGCCCACTCGTATAAGTCAAGAGGAGTAACAATTTGATTGTTTAATGGTCGTTGTAAACTTGCTTCTTTCAACTATTTTCAAACTATTTTTATCATTCTTTAAGGGGAGAGATAGGTGAAATTTTAACTCAACAACATTTTTGATGCTCAGAGGTGTCATTTTTTTTCTTACATCAATTAAGATGTAGAATTATGGTATTACATAAAAATTAAAAAACAATATTTTTTTGGTCATTTTCGAAATTTTATTTTTCAAAATCCATACGATGTATTGTAGAAAATCATTTAAAAATCCCACAAAAAAATTGTCGATGGAAAAAATGAAAATTGTGAAAGAGGTTTAATTTTTAAAATTTAAGTTTTTCTTAGAATAAATTTCTCAAACTCCGCAAATTATTTGTTTCTCTATTTTTGACATTACCCCATAATTTTAGGTCTAAAATTGCATAAGAAAAAAAATTAACACCCCTGAACATCGCGAATTTTGATAATTTTACCAGTCCATTATTTTTCTTTCTTCAGTTTTAAATTATTTTAATTATTCACTTATTTTCACTTATTTTTACCAGTTTTTAATTATATTAATTATTTTTCAATTGATTTAACAAATTTTCAATTATTATTCTTAAATTTTAATAATTTTCCCAATTTTTAGTTATTTTTATTATTTTTCTATAAATTACCAATTTTTTAATTACTTTTTTTTACTTTAATTATTTTCTCCGATTTTTTTAATTCTAAAGTTTGATGTCCATGTACTATGAAAAGATCAGTGTGACTTTCTGAAGCTTATAATTTAAATATAATACACTAACTATATTTACATTATGTAAAAATATACATACATTTCGGTTACTACGGAACTACGCGTTGAGTAGCGGTGACACCGGTCCGCGCCGCGCTAGCATAACTTAATAATTTTTTTCTCAAAAACTATAATACATACCATCTTTTTCTTTGGCTTAAATTTTTAAGCACATTATAGGCTATGTTTATGAATTTTTTGAAAAAGATCGATGATATACTTTAGATTTTGTTTAAATAATTAATTTAATTTTTTTAATAAAAATTTAATTATAAACAATTTCTTAATTATTATAATTTTTCTTGAAAGAGTATTTAAATACGAGTAATTTAAAAAAAAAATGATCTCAATTGCTTCAAAATTACAGAAGTTATGATAACACAAAAAAAATAGTACATAAAATTTCGAATTTGAATATTTTCGAAAATATTTTGAATTTTTTAAAAATAATTAAAATTTATTTTTTTTACTCCTAAAGGAACCCAAAATATCAATTTCGTAAATATTACTCAATATGACTGAAATTGGTGTGATCACTTGGTATGGACTCGACCTATAGCAACATTAAGGGCATGTGATGGAGTATGACCGCACTGGTAGATGCAAAATTTGTCCGTAACTTTTCTCTTAAAATATTGAATATTTTGTCATGAAACTTGGTAGATTTACTTAAAATGACATTAAGGTCTCTCAGACCCGAGTTTGTTTAGATTTTGGATCAAAATTGATTTTTAAAAAATTTTGCAATTTTTCGAAAACTTTCAAAAATGAATTTTGGGCCAAAATTTAAACAAACTCGGATCTGAGAGACCTTTTTAATGTCATTTTAAATAATTCTACCAAGTTTCATGACAAAATATTCAATATTTTAAGAGAAAAGTGAAGGACAAATTTTGCCTATACCAGTGACGTCATAATCCATCACATGCCCTTAAAGACAAACTTTGCATTGTTGTTGGTGATTTAAAACTTTAAATTTTTGCAAATTCAAATAATGAAAATTACGAAATTGAAGAATATATCTAAAAAATGACGAAAATAATTAACTGTTGAAAACAAAATTCGAAAAATGGCTACATAATTACACAATTATTGAAAAGAATAGTTTAAAGAAATAAACAATAAATATACTAAATTTCAACAAAATAGTTGAAAAATTATAGGAATAACAGTTGCAAATAATTGCAAGTTAAGCAAATGGATTGAAAATCGAAAAAAATAATTGAAATTGAAGAAAATAATAAGAAATTGAGAAAATAAAATAAAAATTTAAGAATTAAATTAAAATTTATAAAAATAATTGATAATTGAAAAAAAAATACAAAATGACGAAAATAATTGACAATTGAAAACAAAATTCAAAAAATGGCTAGATTAATACACAAGCGAACAAAATAATTAAAAAATTTAAAGAATAAATACAAAATTTTAAGATAATAATTAAAAATTGAAAAAGTTGTAGGAAATAATTGAAAAATGCGAAAAATAATTAATAATTGAAGGAAGTAGTTGAAAAATTGAAGAAAATATGTGAAAAATTACAAAAATTATTGTCAATTGAAAACAAAATTTAAAAAGTTATAAGATTAATAGACAAGAGAAAAAACTAATTGTAAAAATTAAACAAGAAATATTAAGTTTAAAGAAAATAATTACAAATTTAAAAATTAAGAAAATTGTAGGAATAATTGTTGGAAATAATTGAAAATTGAAGAAAACAATAAAAAAATTGAAGAATTGAATTGAAATTTGTGGAATATACTTAAAAATTGAAAAAAAGTAATTAAAAAAAACCGAGAATTAATGAATATAGAAGAAAACAATTGAAAACTGAAGAATGGAAATAAAAATTGAAAAATAGAATTAAAAATTTAAGAAAATAATCGAACAACTGTATTTAAAATTAAAGAAACTTAATGATAATCAAAAAAAAAAAAATAATAGAAAAAAGTCAAGAATTGTTTAATATTAAAGAAAATAATTGAAAATTTAAAAGTGAAATGTAAATTTGAAGACAATAACTGAGAATTGAAAAGGACAGTTTTAGAATTGAATAATTGAATTGATTTTTTAAAAAAAAATTTATGAGTGAAAAAAATAATTGAAAAAATAAGAGAATTATTGAATATTGAAAAATTAATTGAAAATAGATAAAAATAATTGAGAATTAAAGAAAATATTTTAGAATTGAAGAAAATAATTAAAAATTGAAGAAATAAATTGAAAACTAAAGAAATAAATGAAAATTTCAAGAAAATAGTTGATAATCAAAAGAAAAATTAAAATTTGACGAAAATAATTAAATATTAAAATATTTAATAATATTAAATTAATTTATTAATATTAAAAAAAATAATTAACAATTGAAAAAAAATCGACAAATGGAGAGAATAATCGTCATTCGTACAAAAAAATTGTTGTTATTAATTAATATTCAAAAAATTGAAGGAGAATAACAAATTGGTAATTGTAAACTGATGAAACTTGTGGAAAAAAATTGTAGAAAATAAATGAAAATTAAAGTAATCAACTGGAAATTGAAGAATTGTATTGCAAGAAAATAATTGATTATTGAGAAAATAAAAACCACAAGAAATAAAAAATTTTCTTATTACGGAAAAATATGCGCATTAAAATTCTCTATTAGGATATATAATTCAAAAATTAAAATTCGTTTTCAAGAAAAATATCTTCCAGGGGCCAACTAAAACGACGGCGTTTCGCGCGTAAGCTCTTTTGATCGCGGAGGGTTCAATTGCAAATTAAAAAATTGTAGGAAATAATTTCAAATTGAGAAAAATAGTTAAAAATAAAAGAAATAATTAAAAAATGAGAATAATCATTGATCATTTAATATTGTTTGAAAAGTTGAGTGGAATTGGTCTGCCAGTTAACCTCCAATATTTAATATTGGATTATTTAAAATCTAGGTCTCATCGAGTTGCAATTGGAAAGCATAATTCTCGGATTTTTGTTCCATCCATGGGAGTTCCTCAAGGTTCTTCTCTTGAATCTCCACTTTTCATTATTTACATTAATGACATAACGCAAGCAATAAAATCTTTTATCTTAATATTTGCAGATGATGTAAAAATTTTTCGTATTGTGTATACTATTTCCGACATTAACGTTTTGCAATCTGATTTGGATGTAATTTATAATTGGTCTCTATCAAACAAACTTGAGTTAAATGCTTCCAAGTGCAACATTATGTCCTTTGTGAGAACAGATAAAAAGATCTTGTATTCTTATTCCATCAATGGGATAAGTCTTAACAGAGTTTTTTCTAAATGCGATCTTGGCATTCTATTTGATGTAAAGCTGTCCTTCAACGAACATACTTCTAGAATTGTTTCATCGGCCTCGAGGGCTTTGGGCTATTTAATTAGATCGACAAAACTTTTTAAGCAACAGGACACCTTAATATTGCTTTATAATGCATTGGTTCGTTCTAAATTAGAATACGCTTCAGTAATATGGAATCCACATTTTGTGAAGTATATAAGTGAAATTGAAAAAATTCAAAAAAGATTTCTAAAGTACCTGGCCTTCAAGTCCGATGGAAGTTACCCGCCGCGGGGGTCAGATTATGGAATTCTTTGTAAGTGTTTTAAGTTTCATACTCTAGAGCAGCGTCGAATTTTTTCTGCTGTCATGTTTTTATTTAAAATCATATCTTTGCAAACTCAATCGCCGGAACTGCTATTTCAAATCGCTTTTAAAATTCCTCGACTTGAGGCTCGTTATTTTGAACCCTTCTACTTAGATTATCCTAAAACTATAAGCGGTTCGACAGCGCCTATTTTCTTTGCGTCATATCATGTCAACCAAATGTTCTCAGAGTTAAGTATCGATCTAGACTTGTTTTATTCTTCGAATACAAATTTTGTAAAATAATTGAATACTTATATCGATAACTTGTGATCTGTATTGTAAACATTGTTACATATTATAATTTTGATAACTTTTGTAACCCATTTATGGTCCCTATGGACCGCGGGATATTGTGTTGAAATAAATAAATAAATAAATAATTAAAAAATTAAAGAAAATATCTACAAAATGACTAGATTAATAGACTACTGAAAAAAATTGATGAAATATACCAAAAACTTTAAATTTAAAGAAATTGAAAAATTGAAAAATGAAGAAAATAATTAAGGAATAATTGTTGGAAATAATTGCGTATTGAACAAATGGATTGAAAATCGAAAAAAATAATTAAAATTTAATAAAATATTTTAAAACTGAAAATTTAAATTCAAATTTAAAGAATGTCGAGTTCAGTATAATGTCCGCCAGCCACAAGAATTTAGTTAAATACATATATATATATTTTTTCTTATTTGTACTAGTTAGGTACACATTACTAACAAGTTGTCGCAAAGCTTCTGTATACACCTTTTGTAAAAGGGTTTATTTACCCGTATACTTTATAAATAAATAAATAAATAAATAAATATAATTAAAAATTGAAAAAAGTATTTGAAAAAAGCAGAAAGTTATTGAATATAGAAGAAAACAATTAAAAACTGAAAAATGGAATTGAGAATTGAAGAGAAAAAATTGAGAATTGAAGAAAATAAAAATTTGAAATTAACGAATCTTATTGATAATGGAGAAAAATAATTGGCGAAAGGCGAGGATTTTAAAATATTAAAGAAAATAATTGACAATAGAAAAACAAATCAAAAAATGACTAGAATATTGCACAATTAAAAAAAATAATTGAAAGCGTTGAAAAATAATTCTAAAATTTTAAGAGCATAAATAAAAATTTTAAATATTGTAAGAAATAACTAAAAATTAAAGAAAATAATTGAAAAAGAACAAGAATAATAGAAAATTGAAGATAATTTCTGAAAATTGACGAAAATAATTGACAATGGGGCTTCCGTTTCCGGTACCGATTAGTAGTTGACGCGTTTTGTGAAGGGGAAATAGTTTTTTGGAAAATCTGATAATATTAAGTGAAGGGAGGGTAGTGGAGTGATTGGTGAGTATAGTGTAAATGGATGTGAATTGAATGAAAAAAGTGTATGTGGAAGTAAGTGTGAAATGAATGGTAAAAAGACGTGAGAATGGAGGCAAAATTGTGAGGTTAGGATAAAAGCGTGTTGAGTGAGAGTGAGAGAGCGAGAGAGTGACAAAGATAAAAGATAGCGCTTCTGGGTAGATAAGGTAGAGCTTGACAATGTCGAATAAAGAGGAAGGCAATGACGCAAGTGGTAAAGGCGGGAATGAGTCTAAGGCGCGAAAATTTGAAAAGGGATTGGATAAGAAAAGTTTTGAATGCAAGGATTGTCAAGTTTTACTAAGTCTAATCAAAAGAACAGTGAATGAGAATGATGAGCAGTTTAATGAAGCCTGGGATGAAATGGAGGAAATTAGGAAACTGGAGAAGAAGAGGTTAAAACAAATGGAGGGATTACGAATGGCAGTGAAAGCAATTTTGGAAAGGGTTGAACAGTGGGAGTCAAGTTGGGATAATGAGGCGGATGATATGTGGAAGAGAATGGATGAGTTAGAGAAAGATATAATAGAGAGTGAAGAGAAGTGGAAGAGAGAACTCGTAGAAAGGGAGAGGGTAACATCAAATGAAGGAGTAGAAGAAAGGGTGGGGAGTAGAGAAAAAGCAGATGATGATATAAGAATCAAAATGGGGGAATTATCGATGAGAGTAGAAGTTATGGAGAAGGAAAAAAGAAAAAGAAATATTGTGATTAGAGGGATGAAGGTAGAGTGGAGAAAAGGCAAAGAGGAGGTAGAAAAACTGTTGTCAAGAATTGGAGCGAAAGTTAGGATTAAGAACGTTAAGGGAGTAAGAGGTGAGGATGTGGATAAACCGAAATTGTGGATTGTGGAGTTAGAAGATGAGAATGCTAGGATGGAAGTAATGAGATTAAAATGTAGGTTGAAAGGAAGTGTAGAGAGAATAGATATTGATAGAACCTGGAGAGAGAGAAGAATAAAATGGCTGCTGGAACAAAAAGCGTGGGTGGAAAGAAGAAACGGAAGGGTAGTGAAAGTGAATAGAGAAAGTGTTTGGGTGGATGGAGTGGAATGGATGGTGAAAGAGGATACAGTAGGGGTTATCAAAGTGGGATTGGAAATAGGTTAGAAGAGGAAGGGAGAAGGGAAAAAGAGCAAGAAACAGGAATAAAGTGCGTTAGGGGTGAATGGAGATGTTGGCAGGAGCGGATGAGAAGTAGATGGAGAGAAATGAGTAAATGGTTATGATTAGAATGTGGAATATGACTGATTAAGGAAAGAGTGAAAATAGAGTTTTATAAAAGGGTGGGCGATGAGGTGGATAAACCCTGAAATGGTAAAAGGAACAGGAAACGGAAGCCCAGGCACTTGGCAGTTAGTTAAGTAAAATAGTATAGGAGCGACGAGTAAATATGTAAATAGTAGATATAAGTTAAACAGTTGTAATATAGATTAAGTGAGTTGTAAGCAAGTTAAGAAAGAATGTAAGACTCGAACCTGTAAAAAGGAGAGTAAATAAATATATATATATATAAATATATAATTGACAATGGAAAACAAAATTCGAAAAATGGCTAGATTAATACACAACTGGAAAAAATAATTTAAAAAATCAAACTATAAATATTTAATTTAAAAAATAATTGAAAGTTGAAAAATTAAGAAAATTATAGAAATAATTGTTGGAAATAATTGCTAGTTGAACAACTGGATTGAAAAAAATTGAATCGAACAAAATAATTGAAATTGAGGAAAAAATTTAAAATTGAAGAATGGAAATGAAATTTTTAAATTATAATTATGAACTGAAGAGAATAATTGAACAATTGTACTTAAAATTAAAAAAGCATATTAGTATTCGAAAAAATAATTAAAAATTAAAAAATGTGATTGAAATTTCAAGAAAATAATCAAAAATTGAAGAAATACATTGTAATTTGAAATAATGGTTTATATTTAAAAAAAGTCGAGTTTTTTGGAATATTGTATAAACTTAATTGCAAATTGTAGAAATGGAATTGACTTTAGAAGATAATTCATAATTCAAAGAAAATTACAAATTGACGAGAATAATTTAATATTAAAGAAAATAAATGAGAAATGCGGAAAATAATTGACAATTGAAAAATAAATTCGTAAACTGTCGAGAATAATCTACAACAGAACAAAATAATTATAAAATTTAAGGAGAATAATTGTAAATTGAAAACGGTTAAAAATTATAGAAAAAATTGTAGACTTATTTACACACTAATTTATATCACTTTCTTGAAATATTTAATTATTCTTTCTTGCAATTTTTTCTTTTTCAAACAATTGTTTTGGTAGGTTATGTTTTATATTGCTTTTCTGTATTTTTAGAAAATCACTTAGGTAACTTTCATTTCCTTTTAAAATTTTTTCTTTTTTATGCGTTTAATAACACTTTTTTATTTTTTAGATTTTTTTTTACTTTTATTTTTTTTAACAAAAATTACTTCAGTTAATTTTAGACAGTTTTATTTTAACAATATTTAGAAAATTTTATTTACTTTTCCAGTGATTAATTTTATTAATTATTGTCATTTGGAAATTGTAAAATATAATTTTTATCAATTTTATGATTTTTAAAATATTTATTTGGTTTTTTGTCATTTGTTATAATTTATTAATTTTTATAATTTTTAAAGTCTTTTCTTCTTTTATTTAATTTTTCGTAAATTTGATCTTATAATACATTTTCTCATTTGATCAGAATTTCTCTATTTCTTAGAAATATATTTTTTTTTCTTGAAATTGTTTAATTCTTTTTACTTAATTCTTCATTTAAAAATAATTATTGCCTTTTGCTTGATTTTCAAAACAAGTTTTTAAAGTATTTTTTTTATTTTTAGTACCATTTTTCCGTTCTTTTACTGATTATCTTATTCATTTTCTTAATTTAAAAAAACATGTCCGCAAATATTTTAACTTTTTGAAAATCATTTTTTTCTCTCTTTTGTAATTTTCTTTTTTTGTTTTAAAAACTTTTACTGTTTATTGCGTAGTATTTTGATTTTGAAAAAGCAATTTAATCAAAATTCCTTAAACTGTTTAATATTTCATAACGCATTATTACCATATTTCTTAATTTTCTTTCTTTTACTTTCATTGATTAGTTAGTTAGTTGAAAAGTTAGTTTAAAAAAACTTTTTTATTTTTGAAGAATTTATTTATTTTGCAGGTTTTTCAATTAGTACATTTTTTACATCTTATTGCTTTTTATTTTTATTTGAAAATATATACGGGTCGAGAAACCCATTAATGCAGTACTGCTTAAAATCATAAAATATTATTTGGCCACCTTGTCATTGTTATTATAAATGTACACATCAGAAGTTGTTAAAAGTCCATGTACTGATTGCCCTTAGTTTAGTTAACAATATTTAACACATTTTTTTTTTTTTACATAAAGATAATAAACATAATCATTATATAAAATATCAATAATTTTAACGCTTAGAGATAACAGAACTAGGAACTCAAGAACAATAAAACGACAAAATCAAAATCAGAATCTATGAAATCTATGAAATTACAACCTTTAAAAATGTAACAAAGAATTATCACTATCACCAACAGTCTTCGGAATTTGAGAAGAAGCAGACGAGTAAAGAGAATACGTGCGTTTGTTTACGTTTTCATCGTGCCTACTGTGATAGATGGATTCACGGTTGAATGTATGATGGTAGGTTTTCCTTGTCGAAAAACAACTCGTACTCCCCTCTCTCCCGCCAGAAGACGACGATGCATTTCTTGCCTCATTACAGTAAGTTCCTGCAACTGCATCCGAGTCCTGTCGAACGATATCCAAGTATTTTTCTTTTCCTTCAAATTAGATCGTTTTTTATAAACGAGAAACTCGTGATAGAAGGAATGCGCCTTATTCGGAGTGTCGAAGACAATCTTGACTGGACGTGGCTTCTGATTGGCCTGTGAATTCATACCCAGTTTTTTAATTTCTGTGTTATCAAGCAGGCCAGGAGTTATTACATTTTCACAAAGACGAATCACAGTGTCTCTCTCCTCAAGAAGAGGATCAGGCAACACAGTTCCGGGTACAGCGTGCTCAGGAACACCGAATAAAAGAATATTATTTTTCCTTTTGTCCTCTCTTCCATTTCAAATAAACATTGACTAGTATCCATACGAACAGCTTTAAGATTGTTAATTTCAGCTCTCAATGAAACAATTGTACCCTCTGCGCCAATGACTCTGGTAGAAAGGTCTGTGAGTGCATTCTCTGCGGAATCAATTCTCGCAGAAACAGCATCCAATTTGGCTGACAGAGTAGCAGATAATGTTTCCATCATTGTTGAAATACTTATCAGATGTTGAGAATGGACCGAGTCGATTATTTGTTTCATATCAGAAGATGTAAAAGATGGAGTATTCAGACCAGAAGCAGAACCAGTAGAAGTTGTAGGCGTAATGGAACCGGGTGCACAACACTTTTTATAAGCACCATTTTCAAGTATAGTCGTCCTGAGAGCACAGCTCGGGTGATAAGAAGAGCTACAACCACTACAAAGCACAGCACTTGCACCTGCTTGTCTGTTACAAACAGGACACAACTTGGATTTTTTCACTTTAGGCATTGTACACACTAGCTATAATGTATTTGTAGGTTAGAATCTTCACGGACAATAAAAGTCGAATATTTCAGGTCAATAAATAAATAAATAGACGAACCAAGAAGATTAACTAATCAAACAAAAAGTCACGCACAAAGTAAAGTCACATTTAACCCTCAATAAGATCTAATAAAAGGCGACGGGTTAAATAAAACACGTGTATTCAAGTGTCCATCTAGCTTTAATTTTCCCATTTCAATGTAAATTATCCTTGACTTTCTTATCTGTTTTCATAATACTCGTTTTAACAAATTTTTTTTAATTTTTGTAATTTATGTAAAATTGCATTTTTTACATTCTGTTAAGATTCTTTGAACATTTTCTCCATTGTTTAAATGATTATTCGCTAGACACTCTGATAAGATAAAAAGCAGAAAGTTTTTTTTTTTAGGCGGGCCCTGAAATTTTTTTGTGCTTCAGGTCCGTGACAGCCTTGATTCGACCCTGGGCGCAATGTTTCTCAATTGGTACAACGCACATCAGCTGAAACCTGAAACGAGGCACGCGAATTCAAGTTCTCTGAAAAATTTACAACAAAAAAAACAGAATAGTTTCTAAATAAATAAAAGGGTTGTGAAACGTTGGATTAATTTGCCGAAACTATATTCCGGTGTCTTTAATTAATTAAAAGCTTCACCGAGGAATGTGAAATTTGAAAATTATTTTCTGATGAGGCTTAGAAGTTATCTCGGTTACCCGGAAATAGGTTGTATCGGAAATTTTAATTTTTGAACATTTTCCATGAGGTGTGTATACACCACGTTGTAGAGAATTATTAACGTCAAAAAATTAGTGGATTTTTAAACTTTATCAGTTCGGTAAATTGAAACTCATTTGGAATATAAATAATTTTTTGGTGCAATGCGTGATTATTGTTAGACAATTTTTGTACTTTTTTTTTTGTTATAGAAAATTTAGGAGAGAAGGAATGCATTTACGCAACTTAGTGTGTGGAATTCAACCACTCCCTGCTGTAATACCTCACTAAAACCACTTCTCTCATTCTTGTTTTATTTACTCTTGTCTACTTTTGGTCTATCCATCCTGGAAGGTAAGCAAAAGCGCGATTCATTTGCTCGAGGCATTATCTGCCCACTCCTATAGATACTTTTGTCCATTAACTCTTATGTTCCTTCGCTGTGGTCAAGAACCTGAATGTGGGAGGCTTTTTTAGAACTTTTCATATTCGAAGAAAAGAACATATGGATAATTTTGATTTTAACGAAAAATTGAATTGATTTTACACATTGAACCAAATTGCCAAAAAAGAGTAATTGCTGAGATGTTTTTCGTTAAGAATGTGGGAGAAAACAGTTTGAATAAGATTACTGATTTAAATAATTTTGATAATTTATATGAAATGATGGTGGATTTTATTTCTGGAAATATGTAAATAATCAATACTCGTTTAACTTTTCTCCAATTCTTGTATAATAATGTCTGTTTTTGTCCTTGGAAAAATCTTAATTAATATTGTTGAACAGTAGTCAGTGTTTAAAGTTCAGTTCTAATTGTGAAGTCATTCCTTTCTGTGCACACATTTTATATTTTAAAATTATTCTTAATGTTCGATAATCTTGTTTTTTTTATTTTATATTTTATTTGATTTTATATGATCGATTCTTGCGTAACTGACCGATTTCAAGATAAGTTTTGGTAAAAAAAAATTTTTTATTCAATGTTTCTCTGCACTTATTTTTCTTATTAGGGTGTAATATAAGTATATTTTAAACGATTTTACTACAACTATATATATACGAAAATAATAGCAAATTTTTGTAAATTGGCTGCCTTGTGGAGCTGAACTGCATTCTTTTATTGCAAATATATTGTACAAAATAAAAATTTTTTTTTTGATATTTTGCTAAAACGAAAATAAATAATAAATTTATAAATTATTTAATATTCTAACAGTATTTTAGATATTAGTTAACATATATAAAATTTTATAAAAGAACAGCAAATACAATATTTAATAATGAATATTTCGTTTTATTTTTTGGATAATTTGAAATCGAGATCGAGCAGTGTAATCCGGCATTGCTAAATTACTTTATAGAATAATATTTTATAATAACCATCACAGATAAAAAAGTTTCTCTGCATGAAGCACACTAAACACTTCATATAGGCCAGGGAGCTGAAATTTTACGTGATACCATGGAGCTGAAATTTGACATTTATTCTAACCTCAATTCCACGAGGCGCATGAATATTCCCTAAATCTCATTTAGCCTAAATCCCATTAAGCCTAAAATCAAAAAGCCTAAAATGCATTCAGCCAAAATTCCATTTAACCTAAATTGCATTTAACCTAAATTTCGTTTAACCTA
Organism: Ganaspis brasiliensis; assembly: GCA_037103525.1. NCBI lineage: Eukaryota > Metazoa > Arthropoda > Insecta > Hymenoptera > Figitidae > Ganaspis > Ganaspis brasiliensis. The sequence goes on from JAZKLR010000480.1 coordinate 141,498, forward strand.
AATTCCATTAAACCTAAATTTCATTTTACCTAAATCCCATTCAATCTAAATTCCATTTAACCTAAATCTCATTTAACCTAAATCTCATTTTACCGAAATTCCATTTAACCTAAATTCCATTTAACCTAAATTCCATTTAACCTAAATCCCATTTAACCTAAATCCCAATTTAGCCTAAATTCCGTTTAACCTAAATCTCATTTAACCTAAATCCCATTTAACCTAAAACGCATTTAGTATAAATTCCATTTAACCTAAAATGCATTTAGCCTAAATCTCACTTCACCTAAATCCCATTTAACCTAAATCTCATTTAACCTAAATTACACTTAACCTAAATTCCATTTAACCTAAAATGCATTTAGTCTAAATTCCATTTAACCTAAAATGCATTCAGCCTAAATCCCATTTACCATAAATTCCGTTTAACCTAAATCTCATTTAACTTAATTCCACTTAACCTAAATCCCATTTAACCTAAAACGCATTTATTATAAATTCCATTTAACCTAAAATGCATTCAGCCTAAATCTCCCTTCACCTAAATCCCATTTAACCTAAATCTCATTTAACATAAATTCCACTAAACCTAAATCCCATTTAATCTAAATTCCATTTAACCTTAATCCCATTTAACCTAAATTCCATTTAACGTAAAACGCATTCAGCCTAAATCTCACTTCACCTAAATCCCATTTAACCTAAATCTCATTTAACCTAAATTCCACTTAACCTAAATCCCATTTAACCTAAAACGCATTTAGTCTAAATTCCATTTAACCTAAAATGCATTCAGCCTAAATCTCACTTCACCTAAATCTTATTTAACCTAAATCCCATTTAACCTAAAACTTTACTTGATTCAACTATATTTATCCTTAAATTAAAAAAAGTTTTAGGTTAAATGGGATTTAGGTGAAGTGAGATTTAGGCTCAATGCGTTTTAGGTTAAATGGAATTTAGGTTAAATGGAATTTAGTCTAAATGCGTTTTAGGTTAAATGGGGTTTAGATTAAGTGGAATTTAGGTTAAATGAGATTTAGGTTAAATGGGATTTAGGTGAAGTGAGATTTAGGCTGAATGCATTTTAGGTTAAATGGAATTTAGACTAAATGCGTTTTAGGATAAATGGGATTTAGGTTAAGTGGAATTTAGGTTAAATGAGATTTAGGTTAAATGGGATTTAGGTGAAGTGAGATTTAGGCTGAATGCATTTTAGGTTAAATGGAATTTATACTAAATGCTTTTTAGGTTAAATGGGATTTAGGTTAAATGGAATTTAGGTTAAATGAGATTTAGGTTAAACGGAATTTAGGCTAAATGGGATTTAGGTTAAATGGGATTTAGGTTAAATGGAATTTAGGTTAAATGGAATTTAGGTTAAATGGAATTTCGGTAAAATGAGATTTAGGTTAAATGAGATTTAGGTTAAATGGAATTTAGATTGAATGGGATTTAGGTAAAATGAAATTTAGGTTTAATGGAATTTAGGTTAAACGCGATTTAGGTTAAATGCAATTTAGGTTAAATGGAATTTTGGCTGAATGCATTTTAGGCTTTTTGATTTTAGGCTTAATGGGGTTTAGGCTAAATGAGATTTAGGGAATATTTATGCGCCTCACTTCCACAATATTGCAAAATAAATCTATTCCTTCTGCAGATCGATTGTTTTACATGAAAACTTAAAGAAAATGGTAACAATACTATCAAATAGTTGTTACAGTAATATAATAGTAATGACATGGAACTGAACGCTTTTTTTGTACACATGCGATTTTCATAAAAATAATTTTTTTTTAAGTAAAATTTTTTCTTTTTTAAAACTTTTTTCGCATGTGATTTAGTGCTAATGGATCAAAATTGAGATTTCATTTATTAGAAGGCGTAATAACTAAACACATGGCACCTTAATTATAAGTCTACAGATTGCGTTCAAAAATTGGAAAAATTGAGGGACAAAATATTTTTAAAGATTTTTAAGTATGAAAAAGGTATTATGAAGTGCAATATAAACCTAAATTGTTCATAAATATAGACACTTTATGCTTGAAAAAGGGTGAGTTATAATAATGATATTTTCACCGAAAATTATTAAATTAAATTTAACATTTTGCAAAAGGGACACGCCACGGAGCTGAAATTTCAGCAGTTATAGTGCAATATAATAGAAGTTATAATATATATATTTATGTATATTTGGTTTTAAGCTTTTAAGTTACTCTCATATATACCTTTAAAATTCACTAATACACTTCAGAATATATTTTCAATTTAGGTGTATTTTTTAAACGCCGCCAAGTAGGACAGTTACGTAAGAATCGCCCATATGTGTTATTATTTTTTATGTGTGTTTTTGAGAGAAAAAAAAGGTTTACAAAAAAGAATGACAATTCGAATCCCGGTGGAGCTAAATGTCCGATATTTTTTCACAGAATTTCTTAGTTTAAATAATTTATTCTTGAAAATAGTGAAAAATTCATTTGAATTTTCGCTTTCAATGTGATTTAAATATCGAAAAAATCTTCCTTAATTTGCGAACTAAGAGTCGATATAGTAGGTTTCTTGAAGGCACGAATTATGCAAGAGCTTACTTATTATTGGCGAATTTAGTTCTACAACAATAATTCTGGGAAAATTTGAATTACTCAAATTAAATTCTCTAAAATATATATGTGTCAATATATATATATCATGGCCGTATGAGGCGATAAATCTGTGAAATTGTATCTGACATGGACCTCTGTAGCTTAGTGGTTAGAGCATTCAAGCGCCAATTGAAAGACCCGAGTTCGAATCCCGGTGGAGCTTAATGTCCGATATTTTTTCACAGAATTTCTTAGTTTAGACAATTATAAACTTTATTGGTATGTTATTTACTATAATTTTAATTTTATTTTTTTTCATTATATATTTTCTTTCTTATTTTATTTTAATTTTTTTTCTTTTCAAACATTTTTAATTGTCAATTTTTTAAAACTTAACATTAAATTGTTAATTTTTGATAATTTTTTGAGAATATTATAATTTGTTTTTATTTATTTAATTTTTTCGTTATTCAATGTATTCATAATTTCTTTTTAATATAGCATTTCTGACTCTGAACACTGGTTCCCTTTTTTTATATAAAATTTATTGACGACTTCGTATTAAGAGATGTTTTATACTCTTGTGACGATTGAAATTCTTCATGAATTTATGTTCTTGTTTATGATTTAATTACTGATATGATTTTATTTCTTTATTATTTTTATAATTTATTTACTATTGTAATTATTTTTATTTTTATTTATTTTTAAATTTATTATTGTTATGTTTTTGTACACACAATACTTTGTACTTCTTTGATTTAAAAAATTATTTTATTTTATATTACAAGACTCCCTGAAGAGGAAATCATTTAGATTTCGAAACGTCGGAAAATTTTTAAGCATTAAACTACATTGTCCGAATGACTTCATTTTTGTTAATCTTTTTTCAACCTTCTATCAAAAAATAAATACCTACTCGGACGTAAAAGGTTGTTAATAATGTTTAATCCAAAAAGTGGAATCCGGGAATGTGTAATTCGGGATGTAAAATGCAGATTGTGAACCCATGGAGTTTAATCCGAGAAAAGAAATCTTGTAATTTGAATCCGGGATATGAAATACAGAAAGCAAATTCCTGGAATTTTATTCCTAATGTGGAATCCATAAATATATCATTCGGGATGTGACATACAAAATGTGGAATTTAGGGAGTTTAATCCGGAATGTGAAATACAGAATGTGAATTCCGGGAAAATATGTAATTTGGGATGTGAGATACAGAATCCGTTTTGTGGAACATAAAATGCGTTTTCTGAGAATTGGTAATCGATTTATAATACTTGAAATCCGGATAGTGAAATACTGAAAGTAAAATTTAGATAGTGAAATAAAGATGGTGGAATCCGAGAATCGAGATGGTTAATCCGGAATTTGTAAAAAAATAATTTAGTATCTGGGATATGTTCAATTTGAAATCCCTAGAATCCCTTGAAGTAAAATCTGGAATGTAAAATCTGCTATGTAGAGTTCTAGTTGTAGAAACCTGGAAAAAGTGTAATTTAAAAACTGGATTTCGGGAATGTCATCTGGGACGTCAAATACAGAACATAGAATCTGGGATACTTTATCCGGAAAATTGAATCCAGTAAGTAAAATTTGGTAAGTGGAATCCTGAAAGTGGTGTCCGGGATGTTGAATCTAAGAATTTTTAATCCTTAAAGTTTAATCAGGAATTGGAAATAAAAGAATCTGAAATGTGGAATCCGGGATGTGGAATCTCGAATAGCAAAATCCTTAAATAATTATGTAATCTACCCCTAACCGCGGCTCCGAAAAGGTATAAGAGAGAGGATGAATTTCAGCTTTAGTATGTCTGCGGCAAAATGGTTCTTTATCATAATGCTGCGGAAAAAGCGATTAGTGGTTATAAATTTAAATTTTGCCATTTTGTACCTATTTAGTAACGCTAAATCTACTCTTATCTATCTAAATAAATCTAAATAAATCTAAATCTGAAATATTTTAGTAATTAGCACCGCTTCCTTCCTTCAAAATAATATCATTGTATTCATTGTATGTTTCATTATATATGATACTTCAATTAATAATACATTTACAAAAAACTATTTTTGAAGAGAGCTACCTTAAGCGTCGCATTGTCTTCCTAAGCCTCTATGACAAGTCATAATTTCACTAGAGAGAGCTGGGATTTGGCAACGGAATAAGCATGAAAGTAACTGACATTGAATAACATTCTCTTGACATCCATATGCTTTATTATTGTATGAATGTCCTTTAGTATAAAAGTTAAGAATCATTTTTATTCTTCCCCCTACTTCATGAGAAAGTGCTTGTCTTCGGAATTGTTTAATGACCAGGAGTTAAAGACTTTCAACGTGGAAAGTAGCAATTTTTCAATAGCCTAAGGAATCCGATTTTCACCGTCGTGACATGGAAGAGACACAAGAGTGAGTGGGTGGAAAAAGAAGGACAGGGAGAGATAATGAAAAGTGGAGATGAGGATTTTCCCTTGGCTCTTGTCGAAGTGCCTTGCACGTATTTATATATTACATTATATGCTTGCAGAGTGCAAGTAAACACGCGCGGTCGTTTACGTGCACATGTACCCATGCCTTATGGTGGTATTGCGATATTAGGACGGGAGAGAATGCAGAGGTGGTAGTGACGGTAAGGGTATATTCTATCGATCACGAGCCATGTCCGCGACACATAGAACCCCTTTTCCCCCTTTTAGTACCTTGAACTCAGCTCCAGCTATGTGCGGCCTATTTCTACAGCTTTAACCAGAAAAGAATAACGTCTGTTTGACGGAGAATTCTCCTTTGATTTTCAAGGTACTTGACGTCAGGACCACCTTCTTCCAAAAGATCGATAGGGTTGATTAATTTATCTCGCCTGCATAAGCAACATTCGTCAAGTCCCTCACAATTGCTTAGGTCTCTAATTTTTCACTAGGATGTTCCCGGTTACACTCGCACGCGATATTGTTGATAGTTGCCTTATTAATAGGTTTCGTTCAACAATTTTTTTTACCTTCGGTTGTAATTCGTACTCCCTAAATCTAAATTAGTAATTCACTTTTCCCATGTGTCGAGTAGTTAAACTAACAATCCCAATTCTGATCTACTAATAAGTAATAAGATTGTTTATTCTCTAGCAGCTGTTAGTGTAAACAATTATACTTAAGGGCATGTCATGGATAATGACGTCACTAATATAGGCAAAATTTGTACGTAAACTTTCTTTAAAATAATAAATATTTTGACACCAAACTTTGTGGAATTGCTTAAAATATCATGGGCCCGTATCATTTTGATACAAATTTTTTCGTGCAACTTGTTATATTATACTCCAGAAGATGAATGTTATATTTTACTCCTAAAATCAAAGATTTTTAAGTTTTAATTATTCAATAATTCAACTTACTGGATTAATTTAGACCTTTAATATTAATTTCATGTATTAAAATCAATTATTTAATAATTAAGATTTAAAAATCTTTGATTGTAGAAGAAGTAAAATATAACATTCATCTTCGGGAGTACAATATAACAAGTAGCAAGAAAAAATTTGTGTCAAAATGATACGGGCCCGTCTACATTACCTCATAAATATAATTCACAAATTGCAGGTAAAAATTCGAAGAAATAAAAAATTTATACGCATGTAAAAGTTATACGTATGCACATCGGCTCATTACACACAAAACTTTAAACGCGTTTTTCTCAAAACCATGTTTTTTAAACTGGTAGACAGCATAACTCGAGTTCTTTTTAATCGATTTTAAAACACTTTAGATCAATTTTTTCGTTATGAAATCCTTCAGGCATCCCCCCTAAATCCGATTGTCTACTTTATTTTTTTTTGTTTTTTAACAACTGAAAAATGACAAAAAAATACTTTTTTTTTTATCTTGACTTTGGCGCCCTCTAGTGATGAAACAGGCACAGTAAAAAAATTTTATTTTTTCAATTTTGACAGACAAAAATGTCAAAAATATGATGCAAAAACTTTCATTGCTTTAAATAAAATTATCACCGAGAAAAAAATTGTTTTTTAAAGTTATCTTTGACAACTTACAAAGTATAATACTACCTTAATGATATTTTAAGTAATTTCACAAAGTTTGGTGTGAAAGTATTAATTATTTTAATAGAAAGTTTACTGACAAATTTTGCCTATAGTTGTGACGTCATTCTCTATCACATGCCCTTAAGTAAGAAAATGAACGCCATTTTAGTGGTTTTTGATATTTTTTATTTTATTTATCTACAATATGTTTTGACCCAAGCTTGAGTCCTATTCTCAAGTCTATAAATTACAATTTAGTAACATTAATTAAATTTGATGAAACATTTCAGATAACATTTTTTAAAAAATATATAATTACCTTAAGGGTATGTGATGGATTATGACGTCACTAGTGAAGGCAAAATTTGTCCATAACTTTTCTCTTAAAATATTCAATATTTTGTCATGAAAGTTGGTAGAATTACTTAAAATATCATTAGGCAGGTCTCTTTGACCCAAGTTTGTTTGAATTTTGGCTCAAAATTAATTTTTGGAAAATTTTCGAACAATAGCAAATTTTTTAAAAATTACTTTTGACCTAAAATTTAAACTAACTCGGATCAGAGATACCTTCTTAATAATATTTTAAGTAATACTACCAAGTTTCATGACAAGATAATCAATATTTTAAGAGAAAAATTACGGACAAATTTTGCCTATACTAGTGCAGTGGCGTAACTATTAAGGGGCAAAGTTTAGGACAAAATTTATAAAATTTTAAAATTAAAAAAAAATTTTAAAAATAATTGAAATTAAACAAAATAATTGCTTATTGTGCAAATTAATTGAAAAAAATCAATAAAAATTGGGGAGAGTAATTTAAAAAATAATATAAATGTTTTAAAAATAAAGACAAAAAATTTAAATTTAAGAAAATTACTTAATGATTTAAAAAATAAATTGAAAAAAATTGAATAATGAAAAATTAGGTAAAATAATTGAAAATTGAGATAAATAATACAAAATTGAAAAAAATAATTAAAATTGAAGAAAATAATTGAAAAAATTACATAATATATTTTAAATGAAGGAAAGTTAAAGTAAATTTCAGAAACATACTTAAAAAGCTTAAAACTTTCAGAAGTTCATTGAAAAAAAGAAAATATTTTAAAATTTGAGAAAATAAATGAAATAAGATAAACATAATTTAAAATTGAAGAGAATAATTTTTAATTAAACAGAAATAATTAAAAACTTTTTGGAAGTTACGAAAAAGAACGAAAGTAATTGAAAATTGTATGAAACAATTGAAAACTCAGATAAATGGTTTAAAATCTTAGAAATTATAAAAGCAATGAAAAAAATTGAAAATTGAAGGATATATATTTTGGAAAATAATTGAAAAATGATTTTACAATTTGAAACGTTAAGAAAATAATTGAAATATAATACAAACAATGATAAGTTGTAAAAAATAAATCATGTTTTAGTGAATAATTTAAAAAATTACAGAATTTAAGAAAAAAGAAATAATTGAAATTTTGAGAAAAATACATGAAGATCTTAGAAATTAATTGAGAAAAATGAGAATAACTAAAAATTAGAGAAAAGAAATGAAGAAAGCTAAAAATAAATGAAATTTACGATCATTAATAAAAAAATTTGGAAATTATGAAAACAAATAAAAATAATTTAAAATTGAACAAAAATAGTTGAAAAATGATAAAATTAATTCAAAATTGAAAAAAATAATTGAAATATGCTGAAAATTATTAAGGATTGAGAAAAATAATTGAAATTTATGATGAAAATAATTTAAATATGAAAGATTGAAAACAGTACCTAAATAAAATTTGAGATAAATAATTGAAAAAATCATAGAAATGTTTTAAAAATAAACAAAATAATTTTAATTTGAGAACATTACTTGAAAATCTTAAAAATAAATTGAAAAAATTAAACAATGAAAAATTAGGGAAAGTAATTTAAGGTTCAAAAAAAGTATTGAAAATTGAGATAAATAATACAAAATTGAAAAAAAATAACTAAAATTGGAGAAAATAATTTAATAAATTAGATAATACATTTTAAATAAAGGAAAGTTAAAGAAAATCTCAGAAAAATACTTAAAACTTTCAGAAGTTCATTGAAAAAAAAGAAAATAATTAAAAATTAGAAAAACTAAAAGAAACAACATAAATATAATTTTTTTTAAATAAAAAAAAAAATAATTGAAATATGCTGAAAATAATTTAAGATTGAGAATAATAATTAAAATTTACGATAAAAATAATTTTCATATGAAAGGTTGAAAACTGTAAATAAAATTTGAGATAAATAATTGAGAAAATTATAAAATATATTTAAAAAAAAGAAAATAATTACAAAATTACTCAAAAATTTTAATTGGAGAGAATAATTAAAAAATCGCAGAAATAATCGAAAATTGATGAAAATAATAATTGAAGTTTTAGATAAATAATTGAAATTTTAGATAAATAATTGAAATTTTAGATAAATAATTGAAATTTTTTGTAAATTATGCAAAATGAATGAAAATAATTAAAAATCGGAGAAAATAATATAAAATTATAAAATTTGTTTTTAAGCAAAAGAAAAGAATTGAAAAATCGTTTAAAAAATTGAACATTGAAGACATTAACCTAAATTTGAGATAATAACTGAAAATTGAGGATTTTAATTGAAAAATAATGAAAATATTAAAAGATGGAGAAAATAATTGCAAAATAAGAAAAATAAATGAAAATTGAAAAAAAATAATTAAAAATTGAGATATATATTTGAAAGTTCAGTAAATTAATTCGAAAGTTATGAAAATGATTAAAAATGGAAAATAATAATTCCAAAATGACAAAAATAATGGTAAATTAAAAAAATTAATTTAAATTTACGATGCATAATATAAAATTAAGAAATAAATAATTTAATTGAATTAATGTCAAAGCAAAAATAATTAAAATTGAAAATGTGATTGAGAAAACGAAACAAAATAATTGACATTTGAGGAAGGAAAATTTTAGATTTAGGGAAACAATATAAAAACAATTAAAATATTTAAGAATTGTAGAAAATAGTTGAAAAATTATGAAAATAGTATAAAATTGTGAGAATTATAAGTTCTTTGAATATACATTCGAGTAGCAAACTTAAAAACATCTTTTGTTATGTTATATATATATAAAAAGAAACAAATCAAAGAAATTGGTTAGTTCTTTTTTTACATTCAAACGGAATAGATCGTTTGTTTATATTTTGATTAATAAATCAGTTTAAAGATATTGTATCGTTTTATTGTAATTCTGGAGTTATTTAATTATATTTAACAAAAATTGTATTTTAAGTAAAGGAAATCATAATAGAAAAGAATTATTAAAAATTGAAGATATTTTTAAAACATTTGAAATTTAGTATTTTTGAAACGTGGATTAATTGAACTTTTAATCAATGCATGTTCACATTAACTGAAATTTGAAGAAATTGAAATTGCTATAAATTTGAAATTTGAGAACATTTTAAAAGGGTGAAATATGATTTAAAATTTCAACAACAAAAAAAAACATCCAGTTTTCGGTTAATTATACTATTAACCTAACTATAACTATTAACCTTATTTATTCGCATATTTAAGATATGCGAATACATGTCTATAAAAGTGTTACACATTTTTTTCAATAAAATAATGATGGATAACCATTTTATTAACCATAATGATGGTAATTATACATTTTTTAAAAAATTATATCTTAAATGTTTCATCTTTAATTAATGTTACTAAATTGTAATTTATAGACTTGAGAAGGACCCATGCTTGGGTCGAAACATGTTGTGGATAATAAAATAAAAAACCTCAAAAACCACTAAAATGGTCTTCATTTTCTTACTTAATTAAAATGTGGTTACAAAAATATAATAACAATTATACTTGGCAATATTAATTAATAACATTCTTTATGTCTAAAATAATTTCAGGAAATGGTAATTATAAATACGAAAAAACGCTAATCCGGATTGGAGTAAAGGTAAAAGTATACCTCGATTTTTAAAGCGTCAAAGAAAGTTCGATTTTTCGAATAAATGAGCTAGTTTGGTATAAAATATCAATTAGCAATTCTAGTTTAATTATTGATCCTTTATTAATAATATCAAACGCTATTTAGAAAATATAAAGCGATATTTGATATGAAACAGCGTGAAAATCTATAGAAACAATAAAATGACAAATGTGAGTAGAAAGCTAAATCTGATCAAAGATCTTTAAATAAGATTATGAGTTAAATTAATAATAAAAACATGGAAATGGAACAAAATGAAGCTATAATCTATTAATCTTCATGGAATAGATTTTTCAATATACATTTGTCTGTATATATACTTAAACCATAAATTCATTTATTGCAGTACACTATAAAAAACATGAAATAATTGAGTAAAAGTAATTGATCCAGTTTAACCAGTTTAAATACTTATCAATGTAATAAATTATGAAAAGAGCTTGAAATATAGAAATAATGGAGGAAGAAATTGCTATGATGTTGACTTACGATATGAAGATAGAAACAGTAACGGTATTTGGTAGTCGTAAAGGAAAAGTTTTAATGTCTAGTGGTTGGGCTTTCATCGTAAAATATCAAATAATCGAATAAATCGCGTGGTATAACGAAGATCCATTCACGCTCGTTAGTTGAGAAAAACGTAGTTTAACACTCAACGTCTGTTTACTACCTATTTTACTTTCCTTCCTTTTTCACACCGTAAGTAAATATACGCTGATTTCATTTCTCTTTTATACTCATCACTTAGTGTCTTTAGCAGTCGCTTCGTTAAATGCAGTTAATTTACGCCCTCTATTCTTTTATAGTTATTAAAATTCATCTGAATATTCTCAATTTAAGTAGTAGTGAAAATTAATTTATTAATTTATAAATCCAACTTATAACAATAAAAAATCGAGATTTTGTATTAAATTAATTAAATATTTGTAAATTACTGCAAAAATGTTTGAATTTCTAAAATGCATACTACTTTAATAATTTTTATTTATAATAACTAATTATTAACTTATTAATTTATAATAACTTTATATTAACTACTATGAAAGAACTAATTTTCTAATAAAATAAAGATTATAATAATTTATAGTTAATGAAATTTTGACTTGTTTTTAAATAATCAAAGCAATTTAAATCTGCAAAGAATATATTAAGATATTGATTGTGAAATATATTTGAAGAAATTCTATGGCATATACAGAAAAAAATTTAGAGAAATGTTTCCGAAAAAATGCGTAAAAATGTACTACTTTAAAAATTTATTTTCTTAATAAAAAAAAGGGTAAACCCTAAAAAATATTTCCCTGTGTTCAAGTTTGGTGGAATTAAAGCAAAATTAATTTGAGTTTGGTGAAAACTTGATCTTAATATTTTGCCTTGCATGGGACAAGTTAAGACAAAAGTAATTGATTCATGTTTATATTGATTCTTACAAATTTAATTCGACATTGATTGATTTGATTTCTCCGATCATTTGCAGAGACCATAGCTCAGACTAGTACCTGAATTACTTAATTTAAATAATAGTTTTATATATTATTAACTTTTAGTACAATTAGAAACACGATTTTAAATTTTTTTTTTGTTTACAAGTTGGCCATTTTTTTTTATTTATCACAAAAATATTTTATTCTACTACGGAATAAAGTCATTGGTATATGGAACAATAATAATCAACTTGATTTTTCATTTCGAATAGTACCAACGGGTGTTATCATCTGCGCCAGCCACCTACCTCAATTTTGCGCTATCGACTTTTTACTTGAGTAGCTTCAATAAAATTAGGTAAAAAGAGTTTTAAAAAAAATGTTATCCAGATTTTGTAATAAATCAGAATAGTATATATAATTATATTTTTTTATAGCAATAAAAAATATCCTGAAATAAGATTTTTAAAAAAGATCCAAACACCAGAGAACACCTCGAAAAAAGAGCTAAAAAGTGAAATTCAAGTCGTGGGTTCTCTTAATACTTGACCACAATGAGTTGTGGTTCCTTTAATATTTTATAACAAAGGATTGTGGTCGTCAAGAAATACTACAATATTCTGTATATGCAGTTGCAAAATTAGTATATTAAAACCCAAAGATGTAGAAATTTTAGGAGAAAAAAAGACGACTGCCTTTAAACTGTGATAAATCCGGGAAAAATAATACTATAGAGAAAATTCTAAAACAGATTCGGAAAGCTTATAAAATTTCTAAAAAATTAATCTGTATCCAAAAGCAATAACTTTGACGTATTTTTTCCATTTTTGGAAAATTTCTAACTTTAACTTTAATTCTTTGTCCAAGCCAAAAAAGTTGAAGAAAAAAATTAAAACTTGACAGACTTAATTATAGTATTTTTTCCTTTAATTTCACTGAAAAAAATGTTTAGTTATATCAACAAAAATTTTGTTGGCTCAACCAAATTTTTAGTCATAGCAACAAAAATTTGGTTGGCTCAACCAAATTTTTGTTGATATGACTAAACATTTTTTTCAGTGTTGAGTTTTATACACGGAGAAAAAAAATTTGCAGCCAAAGCTACCTTAGCAAACTTTAATTGCTATTATATGGATAGCTAATTTTTTAGCTAACACAACTATTAATTAGCTTTCACAGCTAATTTTGTTTGCTGAAACAGCTAAATATTAGCTACCACAGCTAAAAATTAGCTATCCATATAGTAAACTAACTCATTTTTCTCAGTGTAAACTTAAAAAAATATCAAATAGTTTTTTAGTTATGAACTAAAACGTGTAGCTCTACATTATCTTTCAAGCTATTACTTTCAATTGGATAATTATGTTGTCAGTTTTCAAATTTTGTTTTTAACTGTCAGTTATTTTCGTCATTTTTCAGATATATTCTTCAATTTCATGATTTCTATTATTTGAATTTGCAAAAATTTATAGTTTTAAGGGGTCAGTATGGATTTATTTTTTAAAAAAATTTCTTTTTCAAAAACATTAAATTCGTATCCTATATACCTGTAGAAATAAGGTTAAAACTTATATATAGATAGCAGAGTTAAAAAAAAATGCTAAAAACGCGATACTGCAGAAGCATAACGGTGTATAGCATGGCAATGAAAAATTGTTTAAACAAATGTCATTGTAACATTATGAGTAAAATTTATTATTTGATCATACACTGTAATATTAGAGAAAAGTATTTATGTATTTAAGTCGTTTTAACCACATAAATCAAAAGCACAATAGAATATTTATATTGCGTGACCGGCCCTAGCAGTCTTTGGTTGCGCGAATGTTAAACGCGTTTTTCTCAAAACAACGTTTTTCGACCTGGCCGACACGATTTAAAAAAAACTACTGAACCGATTGATCTCAAATTTTCAGGGATTCTTCTATGCACGTGCCGCTTTGGCATGAACTAGGATTATAAAAATCAATTAATATTTAACCCTTTTTTTAAACAAATTAAGTTGTAAAAAAGGGGTTAAAAAATTTAAACATCCGCCATTTTGTTTTTTTTTCATCGGAATTAAAATATCCTAGTTCATGCGATAACTACAGATCCAAATTTTAAGAAAATACTTGATTTTTTTATTTTAGACAATCCAAACTCCAGATATCGTGTCGGCCAGTAAAATTTAAGGTTAACTTCCAGCAGCTGTTTCTCAGAAATAAACAATCAAAAATAAAAATAAAAAGTATGTTTTGGCACTACTAAACATCAATTTTTATGTGTAAAAATCCTGGCTTATTAAAATATATTTTAATGTGAAAAATAAATTCTTGAAAATATGTCCAATAAACCCATACTGACCCCTTAAATGACCAACAACAATGGAAAGTTTGTTGGTTAATGTTGCTAGTTGTTATATTAAACTTCTATGAGTCTGATTTATTTCTCGGTCTCTCTCTCGCACATCCAATACAGGTTCTAAACCAGTCAATTCTAAAACAGTCAAATTGTGCCTTTGTCACAACCAGTACAAAATGAATATTTTTTCTTTCAGAAAGAGACAAAAACCAAAAATAATGTATACAAATTGTCGATTTCCGATTTAGTTTCTTCACTTGGTGGCGGACAGCAGCATAGTACGTATCTCACGTGTTGCAGGAATGTTGGATAAAAGCTTTAGGCGAAGGGGTAGAGGGTGAAGTCTCTGCCCTCTCACCTCACAGCCGACTAGTTTTTCGTTAGCTCGTCGTCCCGTGAAATCAGTCACCCTGTCAGCCTCCGACGAGGGTTGCAAGGGTTGCAATGTGAATGTGCCGTGTCGACATACACCTATACATCAATATATTACATTTATAGCTATATATTTACTATTACACATGAAAGTTTATAACTTATATATATATACATATACATATATACATACCATATAATGTGTAGCATATGCGAAACTTCAGTATGCGTCCAATACATGCAAATTGTCATTCACTAGCCAGAGGCCCTTCATTTTACACTGACCAAACTACCGAAAATGGTTCTAGATTCTCTAACAATTAAAATACCCTCGAGACTCTTTGCACTCTATTCGTTTTAAATACACACTGACATTTTAGGTTTGCAAAAATGTGTCACGTGCCTTTTATTTTTGCTGATAACTGAATTTCAGCCTATCTTTCCACTCCATTTAACGATGAATATTTCCAATATTTTTTACTTTCATTTGTCGCAGATAGGAAGCAGCAGTTGAACTAAAAAAGAATATTTAAAAGTTTAATAAAAAGGGGAGAATAATATATGAAAAATAATGGAGGGTTTCCAATCCCTATAGTGTATCCTTCAGAATGGAAATGAATTTATTTTTAAATCTCATTCACAGCTTTTGAAAATGTTGATTCAGGCAAAATGGTCTTGATCAACGATTTTATTTTTTATATTCACTGAAAGCATAACGTGTTATTTTTAATCTATATCAAACTACTTGCTTAATCTGAATCAATGAAGTTTTCATTCATTTGAAATCAGTGGAAACGATGATTAATTGTAATTTTTTAATAATTTAGATTTAAAAACTTTGAAATGCAAATTTTAAATGTCATGAACTTTGTTAATTTACTATGATGCTCGGAGATTATCGATTGGAATTTTCAAATTGGATTATGATGCCAATATTAGGTGCTAAATTACTTTTCAAGAGTTGAGTTAACTTTTTGCGTTCTTCTTAGATGAAGAAGTTAGCAGCTTCGTGACAATATTTCTCCGGTGATACACTTGGAGCAGACTGTTATTCGTTCTTATGTTAGAAGTGATTGAACTTAAACTGTGAGTTTCTGGAAAGTCTGTTAAACTTGTAGTCCAGTGTCCGACGGTTCGATCGACTTCAGTATTTGTCGAACGTGCCCCAGGGAAAATGTTCCAAGTTCTTCTCTCCTTTGTAACTTTAAGAGTAGTATAACCGCCAATCATAGTCAGACCAAGAGACAATTACTGGAAGGAGCAAAGGAACGAGGAACGAATCGAGTTCAAAAACAAATTATTGAAATTTTCAACTTTACAGATAATCTCACAATTAATTTGATTTCATTTGACAGTTATTTTGATTAGACTTAAGATAACTTTTATCAGTAGAATTAAGTACTTTATTTATACCAGAATACTCGATTCTATTCTACAATGATATTTTTCTCTAAAGTTTCGATTATGCAATCTTTTATATAGTGATGCACTTCAAGACAAGATTATCTTGAATTTGTTTCAGATATCTCGAAATATCGAGAAGTTTGTTAACCCAAGATTATTGAATATTCAATTGTTCAAGACTTGTCTAATCTTGATTCAGATAATAAAAAATTTTTAATAAATGTAATAGATACAATAAATGCATCCAAAGTCGTTATTGTTTCTGTTTCCATCAATTTTTAATCATTTCAACAAAATAGTAGTTTAAAAATATTTGTAAACGATTTTTTAATTAAAAAAATATATTATTATTTTTCCTTAATTTTTACTGTTAAGTATTTATATTTAAATAAGTATGTTGAAAAATAAAGTTAGTTGCTGCTGATTAATATTTAAAATACAAATTTACTGAAAGAAAATATATAACAAATTTTAATAAAAAGATTTTCAATCGATCGTTACAATTTGGATTATATTTTAGGAAAAGCGTCTCAACTTGGAAAAACTTGATATAAAAGAAAATAATTAATCTCAAAAAAGAGTTCATTTTTTATATAAAATTTCTTTCCAATAATTGGTATTAAGAAAATAAAGATTGACATAACCCACCAAGCTAGCAACTTGGCAATTAATTGTTTACAAATCATTTAACTATCTTGTGGGGTTATGACAATTTCTATTTTATTATAAATTTCAGGTTGTTATATTAAAATTTATATTAAAATAAATATAAGCAGAATATAAAAATTCATTTAAAAGCTTTAAATATTAAGAATTATTTGCTACATAGAAAAATAAGCTACCTTATAAAATCTAAAAATTAAGCTAAATAAATAAATCTAAAATAAATCTATACTCAAAAGAAATTTTTGAGTCAGCACAATTTTAAAGCAAAACTTTTTTGAAGATTGTTATATTGTACAAATTAAGTAAAATGTTACTTTGTACAATTGCTAAAATTAAAGATTGTTAGATTATAATATATAAATACTTGATTTAAATGAATAAATTAAAAAGGTATTATCAATTTAAGTGATTAATTTAATTAATTAAAGTCCAAATCTTTTTAATTTTATCAATTGTACAAGATAATGTTTTACCTAATTTGTATAATATAACAATCTTCAAAATGTTTTGCGTCAAAATCATATTGACACGAATTTTTTCAAGAATCTTGGTTAAAACAATACAAGATCAATATTTTGTCTTGACAGACAATACAAATTCTCGATCTTGAAATTCTCTTGTTTATTCTCGCTTGAATGCATCACTACATATTCTCAATTTTTTTAAATAAGATATTGAGTACGATTTCTAAAGAGAAAACAAATTTCCAAAGGAATTTTAATTTTTCTTGGGTAGGAATTCCGATTCTTTGCAAATTTTGTATTGTGCTAAGGAAATTAGATGCTTAACTCAATTTAAAATTATTTAAAGAATAGTGTGAAATTATTTTTAAACAAAGGATCAATGACTAAACCTTAATTAATTTACTTTTTTAAAATCATAGTTGCTCATACTATTCAGTAGTGAAGAGAGGGAGTGGTAAAGAGCAGCACTAAATAGATACAATGATTTCGTACATCTCACTATTAACAATTCATTTCATTTAATTGTAGTTAAAATGACATAGATATAGGGACGCACAGCATCAGCAAAATAACACAAGTACAGAGCATAAACTATATAATTATAATGATAACATCGTCCAACAAAATTCAAGTTTTGGTTGCATACATAGGAAAATCTAATGAAACCCCGTAGAAAACAAGAAAACCAAACATAACTATCTTCCTGATTTTTTGTATCACGTCATAAAAGTGTTTAAATTGAATTTGAAGTTTTTTTTAATTACCCTTTAAGAACGGAACAGATACTATTTTACACTTATTTTCAACGTTAATTTTCAACGTTCTTGGAGATTTTAAAAATTGTTGCAACCACCGTTTCTTAGGTATATTTAATCGCTTTTTCAGAATCTTGTACCAAAATTGTATCACAACAAAAATTTGAATATGTTATGTCCACTTTTTATAAAATAAATGTAATTTTTTGACAATGCTTTCACTGGTGCTTTTAGAGTCACGAAATCTGATTCGTTGATCAAATTTTGAAAAATTAAAATGTCAGATTAAGGATCTATCACTTTTTTCAGAAAGAAAATTTTTTTCTTGAGATGTGAAAAGAAAACCAAAAAATTATTTTAAAAAATTGATTTCTTGTAAAAAAACTTGAAATGATTATACTTTCTACACACGGTGCACAATGGGAAAAAATCGTAAAGTAGAGTTCAAATTAATGTTTTGAGCCCAATTTTTAGCTGATTTCAGATTCTTTTTAAAAATGTACACAAATAAATTCTTCAGAGATCTGTGAGAGCTGATTTTTTAATTTTTGCATTATAAATAATTTACGTTAATGCAAAGTGTAAAAAAAAGTGATTTTTAACATTTTCTTATCACATTCAACGTAAAAATTTTCCCTATGCTTTACACTTCATCTGTGTAGTGCTTAGGAGAGTATAAAAAGAAAAAAAAGTAGAATTTTAAAAACATTGTTATAAACAAACAATATAAACAAATTCGCTTTTTGGACATGTGTGAGTAGAAAAACAACTTCTTTTTCTCAAATATTCTTTTAATATGCAAATTGAAACTTTTAATTACCAAAAATGTATATTCCAATTAAAGTTGCTTTTTTATAAACAATTTGTAAGAATAAGTAGATATGCTTAAGTGACGAAATGCTCTGAGAGTGGGGAAAAGGGCAGATAACGCGAAAAATGATTGTAAGGGACAGTTCCGTCTCGACCGTTTGACTCGCAAATGTAAATTTGTACGCTTTTGTAATTATGCCTAAAGTTTTATTAAATAAATGTGGAGTGACTTATTAACTTTATAAAATAGTTGTTTTTATCTGATTTTGTGTTCGAATCCTGACTAATGATCCTACAGATTTTCAGAAGTGGGATAAAGTGCCAAAATTGACGCCGAAATTGTAGTTTCGACGCGTTTGTGAAAATGGCTTCCTTTTTTCCAACGTGTTCGTGGATCGTGTAAGTTAGTCGATATTTTTCGGCTGGCCATTCTTGTGGATGCGTTTTTTCTGCAAATGGTGATGTGAAGTGGTTGGTGAATCTTTCTTGGATGTGGTGTGAAACCTTTGGTGATTTAGGAGTGTAAATCGTGAAAGGTCTGGGGTTCCATTACGATTCATTCAACATGGAGTCATGGGCTCAGTACTGTTGGAAATATGACTGAACTTATTTTACGTATCCGCGAAGCAGATCCACTTGGAGAATGGACGCTTGAAGAAACTCAGAATAATATGGCGGCTAATACGAGTCAAAATCAGGGAACACTTGAACTGGAGACGGTGAGGCAACAAAATGACGCTCTGTTAGAGGAGTTAGCAGGAGCTAGGAAACTGATTGCGGAGTTGAGGGATTCTGCACTTAGGAGGGCTCAGGAAGCTGAAGACCAACGAGCGTTGCAGGAAGCAGCAGCACAGCAGGAGGCGATAAATCTCGAACTTGCAGAAGCTAGAAAGGAGATTGAAAGTATAAGGTTGTCTCTTCAAACAAGCATCAATCATAACGCTAACAGCGTTGACGTAGAAGTGCGAGGATTGGATAAGAATAACGAGCTTTCCCGAAGCAGAACCGAAGGAGTGAATCAGCAACTTCGTCCAGAAGCAGAGTCGCGTGGGGGTTCAGCTGTTGATGATGGCATTATACGTGGCGAAGCGGAAAGACGATCATCAATGAGGAGTCCGAATCAAGAAATCCGAATGGCTTCGTCAAATTTCGGGAGCAGAGTAAGCATCTCGGCAGTGGGGGAGCTTCTCAGCACCTTTGAGGGAACGGAGTCAAATTTCGATGGATGGGAACGTCAAGTACAACTACTTCGAATGGCATATCAGTTGGATGATCAGGTGACTCGGGTCTTAATAGGTTCAAAGTTGAGAGGACGTGCGTTGGCATGGTTCCACTCTAGACCGGGACACATCAGTATGACAACTGACGAACTTCTTTTGGAGATTAAGAAGATGTTTTCTCGACGTCCAAGTAAAATGCAGTTGAGAAAACAATTTGAAGAAAGGATGTGGAAACCAGGAGAATCATTTACTGATTATGCCCACGAGAAAACGATCCTAGCCAATAAAGTACCTATTGAAGAAGGCGAGAGAATTGATTATTTCGTCGAGGGCATTCCAGATCCACTTTTGAGAGACCAGGCCAAGATCCATCAATTCAAAACAATTGATTCGTTGCTGGATGCGTTCGGAAATGTGTCACTTCGGGGCCGGGGTGCTCAAACTTCGAATTCAGACCATAAGTCTATGAAAGGTTCTGAAAAGAAAGACAAAGATGAGTTTAGTCGGAAGGAGAAGCAAGGTGTCGGCCCTGCAAGTATGCCGCGTTGTTACAATTGCGGAGAGAGGGGTCACTATGCATCACGATGCGAGCGGGAGCCCCAACCAAAGGGCGCATGCTATGGGTGTGGATCTACTTCTCATGTGGTAGGACAATGTCCTAAACGAAAGAGGGGATCAAATCAAGAGGTTGCCAACGTTGAGGAAACATCAGCTGATGCCGACTTCTATCCCTGGGTGAATCTTCAAGTGAATCAACATGGTGAACTTTTTAGCATTAGTTCTCGCGCACTCCTTGACAGCGGAAGCGCAGTCAGTTTAATTAAGGAATGTTTAATTAATCCTGAATTGGTCGAGAAAAATGTAAGTACTATAAATTATAGCGGAATAAATAATTCAGAATTAATAGTGTTAGGGACTATAACTGTTATGCTACAGATGATGGGCATGTCTAAAGAAGTTAGATTTTTGATTGTACCAAATGACACGACGAAATCGCCGGTTTTAATAGGGCGAGATACGTTAAGAAAATTTAATTTAAAATTTGTGGAGGGTGGGGCTCCTTTAGAAGATGAAAAAAATGAGATTTTGAATATTGAATTGATTAGCGGGTTAGAAGACAAGGAGAAAATTGATCTTAACATGGGTGATAATGTAGATTTTAAAATCCAGAATAAATTAAGAAAATTGTTTGAAAAAAATTATTTGCAACCTAACAGACCAGAAATTCCGAAAACGCATATGGAATTGAAAATTAAATTACGTGAACACGGTGCGTTTCAATTTTCTCCTCGTCGATTGTCTTTTGCCGAAAAGGAGCAATTGAAGATAATACTAAATAAATTGGAACAACAAAAAAAAAATTAGACCGAGTAATTCAGAGTATGCGTCACCTATTGTTTTGGTAACCAAGAGGAGTGGGGAATTACGGTTATGCGTCGATTATAGAACTTTAAACAAACATATGGTGGGTGATAATTACCCGTTGCCTATTATAGAAGATCAAATAAATGTTTTAGAAGGGAAAGCATATTTTAGCCTATTAGATCTCAAGGATGGGTTCTATCATATAAAAGTCGCGGAAGACTCAATCAAGTATACGGCGTTTGTCACTCCTCTGGGTTCTTATGAATTTTTGTGTATGCCATTTGGATTGAAAATTGCGCCAAGTGTGTTCCAGAGGTTTGTTAATTTAGCATTAAAAGAATTAATTAATTCAGGAGATATAGTTGTCTATATGGACGACATTTTGGTCGCAACTACTACTTTGGAGCATCACTTGAGTGTTTTAGAGAAACTTTTTATGATTTTGGTAGAGAACAAATTAGAATTGAGGTTGGACAAATGTCAGTTTTTATGTAACAAAATAGAGTTCTTGGGCTACGAGATAGATAAACGAGGTATATCACCTACTAGACGAGGAATCGAGGCTGTGGATGGCTTCCCACCTCCAGTAAATATTCGTGGTGTCAGAAGTTTTTTGGGTCTAGCTTCGTTTTTCAGAAAATATATTGAGAAATTCGCAGTAGTGGCGAAACCCTTATATGATTTATTACGAAAGGAAGTTAAATTTAAATTCGGGTTAGAAGAAGAAAAGGCTTTTAACGAATTGAAATCTAGATTGATGTCATCTCCGATTTTATCGATTTATAACCCTAATCACGAAACGGAGTTACATTGTGACGCAAGTTCATTGGGCTTTGGGTCGATATTATTGCAGAGAAAGTCCGATCACAAAATGCATCCGGTTTTTTATTTCTCAAAAAGAACAACGGAGGTGGAAAGTAAGTACTGCAGCTTCGAGCTCGAAATGTTGGCCATAATCTACTCTGTACGTAGATTTCGAATTTACCTGCGAGGCATTAAATTTAAAATAGTCACAGACTGTAACTCTTTGACTATGGCATTACAGAAAAAAGATATTAACCCTAGAATTGAAAGGTGGGTCATGGAGTTGCGAGAATATGATTATGTTACTGAGCACCGCGAGGGTAGGCGGATGACCCATGTTGATGGTCTCAGTAGAATAGAGTATATTGGCGTGATTGAAGATAGCTCATTTGAAAGGAACTTAGCAGTAGCTCAAAAATGCGATAATCAAATTGTAGCGTTAACAAAGGAATTAGAATTGCGTGAAAATAAATTATTTGAATTGCGAAATGGGGTAGTTTATCGCAATAGAGATAACGTTCTACTTTTTTATGTACCACGAGATATGGAAAAAAATGTATTATTCAAATACCACGATGAGTTAGGT
This sequence comes from Ganaspis brasiliensis, assembly GCA_037103525.1. Lineage (NCBI taxonomy): Eukaryota > Metazoa > Arthropoda > Insecta > Hymenoptera > Figitidae > Ganaspis > Ganaspis brasiliensis. The sequence goes on from JAZKLR010000480.1 coordinate 164,344, forward strand.
CATGTAGGTCAGGGCAAAGTTTACGAAACTTTAGCGAGAAACTATTGGTTCCCAGAAATGAAAAAAAAAATTGAGAATCACATTAGAACATGTTGTAAGTGCATCGCATATGCTCCAGCCCAAGGTAAGGTCGAGGGGTTTGTACAAATGATCCCAAAAGGTAATTCACCTTTTTATACAACACATGTGGATCATGTAGACATTTTTGATTCCCGGGTTCGTGATAAAAAGCATATTTTAGTTGTTACAGATGGATTCACAAAATTCGTAAAATTGTACCCGACCAAGACCACAAGGACAGCTGAAGCGATAGCACATTTGAAAAACTATTTCTTTTGGTACAGTAAACCAAAAACGTTAGTGTCGGATCGTGGAACATGTTTTTCGTCTAAAGAATTCGCTGATTTTATTGACGAGTATGACATTTATCATATAAAGGTGGCCACAGCTTCACCTCAGGCGAATGGGCAAGTCGAAAGAGTCAATCGGGTTCTGAAGCCTATGTTGGGTAAACTAAGCGACCATGAATGTGGTAGGAAATGGCCTTCGGTAATAAAAGACATTGAATACGCACTGAATAACTCTGTACATAAGTCAACTGGTCAGACTCCCAGTATTTTACTTTTTGGGGTAGAACAAAGAGGGAAATTTTGTGATAATATTAAAGATTTCTTAGAGAGGGAAATTAATATTCAAAGTAGAGACCTTGATCTATTACGAACACAAGCTCAAGCTAAAATAGAAAAATGTCAAAAATACAATGAGAATTATGTAAATAAAGGTCGAAAAGAGGCTTTTCAATATAAATTAGGTGACTTTGTAATGCTTAGAAATTTTGATTCGACGCCAGGAATATCGCCAAAATTGCGACCAATGTTTAAGGGCCCATACGTTGTTACTAGAATTCTCAGAAACAATCGATACGTTATTTCAGATATTGAGGGTTTTCAGGTTACACAAAAACATTATGAGGGTGTTTGGGAACCCAGAAACATGCGAATTTGGAGATCTATATGATTAAAGGAAAAAAAAGTTGTTTCATGGTTATGTTTAGAAGTTAGACTAGACCTGTCCGGGGACGGACAAGGTGTCAGGATAGGCCGAAACTGTAAGAATAAGTAGATATGCTTAAGTGACGAAATGCTCTGAGAGTGGGGAAAAGGGCAGATAACGCGAAAAATGATTGTAAGGGACAGTTCCGTCGCGACCGTTTGACTCGCAAATGTAAATTTGTACGCTTTTGTAATTATGCCTAAAGTTTTATTAAATAAATGTGGAGTGACTTATTAACTTTATAAAATAGTTGTTTTTATCTGATTTTGTGTTTGAATCCTGACTAATGATCCTACAAATTTATATAAACAAATGCATTATTTAGCTATTTTGAGCTTAAAATTGTCGTGTTTTCTGTTAATTTTCACTAAATGAATATAACAATTTTGTTAAAATCAAACTTTTTTTTTGTTTTTGTAGTCTCCTATGCACTACATATACGAAATAGAAAGCATAAGGAAAATTTTTACGATTAATGAGATCAGGAAACATTAAAAATCACATTTTTTTACACTTTTCATTAACATATATTGTTTATATAATGCAAAAATTAAAAAATCGGCTCTCACAGATCTCTGAAGAATTTATTTGTAACCATTTTAGAAAATCAATTTGAACCCTACTTTCCGATTTTTTCCCATTCTGCGGTGCTCTTGAAGCTAAGATGAGTCTTACAAAAATGATGATAAAATCATCATTAAAATCATCATCGTTTTGTACTTTTTTGAAGTAAAAAACCGCGAAAACCGTGACACCGCTAAAACCGCGAAAACAGTGAAACAGCGAAACCGTGAAAACCGTGACACCGCTAAAACCGCGAAAACCGTGACACCACTAAAACCAAGAAAACCGTGACACCGCTAAAACAGCGAAACCGCGAAAACCGTGACACGGCGAAAACGCGAAAACCGTGAAACCGCGAAATTGCAAAAATCGTGAAACCGCGAAACCGCGAAACCGCGAAAACCGTGACACCGCGAAAACCGCGAAACCGCGAAATTGCAAAAATCGTGAAACCGCGAAAACCGCGAAAACCGTGACACCGCGAAACCGTGAAAACCAAGACACCGCGAAAATTGCGAAACCGCGAAACTACGAAAACCGTGAAAACCGCTAAAACCGTGAAACCGCAAAACCGTGACACCGCGATAACCGTAACACCGTGAAACCGTGAAAACCGCGAAAACCGTGACACCGCGAAACCGTGAAAACCGAGACACCGCGAAAATTGCGAAACCGCGAAAACCGTTACACCGCTAAAACCGCGAAACTACGAAAACCGTGAAACCGCGAAAACCGCTAAAACCGCGAAAACCGTGACACGGCGAAAACCGTGACACGGCGAAAACGCGAAAACCGTGAAACCGCGAAATTGCAAAAATCGTGAAACCGCGAAACCGCGAAACCGCGAAAACCGTGACACCGCGAAAACCGCGAAACCGCGAAATTGCAAAAATCGTGAAACCGCGAAAACCGCGAAAACCGTGACACCGCGAAACCGTGAAAACCAAGACACCGCGAAAATTGCGAAACCGCGAAACTACGAAAACCGTGAAAACCGCTAAAACCGCGAAAACCGTGAAACCGCGAAACCGTGACACCGCGATAACCGTAACACCGTGAAACCGTGAAAACCGCGAAAACTGTGACACCGCGAAACCGTGAAAACCGAGACACCGCGAAAATTGCGAAACCGCGGAAACCGCGAAAACCGTTACACCGCTAAAACCGCGAAACTACGAAAACCGTGAAACCGCGAAAACCGCTAAAACCACGAAAACCGTGAAACCGCAAAAATCGTGACACCGCGAAAACCGTGTAACCGCGAAACCGTGACACCGCGATAACCGTGACACCGTGAAACCGCAAAAACAGCGAAAACCGTGACACCGTTTCGCGGTTATCGCGGTTTTCGCGGTTTTAGCGGTATTACGGTTTTCGCTGTTTTAGCGGTGTCACGGTTTTCGCGGTGTCACGGTTTTCGCGGTTTCGCAGTTTCACGGTTTTCGCGGTTTTAGCGATGTCACGGTTTTCGCGGTTTCGTGGTCTCACGGTTTTCGCAGTGTCGTGGTTTCGCGGTTGTGCGGTGTCACGGTTTTCGCGGTTTCGCAGTTTTACGGTTTTCGCGGTTTTAGCGGTGTCACGGTTTTTGCAGTGTCGCGGTTTCGCGGTTTTGCGGAGTCACGGTTTTTGCGGTTTCACGGTTTTCGCGGTTTCGCGTTTTCACGGTTTATTTTTCAAATTTATAAAATTATGTACTTGCTATTGGGCTTCTGTTTCTGGTACCGTTAGTAGATTGACGTTCGCGGATTTTGGAAAAATAAATTGGTCGTTGGTTAAAGCTAAAGTGGAAAAGTGAGTGAAAAAGTGTAGAGAGAATTTGTGTGGAAGAACCAGGTATAGGTGAGTAAAGGTGTAAATGTGTGGGAGTGAACACAGAAAGTTACTAAATCAGATTTTTATTAAATATTTTTCAAGGACTACAAACAAATATTCTTCTCATGTACGAACACGCAATCAATTTTACTACATTTTATAATTAACTTTAAATAACAAGGTTAAAACAAATTTTGAAAACAATTAATAATAATCTCTCGAGATCGATCGTTTGAACGAGTGATCGTCAAAACGGTACGATACAATATGATAATATTAAAACAATTAAATGAACGCTCGATCGTTCAAGTTATTTATCGTCATTTCTCGCTCGTATGCATCACTAGCGGGGGGGGGGGGGGAGGATCATTAAGGAGGTAAAAAAAATGATGAAAGGGTTGGAGGAAAATATAAAAAGTAATTTTGAAAAGGTAGATAAAGAATTTGGAGAGTTAAGGAAAGAAAAAGAGGATCATAACCAAAAGTTTGTAGCAATGTGGACGGAGATAAGAGAGATGAAGAAAGCGCGGAAAGAGTGGGAGGCTAAGTGGCAAGTAGAGCATGAGAAAGTAGTAAAAAGAATAGAAGAGTTGGAATATATGAAAAAAAAGGACGAAGGTGGAAAGGATATAGGGGAGTTAAAGAAGAAACTAGGAGCGTTGGAAAAAGAAATGGGAAATAGAAAAGGGCAGATAGTTGAAATAGACGGGGAAGAGAGATATGAAGAGCCAAGGAATAGAGAGATGGAAAGAAAAATGAAAGAGTTGGATATGCAGCTGGAAAGGGTAGATAAGGAGAGAAGGCGCGCGAATTTAGTAATCAAGGATTGGACGCGGAAAGGAAGGACAAGTGAGAAGAAAGTTACCGGCAGGATATACTTGGAGGATGCAAGAGGCAAGGAAAGAAAGTAACAAAGGTAGAAAAGAAGGAGGAATGGTATCGGGAGTGAGATTAGGAATTAAGGAAAGTAAGGAGAAGGAAGGTATGGGTAGGGAAGAGGAAGAAGGTTGTATGGTTAGAATGATAGGAGAGGGGAAGGATAAGTTAACTATTGTAAGAGTGTATAAAAGAAGAGGAGAAGAAAAGGGTTGGGAGATGATGAAAAACTGGATGGAAGTAGGGAAGGAGAAAAGAGTGATAATAGGAGGAGATTGGAATGCTTGGACAGGAGAATTAGGAGGTGGCATAAGGTACGAGGAGAAGCAAAGGTATACGAGAAACTCGAAGCATAAGAAAGTGGATAAAGAGGGAAAAAAGATGATTAGGTTGGTGGAGGAAGCAGGATGGTCATTTTGTAATGGAAATATGAAGGGAGACGAACAGGGAGAGTATACATTTAAAGGTATAGGGAAAACGGTAATAGACTATGTAGTGACGGACGAGAATACGAGGAAGGGAATAAGAAAGTTCAAAGTAAGAGGAAGGGAAGGAGGAAGAAGAATGGGAGGAGGAGGAGGAGGAGAAGGAGGTAAAGAAAGAAAGAAAAAGTACAGGATGGGAGAGTGGGGAGAAAAAAGGCTTAGTGAATTCAGTGAAAGTATGCAGAAAGAAGAAGGAGAAGCAATGGAAGGAAAGAGCGCAGATGAATGGTTGAGAGAACTAAGGGAAAGGATAGATAGAGTTAAAGAGGAAATAGGAAAAGAATAACAGGGTGATAGAAGGTATAGCGGATGGTGGGATGAAGAGTGCGAGGAAAGTAGGAAACTAATGAGGAAGGATATAAAGGAGTAGAGAAGAGGTAGGATGGAAAAAAAAGGAATATAATAGAAAGCATAAAGAACATGAGAAACTGTTAGAAGGGAAAAGAGAAGAGTCGAGAAAAAGATTTATGGAGGAAGTGGAAAAGGCGATAAGAGAAGGAAGAGAATGAGAGGTAATAAATAGGGAGAGAAAATGTAGGAAAGAGATAAATAGAGAAATAGAGATGAAGGACTGGACAAAGTTCTTTAGCGAAATGTATGGAGGAGTCAAAGGTACAGTAAGAGGAGAAGGAAGAAAAAAGATAGAGAAGAGGGATGAGGAAGAGATAAGAAGAGAGGAGGTAGAAGAGGCTATAGATAGGCTCAAAAGGAATAAAGCCACAGGTTGGGATGAAGTTGAAAACGAGAGTTTAAAATACGGAGAAGAAACAGTAAGGGAGCAAATGTGGAAAATGGTAAAGAAAGTATGGAAAGGAGTGGGATGTCCGGAAGAATGGAAGACGGGGCTAGTGGTGCTACTAGTTAAGAAAGGAGAAGGGAAGAGTATAGAAGAGTATATAGGGATAACGCTAATGCCGGTGGGTTATAAAGTGTACGCGGAGATTTTAAGAAAGAGGCTAGAAAAGAAAGTAGAAGAACTTGGGTGTATTCCACACAATCAAGTAGGGTTTAGAAAGGGAATGGGAACAATGGATAATGTATACGTTTTAAACTATCTAATAGAAATAAATCTAAAAAAGAAAAAGGGAAAGTTATTAGCATTATTCATAGACTTTAAGTCAGCATTCCCGTCGGTAAATAGAGGCAAGCTGTAGAAAGTTTTGAAAGAAAGGGAAATAGAGGAAGGTTTAATTGAAAGGGTAAAATAAATATATGAAGACACGAGGGTAAGAGTGAAGATAGGAGAGAGATTGGGAGAGGAGTTTTGGTTAGGCAGAGGATTGTTACAAGGGTGCCCGCTAAGTTCCTTGCTGTTTAATCTATTGATATCGGATTTAGAGGAAAAGTTATGGAGAAGAGGTAAAGGAGGGGTGGTGTTGAGAAATACGAGGATTTTTTCCTTAGCATATGCGGACGATGTGGTGTTGCTGGCAGAGGATGAGAGGGGTATGAGACTGATGATGAGTGAATGCGAGAAGTATGTAAGAGAGAAAGATCTATGGGTGAATGTGGAAAAAACAAAGATAATGAGATTCAGGAAGAGAGTGGATGAGGGGCAAAAGGAATGGAAACTGAATGGAAAGATGGTTGAGTAAGTTAAAGAATTTTGTTATCTGGGATATTGGTTTGAATACAAGGAGGGTGGCAGATTGAATGTAAAGAAAAGGTGTTAGAGAGCGGGAAAGGTGATGGGACAAGTATGGGGGATAGGAAAGAGAAGGTTTGAGAATGATTGGAAGAAAAGAGTGTGGATGTTTGACGTGCTAGTGTGGTCAGTGATGAGCTACGGAGTGGAAGTGTGGGGATGGAAGGAAGAAAAGAGCGTGGAACGAATGCATGAGAAGTACCTGAGGTGGACGATGGGAGTAAGCAGGAATTGTCCAGGGTATATGCTAAGGGAGGAATTAGGAAGAGAACGAATAATGGTCAGACAGAGAAAGAGAGCATGGATGATGGAAGAGAGATTAAGACAAGGAAAAGAAAGCAGGATTGCCCAATTATGCCTGAATCACATTGAGGACAGAGCCAAGAGGGGGGACACAGGTATGTCGGAATGGGAAAGAGAAAGGAGGGATGCGCGGAAAGAAGGGCGGAAAGGAAGGGTCGAAGTAGGAAGGTGGGAGGATATAGAAGAGGAATTAAAAAAGAAGGATAAGGTAGAGAGGTGGGAAAAAATAGAGGAGTCGAAGTACAACAGGTGGTATAAAATGGTGAAAAACGAAAGTGTACCTGAATACTTAGAAAGAATGAAAAAGGAGTGCAAGTGGAATAGAGTGTTGAGATTCAGAATGGGAGAAGGGATGAATGCGTGTAAATATTGGAAGAAAGAGGATGAGAGAAAATGCCGAGTTTGCATGTATGAAGAGGAGGACTGGGGGCATGTGTTGGATGTGTGTATGGTAGGTGAAGATGTGGAAAGAAATTTGGGAGAGAGAGTGTTAGAGATTTTGCATGAAAGTGGAAAAGGAGAGAAGTGGATATGAGATTTAGAGAATAAGAGAGAGAGAATGGAATAATGAAAAGGCCAAAAATATTTTGAAATATTTTGAAGTAATTTGAAACTACAGAATCGTGTTGAAAATAAAAATGTATATAAAGGTAATAGGAAACGGAAGCCCTGGCACAGCAAATAGCATTTTAGAGAGTTTAGGAATACTATAAGCGTTAGTAGATAAGAGAACGTTAGTTTAAGTGTAATTTAGATTAAGATAGAATAAGTTTGTAAAAAATATGTCAAGGGAGCGGAGGCCCTCGAACCCGTAAGGGAGAGTAAATAAAGTAAAAAAATGTACTTGCTATTGCTTACTTATATCACAATTATTTGCACAAATACACCAGAAATTTAATACAAGTATTAGAAAATTAAAAAGTAATTTTGTTAAATAACAGAAGATTTGAATTAAAAAAAATTTTGTATTATAAAAATCTTTCTGTAAACATGGGAATTGTGTACCTAAGATTTTCTTTGTAATTTTTCCTTCACACTTTATCCAGGTTTGTGACTAGCAACATATTTTATTTATAATGCTGGCGTGTTAAAAAGATGTGTGTTTATTTATATCAAAACACTTAAGCAATACGAACAATATTAAAAAATTATAATGCAATTTAAAACTTAATTATTTAAAAAATACAAGCATATATCACTGGGGAAAAAATGTTGCTGCGACAACGGCGCTATGAGAGATTGCGACGGTAGTTTTGTTATCGACCGTCGATAATTTATCCATGTTAAAATAATCTGTGTCATACAATTGTAGCATCCTTAACATTTCTTTAGTGTTTTAGAACATTAAATTTAAATATAATGTGAGCAAAAATCTCTGGAGATAGCTTTATGTAGAAAGGCGACATATATTCTGGCAAACTCTCGCCTATTACAATGCGTTTATAATTGTAGCGTTATTTTTTTTAAATTCTGTAGCATTGTTCGAGGTTTTAACATCTCTCATTGAGACTTCAACCTCATATTAATGTGAAGTTAAAGCGGTTTAATAAATACGTTCTGTTAATTGGTGAGTAAAATTGCTAAATAAATGTTGGTGAGTTCATTGTTGTTTAATTAGTCCTTCTCCTTATCTACCTCTGTTTGCGGTTTTCTAATAGACTAAGTTCGCCGTGAAATGATTCTGGTTTTGTTATTGAGCCCTTTCAGTGTTTGTTAACGATTTACAAATCGAAGAACTTATCCATAATACACCTATGGCTAAAACAGATAATCTCTTGATAAATTATTATTACGCTTAATTTTTTTGAAAGAAAATTATTTTTCAGACTATCACAAGTAAAAATGCTGGTAGTTTGTAAAAATATATCATTTCGTCAAAGTTCATTTGAACTTCAGTTCCATTTTGACTCTTGAACAGTCAGCTTTGTACAAATTCTTGTATTTTGATCCCACCTTGGATATATACGTTGTAGTCTAGTTAGTATTGTACGAATAATTAATAAGCTACAGAAGCGTTTTATTAATTAGTTTACCAGATAAATAGTTGTAACGTATTCATTGTACTAATATGAATTGGCTACCTTCTGCAAAATATAAAAAGTGGTCACGTTCAGTACATTTTCAACAATTCTGGTTTAATTATTGATCCTTTTTAGTGTAAAATTAAAAATAATGTTGTTTCGTAAAGAAATATTTATTATTTTATAATTAATTTTAAGTTTATAAAAACGTTAAAAATTATTAAATTTTATTGTAAGTTAACCTAATCCTTTTATTTATTGCTTATTTTTTGCACAATATTAATTGTTATTAGTGTTTTAAAGAAAAGAATTTTAAGTAAATAATTTTAGAAAATGATTAATTTTTTATCAATAAAAAAGGGTTGTACAATTTTCAGTGGTACACTGCAAAAACAAATTTCTGGAAGTGTCTCAAATATGAAACACTAAATGTCTCAAAATGAGACGCGTACGTGTCTTGTGTTCTCATATTTGTGACATTTGCAGAAATATATTTTTGCAGTGTAGTGTACTTCGTTATATGTATAATAAACAAATAGTTGTTTTTTAATAAACATTAAAGGAAAGTAGACAATTACTTAGATACGAGTTTAATTAAAACTAAATTTTAAATATTCAAAACTATTTAAACCAATGAAAATTAATTGAAAGATGGTTCAGATTTTGAATTATATCTTACAAAAAAAATTTATAAAGAAATAGAAATAAATATTGTAGGCCTAGTAGCCAATAACTTGTGAATTATCGTTTGAGGGTCAGTTTTCTGAAGCACATTGAAAGGGGGTTGATTTAATGAAGATTACTAGAACTTGAGCCATAATAAATAATAATTTAAGGGTATATCTCAAGAATTCAATTTTATATAATTCTCAGTTTCCTCTCCAATATTTTTAATGATTTTTTTAAACGTATTAATCATAACACTGTCTATTATTTACAAAAGGGTCTTTATAAATTTACTAGAGAATAAGGGATTTCTGACGTGTCTTTAGCAGTAAATAAAACTTCAAAAAAGATTATTTTGTACTTTTGTGAACAATTGCTGGCGCTTTTCGTGCTGGCAAAGTGTATGCATAAAAAATCGATTTTGTGCTTTCCCATGTACTCTTTGTCATGCTTTAGTGCGGGAGATTTAATGTAAGCGACTTGAGCTTGTGACTTTTCATGCTTTTTGTAACATTTATTCTCTGAATGCTTTTCTGGGACGAGATAAACGCAATGCACGCGTTTCTCAGTTAACGAAGAAATTCAAGACTAAGTACTGAGCGCTCAGTAAATAAAGTGTGCAATGTAATCATTTCAAATGGCTCTTTCCAAGCCTCCAGTGTCCTTTATTTTTCTTTCACTCACTGTGTTGACTGTATGTGTAATGACCAGTAATTACTTTACTGGAAAATGTCACCAATCTTTTTTTTTATCGTTGCACAAATTTTCTTTTTTTTTCTTTTTATCTATTTTTATCCTCATTTTGACAACCTGGTTTCATTTACCCTTGACGGATCTTCTTTAACGTCCATGAAGGCGCTCTTTTTCAGTATACATTTATTTTATACGGTAAAGAGTTTAATGTAATTTCTGCTTTAGTTTAAGAGAACAAGGCCTGTCAAGTATACTATCGTAATTGTCTATTAAGTTGCGAACAATGTGTGTAGTGTTTTTCAAAGCCACTTATTGTTTTTGAAACTTCTCCCTTTACTTCGAATAAGCGTTCTCTCCTCTTTATGAAACTTTTTCTTTCCAATTTTGTTTTTTTTTTCAATTTTTTTCAAACTTGGACATTATCTGAAATCCGCTCTATCCTCGTTTTCTCTCATCAGAAACTTGGGAACAATGGTAGTCCGTAAAGGTGACAGGAGTAGTTCCTATATTTCTGCAATAAATATCTATCGGGTGTCATTGCAAGTTTCTCATCGGACATTTTTCTTCTAGTAAAGTCAGAATGAAATACGTCCAACGTTTTTCAATAGTTTCTCATCCATGGTCACCAGATAACCAAGTACTCACGGCATTACAGTAATCTAACTTTTAGTCGCAGGATGGGATTAAAGTAAGACCTCGCAGCAGTCGACATTAATCAAATTTCTTCGTTTAAAGTTAACTTCCCTCTTAATTAAAACACTGTAAAACAATAAGTATGTAAGGGTAATTTACTTGTATGTGCATTAAATTTGTAACAAGTTCTAACATGTTACGAATTGGGATAATGTTCTAAAGTACATCAACATAAATCTCTCTGCATTTTAAGTAAAATCTATTCATTTTTGACTTTAGTAATCTTCAGGGAGGAAAATATGTAATAATATACTGGTAACGAATTAACGATAATCACTATAGTGGAAGAATAGGGCACGAAGTTACAAAATTCATTCAGGTTAAACTCTTTAAAAATTGCTACATTTGTGAAGTATGATATTTGTAAACATTTTTTATTCCAACTCAGTTTTGAATATTTTCCTATTCCATTTTTCTTTTTTTCTTTATAATACTTGACGTATAACGAACGGAATCCCAAGTAGTAGCAGGTGGCTCGTCGTGTATATGATATTGGTACGAGAACGTCGAAAATGTTGAAATTGATTCCTTCAGGTTTTAAAAAGGATGTCTACTTTCATGTTAGCTATTTTTTAAGCAAAATATTCACAAACATGTGGGAACTTTTATTAGATACAAATTAGCTTACAAAGTTGACTTAGCCGCATTTAATAACCGATTATTAAATTGGTCTCAAAAGAACTCCACTAGAACCCGAAGACCTACGAAAACTGCTCAAAAAAACTAGTCACTTTTCGGGAATTGACGAAGCTGACTTCACGTAATTTATTATTCCGGGGATAAAAAAAAATTTAAAACGGTTCTCTTAAGAGAAGTAATAAATCTTAAAAATACTAGAACTTCCAAAGTGCACTGCGCGCGCAAAATTATGCTCTTTTCGTTTCTTTATTTTCTAATCGTACAATTTTATACTTTACCAATTTCTTTAATTTGACAATTTCATAATAAAAAATCACCAATTTCTCTATTTACCAGTTTACGAATTTTTCTATTTTGTTAATTTTCCAATTTACAAATTTAAAATTTTTACTTTTCCAATAACCACTTTTCCAATTTTCTAATTTGTCAATTTTATAGAAACCAAATCTCCAATTTTTCAATTTACAAATTTTTTTACTTTGACAATTTTCTAATAACCAAATCTCCAATGTCTCAAAATTACGAGCTTACAAATTTTTCCAATTTTCTAATTTATGAATGTTTTTAGTTTGCCAATTTTCCCATAACAATTGACTTTTTTTAATATTTTCCAGTTAACTCCTTTTCCAGTTTTATAAAAAAAATTCCAACTAAATTTAAATCTTAAGTAAAAAAGATCATCTCTTGCTTTTAGAACCGCAAACTGTGAACTTTTCTTGTGTTTTCTATGCTATTGTTGTCGTTATCTATCCCAGGTAACCTTATTCTCTCTTGCTTTTAGAACCATAACTGTGAACTTTCCTTACGTTTCGCACGCTATTGTTAACTTTGTCTATCCAAGGTAAATTCTATACCTTATTCTCTTGCTGTTCATCATCCTATTGCTGTCTTTATCTATTCCATATTCTTCATATCTCTTTTCGTTTCTCACTCTATTTTTGTCTTTATCTATCCCAAGTAAATTCTATAACTTATTCTCTCTTACTTTCTGAAAAGCATTGCAGTATACCTATATCTATAACTAACTGATTTCTTATATAGGATAAATTTCTCTAAAACTCTATGAAAGTAACGATTCACTTTGTTACAAGTATTTTACAAAGTACAAAATTTACTATAATGCTTGTTTGGAATAAATTAAAAAAATTGAGTGTGTGAGACAAAATTTATCTTCTTTTCGAATCGAGTCCGAGAGTTAGAGACTTTCAATATTTCATCCTTTATCAAATACTCAGGACCTCTTAAGCACACCTGGCACTCAACTCTCTCAGAACTTCAGCAATTAGGAGCCGATCCTGTAGTTTCTCAACCTATTGCACTTAAAAACCCTTCTAAAACGACAATTCCTGGATCCATGGAATTTCAAATGCATTAAATAAACTTCGATCGTCATAGTAAACTTTGATGATCCCTTGACGCTTTTATCTTTATTATGCAGCTCCTCTGTTTTCTTGAATTATAATGCACTCAAAATTTTCTTGTAAACAGTTTATTTTATACACATAAATAAGTTTGATTATCTTATTTTCTAATAAGACATTAGGAGTATTTTTTATTGTCTTATAATTAGTAATAATTATTTTACACATAGGTTTTCCATTAGGATGCGTCTGCAAAAAGGCGACAATGAATTTTCTTTAAGCCTCCAGTTAGTTTAATTATAATATTGAAATATATTTAAATTAATAATATTTTATTAATAATTGTGTGCTAAAAGAAAAAAAAACACTTAATCTAGAGATTGTGATTTTTAAATATAGTGATATTATATATGTTATTTTAAAAATTAATAATATTATGTGAATGATACTAATTTATACTGAAATTTAAAACGAGGTTAAAAAGTCAAGTTGTAAAATCAAAGGTAATGTCTTAACTAATAACAAACAAAGTACGAGGAATGAAAAACAATGATGAATGAGAAAGTCCAATAGGAAGTTCAACAATCAAATTCAACAGCAAACTCAACAGGAGATTCATCTGGAAAATCTTAATCATCAGACGTTATTTCTGAAAAGACAAAGACTTCTGAACGAGAATGAACGTCAGGAATGTGAGCTTTGGAAATAAAATTTAAGTCAAGGGAATATAATTGAATTTATTCTGAATTGATTAATTAAAACTTCCTAAGTTAATCTATAACTTTCTACTACAAAATAAAAAATTATTTTAATGAAGAGAGCTTAATCAGCATTCTTAATTAACAGAAAATGTATTGTAAAATAAAATAAAATAAAATAATCGTTGTGGAATCAGGGCTTACAATTAGAGACAAAAATGTATGCTTTGATAAGTAGAAAAGTCAATTTCAGAATTATAAGGAATATTCCAGCAGTGATGTAACTGTTAAGGAGCAAAGTGGGGCAGTGCCCCAGGGCCCTCGGTCAACCCTAATATAGACCCTTTTTTTTTAAAAAAAATTCCAAAATCCTTACTAATTGTAGTAATTTATAATTTCTACATACTCTGTTATTAACAATTATAAATATTTTAAATATAACATTTAAAAATCAATTTATATTAATAAAATAAATATTTATTTACAACAAAATTTATAATATTTCAGAATTAAAAAGAATTGGAAAAAATAAATTAAATTAATTAAAAAAATAAATTAAAATTGAAAAAAATAGTTAAAATTTGAAAAAATAATTGAAAAACTTACATAAATTTTTTTTAAAAAAAGAAAGTTAAAGAAATTTAAAGAAAAATATGTAAAACTTTCAGAAGTTCATTGAAATAAAAGAAAAAAATTAAAACTTCGAGAAAATAAAAATATAATAAAAAAAAGAAAATAAAAATATATAAATATAAATAAAATTGAAAAGAACGAGTTTTAATTAAAGAGAAATAAGTAAAAACTATTTGGAAATTAAAAATGAACGAGCAAATGAACGAAAATAATTAAAAATTGAAGAAAATAATATAAAAAATAATATAAAAAATGTTGAGGAATAAAATGGCTTAGTTGGTCATTTTATTCCTCAACATTAAAAAAATCTGGTCATTAAAGTTTTTAATTAATATAAAAAATAATATAATTAATTAAAAATTAAATGAAATAATTAAAATGTAAGATAAATAATTTAAAATCTTGGAAATTATAATATAAAACAAATGTAAAGAATTAAAAAGTAAAGGAAATAAATTTTGGAAAATAATTGAAAAATGTTTTTAATTTTTAAAATTTGAAGAAAATAATTGAAATATGATACAAATAATGACAAGTTGTAAAAAATAAACGTCACTTAAGTCAGGTAATTGAAAAAATTAAAAATTGTAAATGAAAATAATTAAAAATTGAAGAAAATAATTGTAATTTTAGAAAAAAACTTTAAAATCTTAGAAAATAATTTTAGAAATTGAGAATAATAATTAACAATAGAGGAAAATAATTAAAAAATGATAAAATTAATTCAAAATTGAAAAAACTAAGTGAAATATGCTGAAAATAATTTAAATATGAAAAATTGAAAACAGTAAATAAAATTTGAGGTAAATAATTTGAAAAAACCATATAATATATGTTTAAAGAAAAATAATAATTACAAAATTACTAAAAAAAATGTTAATTAAAAAGAATTATTAAAAAATCGCAGAAATAATCGAAAATTAATGAATATAATTAAAATTTTAGAAAAAGACTTAATAATCTTTGAAAATGTGAATAATAATTAACAATCGAGGAAAATAACTAAAAATTAAAAAAGTAATTGAAATATTCTGAAAATAACTTAAGATTCAGGAAAAAAATTGAAATATGATGAAAATAATTTAAATATAAAAAATTGATAACAGTAAATAAGATTTGAGGGAAATAATTGAAAAAATCATAAAATATTAGGTTTGTTTAAGAAATAAAATAATTACAAAATTAGGGGTCGTTCACAAAGTACGTCACGCTGTATGAGACCCTTTTGGACCCCCTTCCCCCCTAACGTCACACTTTTACATGGAAAAACTTGCATTTTTCGATCCACCCCAGGCGTGTGAAGTAGTTTATGAACGACCCCTTACTTAAAAAATTTTAATTAATGTGAATTATTAAAAAATCGCAGAAATATTGGAAAATCGATGAAAATAATTGAAATTTCAGATAAATAATTGAAATTTTTGAAAATAATGCAAAAATAATTAAAATAATTAGAAATTGAAGAAAATAATAAAAAAATTGCAAAATTTATTTTTAAGCAAAAGAAAATAGTTAAATAATCTTTTAAAATATGGAAAATTGATGACAATAATATAAATTTGTGATAATAACTGCAAATTTAGAAAATTAATTGAAAAATAATGAAAATATTGAAAGACGTATAAAATCATTGCAAAATAATAAAGTGAAATGAAAATTGAACAAAATAATTATTTGAAATATTTGAAAGTTCAGAAAATTAATTCATAAATTATGAAAATGATTAAAAATTGAAAGTTATAATTGCAAAATGACAAAAATAATAGTAAATTAAAAATATTAATTTAAATTTGTGATGAATAATATAAAATTTAGGAATAAATAATTATATTGATTTAATGTCAAGAAAAAAAAAATTAAAATTGAAAAAGTGATTGAAAAAACTAAACAAAATAATTTTAATTTTCTGTTTGTCCCAGGGCCCTTGCCCTCCCAGTTACGCCACTGTATTCAAGTTGCTTTTGACAATTATTAAGAATTAATTTAGAATGTGTTCTGTTCATGTCTCAGGACAAGTTTCAAAAGTATTTTTCATTCGAGTCAAGGGAACATAGTGAGAAATGAAACAATACAAATCATTTCAAATAAAATTATATATAAGTCAATACAGATGGCTGTAGTTAACTGCCGTGTATATTTAAACAAAAAAATTATTAAAAATAATATATTTATAAGTTATTTTTATAAGAAATTATTATAAATCGGACATGTTCTATTTTATTTCGTATAAATAAAAACGAAATTGATAACAAATATTATAATGTTTATTGATGTACGATGTAGGTATCTTGTTTTCCAAACCAAATTAAGAAGGTTACATGTTTGACATTTATATCTTTATATGAGATTAATTATACATTACTTCGTAAATTACCGTTAAAAGCTCATGAAACTTTACCAGTACACTGCAAAAACATGGTATCTTAAATTTTACAAAAATGTCTTAAATTAAGATATTTTTGGTGTCTAAGACACGAAAAATGTCTTATTTTAAAACATTTTTGAACAATTTAAGATACCTATTTTGCAGTGTGTAGTTGATTATTCTGATACTCAGGCGATTACGCAGCTCTTTCGATTTAAAATTCAATGTAGGTTTGAAATCCAGAGAGAAAAAAACATTAAATGACGCAGGAATTGAAAATTACTGAAACTTTGATCAAAAATCAAAATATCTATAAAGTTATTGTCAAGAACGAACTGATATTGCTTTATTTCCTAATGATTAGGAATATATGATTTTTAAATTACGTTAATCTGAGAATAAATGATTAAAGGAAAGTTTTTAATTATTCTTAATCAGTTAGCAGATGCTCGCTCCGAAAGCTAGGACTACAAAAATTCTTCCAAATATCTAAACCCCTGGCAACTGGAGGTAGACGTTTAGTTTTCCTTTTAATAACACAAAAATAATTTTATTTATTTATTTATCAGTTTTACATATAAATCATGAGGACTCAAAGAACTTAAAAAAATTATATATATATATATATATATTAAAGAACTTAAACTTAAATTTCAAGAAAGTACAAATAAATTTAAGCATGAAAAAAGAAAAAAATAATAATAAATAAACGTCACGTACAAGTCGAAACAACTGATATTCTTTCCTCATCCTTTCAACCTTTTCAAGTTTCAGGTTTTTCAACTTCTGTTCAACCTTCACACACAGAGGTTATTTTTCGCCAATCCTTCTCTCTCACCTTCTCACTTTTCTTCATATGTTCCCCTCGTAGCTTCTGATCAGTCTTTTTCCCTTTGACTACACTGCACCTTGTAAACTTATCACGTTTTTGTTAAAATTAAACTTTTTCATTTGCTTCCCGTCTTCTATGATGTTTTTCTCCAACTACATGTTCAACAAATTTTCTGCCCGTTTATCCTTTCCTTAAACATTCTGACTACCAGCCTCTCTTCCTTAATTAATTACCTTTTCTCTCATATTTCCTGTTTACTATATCAATTCTTAAACTTAAAGACATTTGTTTAATTGATTGATATTCTAGATTCAAAAACATATTTAAACTAATAACAAATATCAAAGAATAATTTTATAATAAGAACACTCCATTTGAGATGCGGCTGATCTAAAATTGCTTTTGCGTATAATTTGTTATTTAGTGAAATTATATGAAATTAGTGTGCAATAGAATAAATAATAATAGTTAACATTGTTTCCGAAATGCAAGTAATATTCAAAGTATAAATCAGGTTTTATTAGCAAAATAAATTTTGTTAAAATTGTAATAATCAAGCGGAAAACTAATTGCAACTTATTGAATGTCACTATCAGCTTTTTTGCTGAAATATATGATTTCCATGAAGATTTTATGTCCGACACCATTTGTGATGCGACGGCTTCCTTTCGTCTTAAAAGTCAAGTTAAAATAAATTTATGATCCATTTCGAAACTTTCCATAGAAATAAACATGTGGGATTATTTATGCTGAATTTTAAATTTTAGATTCCATATTCCGGATTCCGTTCCCCAAAATCAAATCACAATTACCACGTTTCATATTTCAGCGTCTCGATTATGTAAAGTCACACTCGATTTCGATTTCGCTTTCGCGTTCACTTGTTATCAATAAACATTTTTCTTAAGAATATTAATTGTTGTAACCAGTTTATCCGTAATATCGTAAACCGTAATATCGTGTTTACATTTTTTGAGTACACGATATTACGGTAGTTTTTCTAAATTGCAGTAAATGCAAAAAATAAAAAGTAAAAAATATAAAAAACAGTGTGTAAAGTGTAAAAATATGTTAAAATGCGTGGTGAATTGTAATATACTAACGTATTGACAAATATTGGGAGAAGAAATTTTTGGTTACCATTTACGGATAAACTACAAATAATTTTTCCACCTTGGAAAAAATAAATGTTAATTATTTATCGGTAATGTAAATTATAAACTGATCCTCTTTATTATCATAATCATTAACTTGACGTTTTGTATAATTTTGGAAAATGATAAGAGGTAAAAGGATCGTTAATAGCAGTTGCGGTTTGGGTTTGATATTTAAATTTATGATCGATTTGGTGATTTTAAATTTCACGGTGTGACAATCTCTAATGAGAATTACATGATGTTACCTGACAAGCAAGTGTTTTTAATCCAATTAATATTATTATGAGATTTATCTAAATTATAATGTAACTGCTTTATAGGAGATACTTTTAAATGTAAATATAGGTTCGATGTGTACCAAGATATGTAAATAATAATCGAGGGTGAAGTTCTATACAATAAATACACATTCAATGCATTTCAGTAATTAATGGTACATAATAAAACATCTGTAATTTAAATTTTATATTTCTATCGTTAAGTAACAAATAAAAGAATTTTTGGGAATATTTTTCTGTTTCTAAACTTTTATCTCAGTATTCTCTGTAATTGGAAAATCGAGATTTTAATTAAAAAGAACATTTAGTTTGTTACTTTTAAATAAATTTAACAATGGCATATTAATGAGTTTGAAAAGTAAACAATTAAAAATGTTACATAGATAACTAGAAGTTTGATTATCCAGTAGGAATTTTCTCATTAACTGAAAATTCAAAGGTTGAAAATCAAATTGTCAGCTGAAAATATCATTAGTCGAAACTTAGTGACCTTTTGTTAAATGCAAATTGAAATTTTATTAAGAGTATTTACTTGTAAAATACACGCAATTTAGAGTCGCGAGTGGTTCACATTGAGCGTATTTTTATTTAACTTAATTTCTATTTCATGTTTCCATTTAAAGTAAAAAAGCATAAAATGCAGATGCAGCTGTCGGTAGCAAACTTTCTTTCACTCGAGGATATAATTCTTGATTGAAACAGTAAACTCGACGGAAATAAAAGCACTCAACCGATGACACGTTCTCTCTATTCATGCATATATTCGCAAGCTCTCTTAGTATTGGAGCTTTTTTAAAGTTTTTCTAAAATAAAATATTCGTTACTTTTATAAATTACATTGATTTTTTTAAATTTATTTTACCTTACAAAGTCATTAAAATTGTCAAATAAATTCGCAGAATACAAGCAATTGAAAACTTTTTTTAAAGTTTGAAAATAAATTTTTTCTCGCAGAACTTTTCTGTTTTTACAATCAAAGCATGATTTATAATTCAAGTAAAGACTTTGTAAACTGTTTCTTAGAATTATGATCTTCATTTATTTATAAATACTTCTTCTATTAAAGAATTTCTTGAGTCGAGATTTAAAAATCTCAAGTCTTATTAAAAATTGATGCAATTTTCAGCACACTTCTCGCTTAAAGAGAATTTTTTAATTATTCTTTTAAAAGTTTTCAGTTGAGACGAGATTTTAATGAAATTAAGATTATTTTATAATGGACCGTTAATTCTTAAAGAGAAACTTTCATAGATAAAATGACTTAACCAAAGTTTATAAATAAATTATATTGGAAAAAATTGCATGCGTCAGGCGTAAAAACAAAGTCTAAAAATTCTCTCTAGAATGGAACAATATAATGGAGCTAAAGTTGTCGGTTAAGAACCGCTATGATGAAATTTCTACCCATACTTTTTATTCCGAAATAATGTGTATTAAGTCTTGCAAAGTTAAAAACCCAAAAAAGTAATAAAAAACACCAGTTTTAAAGTTAAAGCTGATATTTCAATCTTAATTGTTAGCGAAATATTTTTTTTTTCGATATTCATTATCAACGAAACTGTAAAAAGTGGAAATTTGAATATTTCCTATGATCATAAAACTGTGCAAGCATTTCATAGCTGTGTAACGCAATTTTCGCGGCAATCGTACAAACTCAATTCTCTCTAATGATACGACGGAAATAGTTGCAAAAAATATGATTGCATATCATGTTTGAAGCCTAGAAATAAAAAGAAACACACTAATTGGCAACGTATGAACAAATTTGAGTATCTTTATTGCATGTGACTTTATGGGACAAACATTGATTAATTAAACTACATAAATTGAATATAATTGTGAAAATTATTTTTAATATTTATTAATGATCTTTTAATAATAAATAGTTAGGATTGATCTGTTTTATTAATTACTTCAATTTTGGATATTTTGTTTCAATAAAGTTTTGGTTTTTAGAACATAGGCGTAACTACATGGGGACCAGGGTGTGCCCGGCCCACCTAAAATACTCTCTGGCTCACCTTAGAAAAAATGAGGATTTAAAATGTATTTGAGATAATAAGAATATTTGTAGATATTAAATGCAAGTTATTTTTGCGCACAATAAAATCTTAGCAACTTTACTCAGTTAAGAAAAAGATTAATTGACTTTTTGGCACTCTTTATATACATTTAAATTTCGAAATCTCATCTTCTGATGTCTATAGTAACCTCCAAAACAGTGGCGCAACTTGGATTTGAGAGCCTCCCAACAGGAAGGAAAATTGCCCCCCCCCCCCCCCTTTATTAGAAAACTTCAAATTAAATTTTAAGCTATCCTATAGTTGAAATTCAAGGCAACAATTTCAAATTGATGAAAATAAAAGTAAAAATTAAAGAAAACAATTGAGAAACGAAAAAATTAATTTTAAAATAACAAGAATTTAATTTAAAAATTGGAGAAATTCCTTAAACAATAATCGAAAATTAAAGATTATAAGTTAAACATACGAAAATAATAATTAACAGATGAGAAATAGACGAAATTTGGAAAAATTAATTTAAAAATAAGAAAAATGATTGAACTTGAAGACAATACTTTAAATTTAAAAAAGGAACCAAAGTTCTGTAAGGAATTAAAGACAAGATTAAAAATCAAAACTTGTAATTGAAATTTCAAGAAAATAATTGAAATTTCAAAAAAACAATTTCATTATGACTAAACTATAAAATAATAAATTATTTATTACAAGTTAAATTTAAGAAAATAACAAAAAATAAAAGAAAATCTTAAAAAATCTTTAAAAAAAACTTCTTTTAAATTTAAAAAGAGAAAAATAATTAAAATGGAAATAATAATTTAAATTTAAAGAAATATCATACAAATTGAAGTAATTATAACTAAAAAGCAACAAAAAAATTAAGTTTTTAGGCTGCCTAACAAAATGGAAGATATTTTTGAAAAATTAAGAAAAATATTAATGAAGTTGATAAAAAATTAAAATCAATTTTCAATTGTTAGAAAATCTTTAAAAAATAATAATTGAAAATTAAAGAAAAATTGAAGAAACTTGTTAAAAAATATCAAACATCATTGAAAATTGTACGTTTCAAGTTAAAATTGAAAAAAATAATTGAAAGAAGAAGAAATATACTAAAAATGACAAAAGTAATTGAAATTGATTACAACAGTTTATATAACTGAAGAAAGAAAAAGTGAAAATTTAAGAGAATACTTGAAAAAGAAAAACATTCATTTTAAAATGACAAGAAAAATTTAATTTCAAGAAATTCATTTGAAAACACAAAAATAATTGAAATTGAAGACAATATTGTAAAATTGACAATTGTAAAATTGACAATTGTAAAATTGACAATTGTAAAATTGACAATCCGTCTGACAAAAAATATCAAAAATATAATTAAAAATTATAGGCTACAAGTAGAAAATTAAAGGAAAAACCGGGAAGTAAAGGAAATTATTTCAAAATAAGAAAAACAATTCGAATTGAAGACTATTATTAATTATTAACAAACATAATTAAATATTTTAATTTGAATTAAAAATTCAAAAAATAAATAATTGAAAGCAGAAGGAAATCACCGAAAATTAAAAAAAAATAGTTTAAAAATTAAATGTGTAATTGAAACAGAAGAATTTGCTTAAATTAAACAAAGGAAATGAAAATCAAGAAAGAAAACAAAAAACGTCACAATTAATTTAAAAATTATGAAAAAATTTTAATTGAAGACAAAAATTTTTAAAATGGGAAAAACGATTAAGAATTGAAGGCATTCAATAAAAATGTCGAAAATAATAAATAACTGAAAGAAGAAGAATAATCGAAAATTGGAAAAAAAAAATTGAAAAATAAGAAAAATAATTCCAATTGAAGACAATAATTTAGAATTGTAAAAGAAATTTGTATTTGAAAGAAGTCAGTATATCCCACTGCCCCAATGTTTAAAATTTTTTTTAAATATTTATAGGATAAATTACTATCTAATAGGATAACTCATAAAAAAAATTTGCAATAGATTGAACATATTTTATTTTTGGGGCAGGACATTTTCCGTAAAATGCCACACTCAGATCATTACATCCTTTTTAATTAAATTAAGGTAGTCATTCTGATTTTTGCATCGATTAAATTAAAACTGCGCGACCAAAGGCCGCTTAGCAACTGTCTTTTAAAATCTTCTTTTGTTTGCCTCCGGATTAACCAAATTGTTTTTTGCATTTTTCTTGAAAAATATTCATTTTTATGAAAAAATGTATGGAAGAGATATTCAACAGGTAATAATTTAAGCCATAGATTAGTGTTGGTTATATTTCAATCCCATTAAGAACAGCAATGTTTGAGCAAGAAGCTCTTCGAGGAGTAAATGTTAGGATGTTGCTCCTGACTTCCCCGCTCTTCAATTTTCTGTGAGCTAGTTGTGATTAAATTAAAGTAAACTTTAAATGTTTACGTTATAGATCAAAATCTTATTTTTAAATGTTTAAAAATAACTCATTGCTTCTCTTAAAGATTTAGAGAAAACATCTACACTTTAAGTAGTTTAATTAAATAAATTAACAATTAAATATTTACTCAACACTGAGACAAATACATATTTTCTATGAAGAAATATTTTTAATTTTAGTAAATCCAAGAACTAAAAATATGTTTAATTTATTCCTTCTAATTTTTCGAAAATGATTCAATTAAAAAAAAACATTTAATTGAAATAGTGAAATGATTAATTTGAATTGTTTACCAGCGCAGGAATGTATACAGTTAGTGAAATTATGTTTGGTGTTAAATGTTTGTAATTAGTAAATATAAGACGTTTGATATTTACATTTCATTAAGATAAACATTCATTTGAGAGAGAAATTACTTAAGTTAATTAACATCTAAAATACTAATGCTTGTCTTTAGAGAAGGTTGAAAAATATATGAGTTGGAAGGTTTGTGTAAAAAAATGATTACACTTGAAACAATATACACCTTGTAGAGTAGGTTAAACTTTATGGAAACTGTGACGATGCGGTTCACGTTTGGTTGCAAGTAAATGTAATTTCGGAGTAAAGTTGAGTAGAATATGCGTCTTTCATATGTTATGAAATGTATACAACTGTTACATTTAATTGACCTCACGAACTTCAAAATAGTGTACAGAACTTTGCACGAGTATTTTAACGATTAGGAAGTATCTGCGTCCATATCTAAATCAAACTCACGCAACTACATTTTGTTGAATATAGGTGAAGTTAAATGTAATCGAAGGAAATTTACATGATGATCTTAAACGTGTGATTCGAATTTTCTAAAATTTAGTCGAATATACAAAAACTGATTGTGAAGGAGTTTTTGAGGTTGCTTCAAAAAAATTAAACAGTGGACTTTTAAAATTGGAAATGAAAGATTTATTAGGAGAGACTGGGGCTGAAATTAATTGTTGTAGACTGTCACAATTTCATAGACCTCTTCCAATCCTAAAAGTGTGTTATCATTTATGAAAATAACCGAATCGTTTCATTGGACAAGAAGTTCGCATAAAATCATAGAGACGAAAAATCTTCTCTTAGTTGTCAAGACGGCCTATCTTAATCAAATAGAATTCTTAATTTCAATAGACCTAGACATTTATCATTTTGATTACCTTTATTTTTATCATATTTATTGAAAGTATGTTTCTTAATTACTATTTACTTTAAATTTCTATCAAAATCGATATAACAAATCTCGAGAAACTGCATTTTTTCTAAAACACTTCAAAAGAGTGTAATTGTTAATAACTTTTGAAAAAAATACGAATTTTGCAAAACCCTTTATAGGTCTGAATAGTTTCATCATGGAGAATATAAAATATAGGTGTCATTAATATAGTTGGAATCCATTTTTGACCTCTGTAGCGAGTTAACTAAACTTTTATACATTCAAAATCCATAAACTTTAAAATTAGAGCTACTCCCTTTTTTGATTTTTTTGTAATATATATAGTTTATTGTTTTAAATCTTCTGATTTGTACAAAGGAGGTGATTTTTTTGTAATATTCATATGAGTAATTAAACAAGTGATCGCTGCTTCACCCTAGATTCTCCTAAATTGCTTCAACAACTGCCTAAAAAGAGGAGAGTTTTTCTGTGACTGGAAAAGACAGAGGCTGGTCCTCCTAAGGAAAGGTAACAAACCTCTAGATAGGGTCTCATCCTACAGGCCAATATGCCTGTTAGATACAATGGGCAAACTTCTAGAGGACATGGTTCTGCAGAGAATGCAGCTTCACTTGACCGGAGAGAAGAGTCTATCCGTACACCAGTTTAGTTTCCGTAAAAGCCTGTCCACTGTAAATGCCATTCAGGAGACAGTGGACCTAGCTAGAGAAGGAAAGGACAGAGTGGGTCCGGAATAGAAAAAGAGCTTCTGCGCCTTGGTGGCTACAGATATACGCAACACGTTTAATACCGTGCGATGGGAAGATCTCATCAAGTCGATGAGAAACAAAGGAATACCGCCCTACCTGTTGCGGATAATGGATAATTATCTTAGCGACAGGTGGGTAATATACGAGGGTGACACCTGCACTCTGAAGGAAGAGATGCAACGAGGTGCCTCTCAAGGCTCAAGGATAGGACCATTCGTATGGAATGTCTCTTATGATGACTTCTTGCGAATGGGTCTACCAAAAGGCGCGGTGGTCATTGGCTTCGCGGACGACGCGTATGTCTGCGACTAGCGAAGAGCTGGCTGGATGCCAGAGGGCTTCAAATGGCTCTGGACAAGTTTTTAAATTTTAAGCACTACATCGCTGTGGCTTCTGACAAGGCTGCAAAATGTGCGCTAAGTTTAGCCCGCATAATGCCGAACGTCGGTGGGCCTTCTGAAAGGAAAAGAAGATTGGTGGCGAGTGTTTTCCACTCAAAGCTGCTCTACGCAGCACTAGTGTGGGCTCCCACCCTGCGGACAGATAGAAGCAAGACCATCTTGAACAAGATACTGTCCGTGCAAAGAATTATTACTAAGCGTATAATCTCTGCCTACAAGACAGTATCTGCGAGTGCTGCTCAGGTCCTTGTCAGCGTCCCGCCGGCAGACCTTTTGGCGCAAGAAAGGGAGGAAATTTTCCTCCTTTTCAAAGACAGAATGTCCACCCGTTATACGGATGACAATAGACCCAGCAAGGACCAAATCCGCTGAGATGCGAGAATTCAGACTCGTCGAAAGATGGCAAGCAAGATGGAGCGGGGAGGTAGAGACAGGCCGATGGACGTATCGGCTGATACTAACACTCGCAATCTGGTTAAATCGGAAGCATGGAGTAGTTTCATACTACGTTACACAAACGCTCACATGGCATGGGTGTTTCGGCTCATACGTTTCAAGAAGAGAGACAGCTCGGAGTGTGTGTATTGCAAGTTCCCAGTGGATGACCCAGAGCACACACTCTTCAGTTGGAAGCATTGGGACGCGGGAAGGCGGGTCATGTTCGACGGTGTAAACTGCAAAGTTACACCGGAGAGCAAGATCCTGCTTATGACTCGTTCTGCTGAGGACTGGCGGACCATCGAGACCTTCATACACTATGTTATGAAGGTCAAGGATCTCGATGGACGTCAAAGAATGTAGGTCCCGTTGGATGAGGGAGAAAATCGCGTAAGCGATGGAGTCGGAATATAAGATCACCCCTGATGGCGATACGTCACTGAATGCGGGCTTTACCTAGGGGGTGATCTTAAGGTCCCAAAAGAGGGTGTGTTTTTAGCGGGTCGGCAGAACATCGCCACCCCCGCATAACCTTGTAGTACGGGCTACAGGGTACCTGGTAGCAGGTTTTTACATCCTACACAAAAAAAAATACATATACATATAAATACATGTATATATATATTTACACATACATATTTTGCACTTTTATGCTATGTTATGCAAAAAATGATCATGATTAGTTAATTAGTTTCCTAATTAAGGCAGGTACCCCGTCTTGCCCCCACATCCCCTATTTGTACGGACTGGTCGAAGAGATTTATAAAGTTTTGTTTTGTCGAAAAATGTCGGATATTGAAATTCAAAGTTGTTTATTCGACTAAAATTTAACTCAGATTTGCGGCTTTAAAAAAATCGACAAAAAATCAGACCTTCGTCCATCCGGAGGACAATTAAATGTAGAAAAAGTGATAAGAATTTTAGATTGATTGGTAAAGCCGTTCTCAAGTTACACTGATCATCGACTTCTAAAACATGGTTTTTTAAAATACTTCTTTAAAGTTTAGAGTTTGATTTGCATGCAGATAAAAAATTTATTTTTAAAGTTAAACTAAATCGTTTATTTCATATATATGTGTGCAATGCTTGACGCTTCACAACTAACTGATTCTAATGAACTACTATCAGCTCAAAAAATATAGAGCCCTCACTTTAAAAGCTTGTAACTCAGGTAAATACGCTCAAATGACACCTCAGTATTTAAGAGATCAAGTATCCTCTCTGCGTAAAAAGGAACATGAAGCTTTTCTTTAGGAGAACCTTCAGGTTCCAACAGTAACACCTTTGGCAACAACCGGAGAAGGGAACATGAGGTCTAGGGAAACCAAAGTCCATCTAAAGGTTTCCATTAAAACGGACAAAATCGCTGAAGGGAATAACGAGCTCTCATTACTCCCAGAGGATGTAGATTTCTGGACATTAAACTGTGCTGTGTGCGAAAAGCAAAGGTCCTGCTTCGTGAAAGTAACAGAAAATCTGTTCCAGACCTCGCCGTTAGGGCCTTTAAACGAATCAGACAAGTACAGTCTGTGATTGTATATCTAAAATCAAAAAGAAAATTTACACCCAGGGTTTCGGAGATAGCCCAGACTCTAAAAACATTGCATCACACTCTGAAGAAATCGAAGTTGCAGACCATCAAGCAACATTGGATTGAAAAGATACGTCCTCTGGTTGTGATAAGAGTGCGTAAAGAACGGCGGATTAAATGAATAAAGCAAAATAATACCTATGCTACTAATCCTTCCCGCCTGTTCAGTTCACCATCGCCAACTGTCGAAAGACCCCCAAGTCGTGAAAAGATTAAAAACTTCTGGAGTAACATCTATGTGAAAGCCCATTCAGTGAACGATGAAGAGTCATCATTGACACTCTTTCGTAGCTTCTACTTTAGACAGGGGCTTGACCATCCTGCAGAGGTAAGTCCACCAATTACTAAGAAAGAGGTGAGAAACATAGTTGCTAAAACGAAGTACATTTCACCACCCGGGCCGGATAAGATTGTCTTAACACCTGCTACAAGCTATTCACTGGAATATTCAAAGCGAGGATTTTGACATCCATCAATCCAGTTTGGAGTGCAATAAGCGAACAGCGAGGGTGCAAGAGAGGCCTGGTAAGTTGTAGGAATAACCTATTGATTGATAGGTGTATTACCCAAGACTCGATATTCTATCGACGTAACCTGTCAATGGCTGGAATTGATTACCGCAAGGCATTCGACTCTACTAGTCATGAGCTGATCATGGACGATCTTAAGCTCTATGGATGCAGTAAGAAAGAACTAAAAATTCTGGTGTTTGCAGTGGCCGAGTATTCCAGAGCTGTAGGAATAGATTTGGAATTGGGTAAATGTACTGTTATCCATTTGATTAAAGGAAGACGAGAAACAGCTAAAATGCAGAGCGAATCTGAGAATATTCAACTCATTGGTGGCAACACCATTCATCATCTTGGTGTTGGGGAGACTTACACATATCTTGGAATTCAACAATCGGAAAGGCAAGATGTGTGTGGGATTAAAGATCATCTCTATATAAAATACTATGGTCTTCTCAGAAAAATTTGGTCATCCGAATTATCTGGGAAGAATATGATGCAGGCCACAAATACATTTGCCATTCCTTAACTACTCTATACATTTGGAGCAGTTAAGTGGAATGTGAGTGAGTTGATGGATCTTGATAGAGAAACTCGCAGGATGATGCCAGTACATCGAAGTCATCATCCAGTCTTCCGTGCCTCGAATTTACCTTCCGCGAGATCGGGGAGGAAGTTGTCTACTGAACTTAGAGTGTCTTCATTGTAGAATCGTTTTGGCTGCTACATGCTCAATTATGAACAGTAGAGATTCTCTTCTACAATTTGTTCACCATCATGAAAAAGCGAATTGTGGAGCATTTTTATATCACGCGTCAGAAAAAGCTGCAAATGAACTTCGTCTTCCATTTGAAACCAGTGATATGGAACACGGCTTAGCATCATTAACACCACTGATGATTAAAAAGCGTGTCAAGGAAGCAGAACATGCGTTTCTGTTACAGGAACATATTAGCAAACCTGTGCATGGACAATTCTTCAGTCTCATAAAAGAAATGGGATTGTCTGTGGGTTTGTTATTTGCTTTTCTCAAATCTGCTGGTTTGAAATCGGAAACTGAAGAATTTTTGTTTGCTTGTCAGGATGGAGTAATGAATACTTTGGTGTACCGCTGTCGAGTGATGCATATATCTGTCGACAGTACCAACTGTCTTGCGTGTAAACAATATCCGGAAACACTTATTCATATTCTAAGTACGTGGCCGAAGTATGCATGTTGCAGATATATGGAAAGACACAATGCTGAGCTCAAGATGTTGTATTATCATCTTCAAAACCTATAGGGTATAGATAAGGAACACATTTTGCGGTATACACAAGGGGATCAGGAGTCCGTTGTGGAAAATGATTAGTGTAAGACCTACTGAAATTTTTCTTTTTCCAGTACTCATCGTATCAGTGCTACAAAGCCTGATATAGTGCTCCAGGATCATAAAAGTATGGTAATTTGTGTTATAGAGTTTTCGGCACCTGCTGAGTGCAATATCACTCAAAACGAATATGAGCAGCAGACAAAGTATCAAGACCTTCCGTTTGAATTGAGTAGAATGTATGCAGGCTACAGGGTCCGACTAATTGTTTTTGTACTCGGTTGTTTGGGAGGGATGCAAGCTTCATTTGTGAGCCAACTAAAGAAGATACCTAGCTGCGAGCATCGAGCCGATGCATTGGCGGTTCCGATGGAAAAGGCTGTTCTTCTGAAGTCTCTGAATATAGTTCGGCAGCACTGTTCATTATACGATCTTATTCGGTAGCTTTAAAAAAGCATCCAACAACGTTCTTGACCACCGCTTAAGAACATCGGCGGCTATGGGTGAGAAGAACAGTGCAAGAAATAGGAATAACGTCTCTAACAAATGAATCACGCTTTTGCTCACCCTCCAGGATGGATGAAGCAATAGCGGATTAGAGTAAGGCAAGAATGGGAGAGGTTGTTTTACTGAGGTATTACCGCAGCACTAGTGATGCACAACGATACGAGAATCTTAATAATCTCGATCATTTTTGTTGTTTGAGAACTGTGATCGAAAATGAGAATCTCAGTTTTTCATTAGTTTTGATCGACTTGTCTCATCTCAGTCTCGTGAAAATTCTCAATTTCTTTCTGTCAAGTCAAAGAAAATAATGACAAATAAACTAAGTGTAAAGTAAATTGAGTAAACAGTGCATTATTTTTTATGCAACATATAAATTTACTATTTTAATACAAAATTTTGTTGCTAAGAGTTTTAAGAAAGAAAAGATGTGAGTAAAATGATCTTTTAATAAATATTGTATTAAATATTGTAGTAATGGAAAATATTACATTAATTTGTATTAACCTTAACCCTAAAATTTTTTGTATAACGCAGCAGAAAATGTTTTATAATATTTAAATAAAGATTGTTCAAATGTTTGTAAATTTAAATTATATCATAATACTATTATTACTTATTATAGTATACATATTAATAAATATGTAATAGTTGATTACAATTTTCAAGAAATGTGAATTTCATTCCTGACAAATCAACAAAGAATGGTGTTTTCGAGAATTAAGTATCTGAAGAAGATAAATTTAGAATAAATTATTGAATTTAAAATTTTTTCAGTGCTGACTGTGTAATATAGCTATGACTGTGATATTTTAATAAAATGTATTTTTGCAACTTATTTATGGACGTTTCAGTCAATTATATATTGTCTTTTATGTCAATACATTTAAATTAAGAAAATTTAATAAGAAAGCTACATAACTACCCATAAGAACTATCACTTTGAGTATTTACAACATTTAAAATTTGTTTTGTATATTTTTTATGAGAAAATTTGTTAAGAAAAAATAATTTAATTTTTATAAGCCATTAAATTCTATTTATTCTTATCCAAAAGAGATTTTTTTAAAAGTGTTTTAATTGATTTTGTACATACTGATAATTTTTTAAAACAGTTTTTATTGCTATTCATCACAATTATTTTACACTAATGTTAATGCTTATAAATATATCAGATATTCCATATTTTCACATCTATAAAATACATCGTTCTATCTTCTTGTATAGGCGTGAACAAAATTTGGAAACCGTCCTCGTTTAGGCTGTCAGTGAAGAATTTTAAATTTTTTTACAACTGTTACCTAGAAACATAATTCTTTAATTGAATTAACTATAACTAATTTATTAATAATACAATAGGTAGTAAAATAATTAAATTTTGTTTAAGTTTACACAAATTGCTTTAATGTTCATTTAATTATTCTGAAAAACATTTAAAGCTGCATTATTCAAAAAATTTTTGGGTTTCTCGGATTTCTCGCTTAAGTGCATCCCTACGATGCACGTGGTCGAGTCTCACACGAACAAGTGCGTAAATGCATTTTTTCCTCTCCTAAACTTGTTTTGTAAAAAAAACCATCTATTTTTATCCTTTTACTTTTGACAGTAAACTTTGATAAGAAATGTTTGCATCCATTGCATAATGGTAATTACATAAAAGTAATAATGAATTATTGTCTTTTTTTGTAGGTTGCTTGTATATTTAGGATTCCTACTGCAAGCAGAGGATAAAGGATGAATTTTACGATATTTACCAAAAATTTGTAAGTTTACGTCCTGAAAATGTAAAACATAATAAACTTTTGGCAAATTATCAGAGAGGTCAGTGCACCCAACAGACGATTGGCATCAACAAATTTGGGCCAATGCCAAAAGAAATTGTAAAAATTTTAAAACTGCTAAATCCTGAAAAATATACTGAGCACAGCTTTCGTCGTACTTCAGCAACAACGTTAGCGAATTATGGTGCTAAATTTTCTAATATTAAGCGTTTGGGAGGTTGGAAGTCAAATCTAGTTGTTGAAACTTATGTTGATGACGGTGATGCCAAAAAAAAACAAGTTTGTCGAAAAATAACAACCACTGTGACGACATCTGGCAATGAATTTTGTGTAACTACTTCTATCAATGAACCTACACCAAAACGTTTAAAGAGTGCTCATTATGTAAACATGAAAATAACAACATCTGAACAGGATTTCCAAGAACTTTCTAATTCATCGATAAATGTTGAAGTTTCTTCCAATGAGTCTAGTTCAACAAATTAAATTCCTGATTTTCATATGGACAATCAACAATCTAGCAGCATTACAATTCCAGAAAACACACCAATCAAAATTATAAATATTTGACTAAATTTATTGTTTTGAAATCATTGAATTCAAAACGGGCGCGGGCGGTTGAAGTTGCATATGTTTCGCTTGGCATTTTTCCATTGTTTGGTGCTCCCTGCATTTTGCATTCTGACAGCGGCCGTAAATTTTGTACTAAAGTCCTCGAAAAATTGAAAGAAAAATGTAGCCAGAACTCAAAATAGTTCATGGCAAACCACGACACAGTCAGAGTCAAGGGAGTGTAGAACGAGTGAACCAGGATATACAAAATATGCTCATCACCTGGATGTCAAACAATAAAACTGTCAAATGGAGTGAAGGGGTGCAATTTGTTCAATTTATGAAAAATCGGGCTTATAATTCTGCTATAAATAGGAGTCCATACGAAGCCCTGTTTGGCTTCAAGGCAAGAGCAGGACTTGAGTCGTCCCTGGTATCGCGGGAAATGCTTCAGCAATAAATAATGAAGAGAACCTTCAAATATGACTGCTTCGCATGAAGTTATGATAGAAGACGTACTCTTAAGATTTACCGAAGAATAACAAAAGTAACGAAAAAAAGCCAAAAAGGGTTTACAAAAACAGGCAAAGAAGATAATAGAGTTATTTGATGCCAAACATCCAAACGTCGAGGAAGGATCAAATGTTAGGATTAGGGTACCTGATGTTAACAGGGTAATGATGGATGCACGTTCCATTTTGGCTTTAGTTCTTCATAAGACAGAGGATGGTTTCTACAAACTGGGTACTAAATCAGGTATTTTACGACAATTATATGCAAGATCGTAATTTAGTGTTTAGGGGATAAAAATTTTTCACAGAAAAAGACATGCCAAATATCAAAATTTCTTTACGTTAAACGGCAATGCAGCAATCTCTTGGTTCTGGTCAGGGTTTTCAAAAATGCGATTATAAATCCAAATGCAGAACCAATAGGTCTTCTTGACGTAAAAACAATATTGTTTTGTAACTCTTAATGCCACCAGTCTTCAGCTGTACTAATAAGTAAGGGTCAAACCATTGACTTTCGTCTGAGGGCTGCCGCGGACATTTTTTGCTTTTAAATTAGGTTTAGAATTTACGAAACTTGAAGTTTTTCTAAATTCAGTAACCATAATATTATGGTGTAAATTAGATTTCTTTTCGCGTTATTATCAATTGAAAATATAAGTTTCGCCGTGCTTTTTTGTAACCTCAAATCTGACACTTTTCTTAAAAACATTATTATTAAAAAATTAATTTAAATTATAAATCAAAACTTACGCGAATTAGTAGTTTTATTTATGTAAACTCTAGAAATGTTGTACATTTTATTAAAATACATTATTTTAATATAATAATATAATTTGAAAAATTTCTACTTGTGAAAACTTTCGTAATATTTTTAAGCTTAAAACTTTTTTTGGGAGCTCTTACATTTTTGATATTTTGAATATGTTTTAATAATAATAGAACTTACTTGCTATTAAAATTTGGCGAATTAATAATGGATACTATGCGTATACTTATGTTATCATATTTAATATTATTTATTAAATCAATGAACTTAAATTGCAGAGATTCACAACAAGGAGAAGAGATACCAATAATAATAAAAATATATAATAAAAAAAATAAATAATAAAACATTCAGTGTAATCTACTTGTGTCGACACCCTTGCTAGATCACTCGAAAAATGTATTTAAAATTGGTAATTAATTATTATGAATAGAGAAATGCTATTTTTTTCCTTCTTAAACCACAATTCTTGTAGAAATTCCGGGGAAATTCTGATAAATTGTACCACGATTTGCGTCTACAGAACGACTTGAAATTGGGAGTACTTGTATTTGCCTGGACCACCTAATATTGGGTTTGCTCGCCAGTGGAAAGGAGAAAATGTAGAAAAACCTTTTCTGAGTACAACCGGTTTTTATCAACTGTCGAGTTATGAACATCTTGCACATGATAGTTACCGATAGTGCACATCATTATTCCTCGACGTCAAACTTATCGCTGAAGTTATCGTACGAGCCAGAAAAATAACAATCATCGGGGCGCGAACCAAGCAAGCTTCACTTGGCAAGACCGCAAAGTCTAGTATTTAACCAACTGTGCTAACTCCGTGGTAGAGAAATGCTATTAAAGAAGGGACGGTTGTAAACCACAGTTATTTAATATCCTACTATTGACAAAAGGGTTTATGACTGTCTCCACCTACTTCCTTCAATTGTCCAATAAAACAAAAACTTTTTCATAAACAATTATTTGGTAAAATTTTTTTAACAATTTTTGTTCATTGCTTTGTTATTAGAATCTTATTTTACATAATTTACCGTTTATCTTAAAGCTGTATCTGTATTTGATAGCAAGATTATTTTTTTATTTTTTTAATAATCTCGTAAAGTTAATGAAATTATGAAAAAAATTTTAAGTACTTTGTTTTAGAAGGGTTCAAATATTATAGAATAAAATCATACTTTTTAAGCCGATAGTAGGTACAACAAAAGGGCCTACAATCCCTCAGGTAGCCGAGCACACAGTTGCCGCTACCTGCCTACTTTTATGAATTAGAGACGAATCTATTCAAGATTATTTATCTCCATAAATATTAGTCTGATTTGCCTGAAATATTCAGAGGATACTTTTGAAATATTTTAATTTTAAAAAATGCAATAAAAAATCGATTATTTTTCGGAATTCTAACTAGGTCTGTGTTAGAAATTGTTTGATGGTATTTCACAGAAACTTGCAACACTTTTATTTTAACAAAGAAGAGTTCATTCCGAGGGGTTTCTCACTTCGAATTTCGTAAAATTGATTTGATCGTTGCATGACAGATTCTGACAACGCAATGCGTTGAATTCTGCGGACTCCGACGTGACTTTAACGGGACTTCGACGTGACTTTAACGGAACTTGACGGGGAATCTCACGAATTGCAGTCAGAGTCCGCTGTGCGTTGACGAAGAATCTCACAAGATTTTACGTTGATTTCCTAAGTGAAAAGCCCCTCGGTTCATTCTTATTACAACTAGAGAATACGTCACATTTGTTCACCCGTTATAAACACAAAAGGAGGAACTAGTAAAGAAAATGTCGGGAAATGCACTTGACAGGCCGTCTGATGTAGACTGTAAGAAGGCCAAAACGGAACTGAACTACATGATCACATCAGGCCCTAGCTGGCTGGCAAAAAGAAGGGAAAGCTCCCGCCTACGATTCGAGCTCCATCCTATAGGGAGATAAAGAGAGCAGGCATGGCCACAGACCACACCTACCACTCATAAGTTTTTTTTTTACCACTCATAAGTTTTTTTGAAAAATTTTTACTTAAAAAATCACGATAACATACTATCTTGTTAGATAATAAACAAAAGAGTAAAAACAACGTAACATTAGAGTATTTTTTGCGAGTTAAAGCTCAAATCTGAGCTGGGAATCCAATCATCAGATTAACTTTTTGTAAAATCTTGTAAATTTGAATTTAATAAATAAAATTTTAAAAGTAAAAGTACAGACCACACCTGTTTTGGTTAAAGGGATGTATTATTAATTTTTTTTTGGGTCTGGGTAATTTATATTTAAAGATTTCGTTTCAAATGAGTGACTTATAGGTGCAACTTTATTTTCAAATTCGTATTCTACGACAAAAATAGTAGGAAAGTGATTATGGTAATACTTTATTTTTAGAAACTCAAGCGTGCTACAGATATTTTTGTAAAATGTTTTATTCTCATGTCCCACTTCAGACCAGGTTTAAAATGAATTCAGAAACGAACATAAAAAATGACAAGAATAAAATTTTCCGTTATATTTTTTCTGGGTACTTCAAACAAAGAATACTAATTTCTTTTCATTGTTTCAAATTGATATTGATCAGTACTTCAGCATTTTCTGCAAGAATTTAATGTTTCCTTTTGACTGCAATTTACCGATGTCAAATCACATCGACATTTTATCAGCGAGTAGTTTAATTGTAGCTGAAACAACAACAGCAAATGGGGAAATCCAATGAAAAGGGCTTGTAAAGCTCTCAATTATTGTGAAGTATGCTTTTCGATGTTTGAATTTAGGATGAGAATCGCCAATAGCATTCCCATCCTTTAACTAGCATCACGTACTGTTCTCCAAATACAACCTGCAGATTCCAACAGGCACTTTAATGTTTGACAGATATGTCGGATATGGTTGTCAGCTGTGTGCGTAAATGTGTTTCTCCATGTGCTGGGCCGCAAGCTTCAAGCTTGACAAATACGATTACGCGTCTCTCGTCCGAGCCTTAGTAGTAGTTAAACCGACATTTGTAGATATACAAACTTGCCCTAGATACTATATTATGCTATCATTCACTACCCAGACATCTTCCATGAAATCACCTTAAATATTTAAAATTTTCTAAATGTAAATTAATGTCAATTTTACAATTAATTATAAGTAATAAATACTTCTATTATTATTTGTTCGCATTCGTATTCAGCGTCTTTGTAAATTTTTAGTAATAAATTTCAGCTTGATGTGATGGATTTGGAAAAAGTCCCATATATTGTATTTGGCACTTTTTACTTTGAAAATTTAATTTTTAATTTGTATTCAGCAATTCTAAAAAAAACTCTGGAATAACCAAACTGTAGTTTGGTTCTTTTGTATAGACGTTTTTTATAAAAATCCAATTTAATCTCCTGAGAAAACGAGAATCTATCATGCAAAATTCTGAAATTTAAAACTACGTTACCAGAAAACATGCACACGACTCGCATAAAGGCATCTATATCCCATATTCAACATTTCGAATTTTAGAACCAGTATTCTAAATCCCATGTTTTTACATTCCAGATTCTAGATCTCGAAATTCGTATTCCGTATTACATATTCAAAATTCTAAATTCCGAATTCCACAATCTGGATTAGGTAAAAACCAGGACATTAAATTCGAGTTATGAAATTCGCATATAGAATCTGAAATGTGAAATCCGGGATAAGAAAGTCGATGTGAAAAATACGGAATTTGGAATCTGGGATGTAGGAATCGGAAAGTAAAATAAGAAATATGAAACGTATAATGTGGAATTAGGGATCCAGATAATATAAAATACGAAAACAGGAATTCGAGAAGATGAATCTAAGTTGTGGAATCTAGAATCATCAGAATGCAGAATTCGGGTTATGAAACCTGGAATCCGGAGTATGAAAGGTGGAATTTAGGAAGGGGAATTCGAAATGCATATTCCAGGTTGTGGAATATGATTTCTAAATTTGTGATTGTGGAATATGATTTCTTTATTTCTCATGGTGGAATCTTGATTTTAGGATCTAGTATGTAAAATTAGAATATAAATGAAGTAGAATCAAGCACTTTAAATTCGAGAAGTGAAAATCGAATTGCAAACCCGAGACGTAGAATCCTAGATGTGCAATTCGAAAATCAAAATGCAGAATCTGGAATCAGAAATCTGGAATCTAGATGTAGAGTCCGGGTTGTGAAATCTAGGATTTAGAGTACGGGATGTGAAATTCGG
This sequence comes from Ganaspis brasiliensis, assembly GCA_037103525.1. Lineage (NCBI taxonomy): Eukaryota > Metazoa > Arthropoda > Insecta > Hymenoptera > Figitidae > Ganaspis > Ganaspis brasiliensis. The sequence goes on from JAZKLR010000480.1 coordinate 202,095, forward strand.
GATATAGAATCTGGAATGTGGGATCCGGAATATGAAATCCAGGATATTTCATCCTAGATGTGTAATCCGAGATGTCAATTATTTCGGTTGCAAATAAAAATATCGTGGAGATTTTTTTTAACTCAGTAAAAACTTACAAGAAATTGAAGTTCTAAGTTCTTGATGTTTCAAATGAAATCGATATCTCATTAAAAACTAAAAACTTCGCAAAATAGGTTGCAAAAAATATATAGTGCACAAAAGTACAAGTTTCAAAATTTTGTTTAATTTTTAAACCATAGATTGAAATTTTACAAGGTAATTGTATCTTTATTTTCAATCGAAATACCCGTGAAAAGGTTGAACATGAATGTTTATAATATCTAAAAATATTATTATTTTTAAACCGCATAAATTTCTTTGTATAGTACTTAACCTAAGTTTAAGATTCAATATGCATTTAAATTGAAACTTTAAACGCAAGTTTAAGGAAAATTTAGCGTTAAGTGGACAAAAGCTTTGATAAGTTTCTATCTAAAAATAAAATTTTCTACTTTTTGAAGTAATCTTATTTATTGGAATAAAAAGTAAATAACCTTTTGTGATATAGAGGTCGTTTTAAAATTGAATTTTTCATAAGAGTACACAAATAACTGTTTTCATTAATGAATTCATTTTATTCACTGTAATTAACAATTCTTAAGTTCAAACCCCTTTTTTCTCTTTGATACCTGTTTTAAAAAATCTTTACTTTAATCTGTCATTGATTTTTTTATATTGAATTACTAGTTCTTCATTAACTCAGTCTTAAAGTGTGTGTTTGAGTTGCTACATTGCAAATTGAAAAAGTTAGAGGATTTTAAACAGTCTAAGTTAACTGAGATTATTCGGGTTGAAAATTTCAAGAAAGTTTCTGTCTACAATTCAGATGAGTCACCTGCATGGTTAGATTTGTTGGGTTGTTCGGATTTGTTCGGTAAATCTTGTTTCACTTAAAACATTAAAGTAACTTGATCTTAGGAAAGTGGGTTACAAAAAAATCCCAGTATAACGTTAACAACCTAAATTTTTTTTTTAAATAAAAAAATAAAAGAGAATTTAAATTTAATTTTACACATGTTTTTAGTATCGAAAAAATTGATTCATGATTCAAATTTCAGAATCTAGTAACAAATGTTTCTTAATGAATTTCATTTAGGAATTCCTTTGTTTTTTCTGTTCGCGTGCAGGAGGGTAATGGGGAGAAAAAACTTTGCTGCGATTCTCATAACTCATTTTCTATTAATGCTGTGTACCGACTCTTGCTGCTATATGTCTAGCGGAATGTAAAAGGAAGAGTAAAAGTGAGTCGGAAAAGAAGTGTGAGGAGATAAACAAAGACTACTTGCATAAACCAGCATAAAAACAAGCAGATCTATTTATCATTATTGAAATAAATGTCTTTGAGTAAGCATTCGTTACGATATAAATGTACCAGAGCCATATCCGCACAATTGAAATCGGAGCATTATGAATAAAGCAAGCATCTATTGATAATTTCATTCTCTGGACAACAATCACTTTTACGTGTAGAAATAAACTTCCTTTGAAATTAGCAAATTATAACACTTGTAAATTATAATTAATTTTTATTTTCCCTTTTTGTGATACTGAAATTGAAATATTGTTGAATTACTTAAATCATCTATTTTTTCAAATATTAGAATTATGATGCTTTTAAAATTTAAATGCTTCTAAAATGTTAAAAACATGATAAAAAAAGTTGTTTAATGTAAGTATCGTATTAGAGTAGCGAAGAAGTAATATTACCTGGAGATCGGTAATGAGAACGAGAATATAACAGGAATATAACCGACCAAAATTCTAATCGAGAATTTATAAGAATTTAAGTTTTTTATTTATTTATCAAATAATTAAGTCAAATTTTCTCAGTCAATGTACGAAAATAAAATCTCTAATGTCATTCTTATTAGTAATGATTTAAATTTTAATGTTAATAATAATAATTGTATATAATAACTATAGCAACATTAAAGACAAACTTTGCATTATTGTTGGTCATTTAAAACTATAAATTTTTGCAAATACAAATAATGAAAATTACGAAATTGAACATTGTTAAATGTTAAATTTAAACAAAATAGTTAAGAAATTATAGGAATAACAGTTGCAAATAATTACAAATTAAACAACTGGCTTAAAAATCCAAAAAAATAATTGAAATTGAAGAAAATAATTAAAAATTGAGGAAATAAAATGAAAGTTTAAGAATTAAATTAAAATTTGAAAAAATAATTGATAACTGAAAAAAAATGACAAAAATAATTGACAATTGAAAACGAAATTCAAAAATGGCTAGGTTAATACACAACCGAACAAAATAATTTAATAAAAAATCTAAGAATAATTATAAAATTATAAGATAATAATTAAAAATTGAAAAAATTGTAGGAAATAATTGAAAATTAGGGAAAATAATTCATGATTGAAGGAAATAGTTGAAAGATTAAAGAAAATATATGTGAAAAACTACGACAGTTATTGCCAATTGAAAACAAAATTCAAAAAATGACTAGATTAATAGACAACTGGAAAAAATAATTGTAATAATTAAACAAGATATATTAAGTTTAAAGTAAATAATTGTAAATTTGAAAATTAAGAAAATTATAGGAATAATTGTTGGAAATAATTGCACATCTAACAACTGGATTGAAAATCGAAAGAAAAAATTAAAATTGAAAAAAAAAAATGGAAAATTGGAGAAAGCAATAAAAAATTGAAGATTTAAATTGAAATTTATGGATTATACTTAAAAATGAAAAAAAAAAAAAATTAAAAAAAGCCGAGAATTAATAAATTTAGAAGAAAACAATTGAAAAGTGAAGAATGGAAATAAAAATTGAAGAATATTAGAATTAAAAATTAAAGAAAATAATTGAACACTTGTATTTAAAATTAAAGAAACTTAATGATAATCGAAAAAAATAATAGAAAAAGGCGATAATTTTTAAATATTAAAGAAAATAATTGAAAATTTAAAAGTGAGATTTAAATTTGAAAAAAATAACTAAGAATTGAAGAAAATATTTCTATGATTAAGTAATTGAATTGGAATTTTAAAACAATTTTTATGAGTAAGATAAATAATTGAAAAAATAAGAGAATTATTGAATATTGAATATTAAATTGAAAAACGATAAAAAAATTGAAGATTAAAGAAAATATTTGAAAATTGAAGAAAATAATTAAAAATTGAAGAAATATATTGGAAATTAAACAATTAAATGGAAATTTCAAGAAAATAATTGAGGAGCACTTTTTCAAAACTTGATAAATCCATTTTCCAAAAAAGTTGAGATAATCACAAATTTAACATATTAGGAACCTTAAAAATCGATCTGTCACTGTTAAATTCAAGAAAAAAAATTTTTATCGAAGAATTTTCAATTTAAAAAATACTTGGACTTAACCAAGATGATTTAAAATTTTAATTTTTTTCCTAGAATAAATTACAAAAACCTTTAAATTTCTTAATTACTACAAACTTTAATTAAAAATAAATCTCCTTAAGTGCATAAAACATTCGTATATAAATAATTTCGTATATTTTTTCTACTTTATAATTAAATCTAGGGGTTAGGTGCGAAACTGCATTTGTTAAATTTTCTCGAAATAACAAAATGTGGATTTATCAACTTTTGAAAAAGTACTCCTCAATTAATAATAAAAAAAAATTACAATATCACGAAAATAATTAAATATTAAAATAAAAATGAATTTAAATTAATATTAAAAAAATAATTAACAATTGAAAAAAAATTCGACAAATGGTGAAAATAACTGTCATTCGTACAAAAAAATTTTGTAATTATTGAGTATTCATAAAATTGAAGGAGAATAATAAATTGCCAATTGCAAGCTGATGAAAATTATGGGAAAAAATTGTAGAAAATAAATGAAAATTGTAGAAATCAATTGGAAATTAAAGAATTGTATTGAAATAAAATAATTGATAATTGAGAAAATGCGGGAATATTTAGTATTAAGGAATTAATTGAAAATCCATCAAAATAATTGAAATTTAAAGAAAACTTTTGAGAATTGAAGAAAATAATTAAAAATTGAAGAAATGAATTGGAAATTAAAGAATTAAATGTAAATTTCAAAGAAATAATTGATAATTTAAAGACAAATTACAATATGACGAAAATAATTAATTATTAAAGAAAATAATTAACAATTGAAAAAAAATTCAAAAAATGGTGAGAATAATCGGCATTTGAAAAAAAAATGTTTGAAATTGATGAATAATTATGAAATTTAAGATGAAAAATAAATAGTCAATTGAAAACTGATGAAAATAATGGAAACAATTGTAAAAAATAAAAGAAAATTAAAGAAATCATTTGGAAGTTAAAGAATTGCATTGAAATTTGAAGAAAATATTTGATAATTGAGAAAATGCGATAGTTATTGAATTTTGAATAAAATAATTGAAAAACGTAGAATGCAATTAAAATCATCATATTTCATTTATTGCCTTCGAATTTCAAAATTGAAAATATAAATATTCTGAATATATTTCCAATTATTTTTTACAAGTTTTAATTATTCTCACTTTTTAAAATTATTTTCTAAAATTTTTAATCATTTTTCTTAAATTTCCCATTATTTTCTTAAAAATTTTTAATTATTTCCAATTATTTAATTCAATTTTTAAATATTTATATTATTTGTTTATTATTTTCGATTACTTGCGTTCTTTTTCATAATTTCCAAAAAGTTTTTAAATGTTTATCTGAAATTTTCATTTTTCTATTTAATTTTTAATTATGTCTACGATTTTCTTGTATTTTATTTACCTTTATTCTGTATTTTTTGCAATTATCTCTTAAATTAAAAATTGTTTTTCTCAATTTTAAATTCCATTTATTTTTTTTTATTTATTTTCTCTAATTTTCAACTATTTTATTTTTTTTGCAATTAACTTCTAAAAGTTTCAAGTATTTTTCTGATATTTTCTTTATTTAAAATATATTATGGAATTTTTCCAATTATTTTCTTAAATTTTAATTATTTTCTTTGATTTTAAATTATTTATATTATTTCTTCATTATTTTCTTAAATTTTTATACATTTTTATTTGGAATCATTTTTTTCAATTTTCAATTATTTTCTCCAATTTATAATTACCCTAATTTTTTCTATTTATTTCTAAGATTTTGAAGTATTTTTCTCAAAGTTAAATTACTCTCTTTTATTTTAAAATTATTCATAATTGTTATATTTCATAATAATTTTTACACTTCATTGACTTATAGTTTTGTAATGATAATAATTATTTTGTTATTTATCCATTTTTTTTTAATAAATTGATTGTGTTTCAAAATAGTGGGCTCATTCAAACAGAAAATTCTCACAAATTCTCCGAAAGAAGAATATTCTCAGTTATATTCTCGAGAATGTAACCGAAATTTAAATTACTGAGAATTTTGCAACTCTATATCGTATAACTAATTAATGTAACTAAAGACCGCAAATTATAGTACATTTTTAATTTTTTGAAACAAAGCTTCTTATTTCATGATAATTTGTAATTTAAAATGTGTTCTACACGGAGAGAGTATGAAAATGATAAGGGATTGTGTGGAACATAAAGTTAGATTTGTTCATGCAGAAGTGGTCGTGGAAACATTGGATTATTTGTTTCCTGTATATATGTAGCGTTGCGTACAAACATTTTCCCAGTAAAATACAATTTTTGAAAATTGATTGCTTTTTATTTCGGAAAAAATTAGGCTAAAAAATGTTTAGAAACCCTTTAAATACTCGGTTAAAACGATTGACTGAAAATTTTGATTGATAAACTTTATGACTATAATTAATGTAAATTTTAATCTTAATTATTTAAGTTTTATTCCTTTAAGACAATTTGAAATGAAAATTAAAAATATAAATTAAACGTAAAAAATTACTTTTACAAGATATAAAATTTAGTTTCTAGGTTTCTTAATTTTAACTCAAAATTTTCAAAATGGCACTTAAAATTAGAAAACAATTACATAAAATATTGATTCGAAATTTTATTATGCAAGAACAAATACAATTTACAATGTTTTATGGAAATTGGATCAATGCTATTCGCATTTGGGTGCCAATAAATGGGCTTTCGAAATTGCTTTCCGGATGTAATATATATTTAATGGAAAAAAAGTAAATTTTATCAGCTTTCCGATGAGTTATTGCATATCAAGTAAAAAATGTGCTCATTTGTTACTACCTAAGCTCTTGTTTCAATTTTTACCAAAAAGGAGTTTTTACTTTGATTTATTGGTATTCAAAGAGATGTGAAACAAAGAACAGACATTTTTCTTCGCAAGATTAAATTAATATTCGACTAAATTTCGATTGTATTTTATATTTGCTATCAAGTAGGGAAAGTGTGGGTAAAACTGCCTACCTAATGTAATTCATATTATTTAATTGAAAATATAGTTACGCTAATCTAAATAAGTATGCTTAATTATACTTTGATATTTGATTAATTCATTATATATAATTAAATTCGATTAAGAAACAGTTAAATAGGGGAGAGTCGGCCAAAATGCCTATAGTAAAGTTTAGAGCAAAAAAAAAAGTATTTAATTATAGTTTTGAAAAATATAAACCATCAAATATTTAGAAAACATCCTTTAAGAATATAATAAGGTAGTCATTTTAAGTGTTTATTTCAGAAAAAATAGAAAAAAGAATTATTTAAATATTGATGTCAAAATTCGCCATTTTGACACACGACTGGGCAAATCGCCTGTGCACAAAAATATGGAAAAATATGAATAGAAGTAAAAAATTTTTTTTTATATATTTTCTATAATCAATTATCTTGTTTATATTAAAAAAAGAACTAGCTGTGAATACAAAAATATAATCTTTTTGTCATAAAACTAAAATTTTAATCCAAAGCAGTCCGGCAAAAAATGAAAATAAAGTCTATAACAAATAAATAAAGCTTCTACAATTATAAAAAATCATACAAAAATAAATTAAACACTATAATAAATTACAAAAATACCTGCTCGATTGAAAACTGCGTGAGTTTTAGGAAGAAAACGAAAATTTTGTCATTCAATGCCAAATGTGACAAGTTAATCCGCCATGATTCTTTATAGTCACGTGACAACACGTATCTTTCGTAATCTTATGTATTTTTTCTGCGCATGCGCACTTCTTTTGATTCATCCCGCGCTTATTTAAAATCATGTTTTAAAAATATATTAAAAATGATTCTTCAATGCATAATTATTATAATTATTATTAATATAAATGCAATAATTAATATAATTAATTTGTTAAAACACTGATTTTCTATACAGAAGCAGTAACAACTTGATATTTAGTTTCTACATCAAAATATACGTGTAACCCGAGAGATTTTCCGTATCATACGTATCTTGTTTAGAAGTTTTACAGCATATAGGCAATTTAACCAAGGCAATTTAGCCAAAAACACACGATGTAGTTAAACTAATTATTTTCATTTTAGAACTCATTTTTATAAATTAAGTCAAAGTGATTAGATAGCTAAATATTCAAGGATTAATTTAAAAAAAAATTATGTACGTATGTGAGATAGAAGTGCATGTTTTCTAATCTTTAAAAATAAAAAAATTATCGTTGGAAAGCATCATTTTCACAATTCTTTAATAAATTATTTAATAATAAACTGATAAGCATGAAACTTTACAGAAATCATCTTCACCTTAATATACTTCATAATTAAAAACAATTATGATTAATATTTATTATTGGCCAAGTTATTAACCATTGCCAATTTACCCAATTAGGCATTTTGGCCGACTCTCCCCTATTTGAAAAAGAAAATAAATTAAAGAATTGCATTTTGGTCGTATTAAGCACAAACTTGTCTTAAATGGCCTACCCAATGTAGGTACGATAGGGTAATAATAGTATAAAAGACATTATTACAAAATTATATTACAAATAATGGTTTCAAATTGCAAGCAAGAATTCTAAGCTTTAGAGATGAAAAAATAATCTCATCTTATTTAATCAGTTTACAGATTTAATAACTCAAATATCTTTCAGATAGCACATTGTATGTTTAAAAATAAAAAACTAACATTAGTTGATGAGGATTTTTTTCTTAAAGAGTTTTATTAGGAATTGGAATTTTAGATACTAGGCGGTTGTACCCGAGTCGAAATTTTGAGGCTACTTTAACGCTACATAGTCCAAAATTTTTAGGAAATAGAGGTTTAAAGTAGAAGCAAATTCAATACAATTTAGCTTCTACTTTGGTGCTATTATTGGAAGAAATTTCCTGTTTCCGCGATGAGAGCATTAAAGTAGAAGCTAATATTCAACTATATTAAGGCCTCTTTTAACGCTCAAAACCCCCTTTTTATTGATCTTCTAAACTCTAAACAAAGAAAGAATCTGTTTTTGCGAATAAAACTGAAATTAATATGAATGAAATTATAGAAAAAAATACTAAATAAATATTCAAAATTCATGCGCTTTTAGAATTCGTTACACTTAATACACACAAGCTGGAAATAGTCTAAACTTACTAAATAAATTATTATAACGCATCTTTATATTTAATTTTCTCAGTGTCCTTATGATACAAATTATGAATAGTTTTTTTAGGACTTTTCAACAAAATTGTTACATATCGCCAATTTCTGAATGTTTACGGAGATTTTTATGTATTTTTCATTTGTATAAACAATTTATTATTGTCAAGTTACAGGCTGATATTGATTTAAATCATTGAAGCATTTGCATTAAAATCATGATTGAAATAAAAAAAAAACTTTACAATTCTCCGGATGTCTAATACTGCATGTAAAAAATCACAAACCATAAAAAAACCACAAATTTGTGGATAAATCTTAAAAATTTCAATTTTAATATTTTAATCTTTATAAAATTTAAATAATTGGGCTAATATAGATAATCAAAATACCTACGATTTACAAATTTTTGGTATGAAGATAGCAAAAAATAATATCAAATTTTTATATCTTTAGGTCATTATAATTTAAATAAATTCCAAACGTCAATAAAATCATATTCCAATTTTTTCAAACTTTTAAATGTCAATTAATTCAAATTTAAAGACACATTAGTTAATGCAAAATAATTAAATAATATTAATTATTTTTCATATTCACAATAATCCTTTTTTTAAGTCTTACAATATTTGTAATTCTTCTTTAGTTTCTAATTCAGTTTCTTTTTCGAAACTGTTTAAATTTTATCTTATAATTTCTTATTTTTACAAAATTTAAAGATTTTTTCTCCTTTTACTAATGATATTTTTTGTTGTTGTATTTGTCATTTTATTTTATTGATAAATAAATTATAAATAATAAATAATAATTATTATTTATTATTATTTCGTTGAGTTTCATAAGTTTTTTCATATTTTTAAAAATAAATACGCTTATTTTTTTATTTATGCACCTATTCAATTTGTTTTTAAATCTTGAATAGTTTTTGCGAGGTTTTTTGCAAACTTAGTACTTATTCTTTTATAGAATTTTTAGATTTTCTTTATTTTTCTAAATTTATTGTTGGACTTGCTTTCGGTGTAATATTATAAAAATGTTTTTGATTTAATTTGCCCAAACTTTTTTTTTTTCTGAAGGATTTTTAATTTTCTTTTCTGGACTTTTTATATACATTTTTTTAATTTTATTTTCATCAATTTTAATTTTTTAAACAAATTATTGCTAGTAATTACTAATTCTTTACAAATACACCTAGGAAGATACAAATTTTTCCTAATTTTACAAATAAATTACTGGGCTCTGGTTAGAAAAATAAAAATTATTGACCATAAATTATTATTTTTATATTTTAAAACAATTTATTATTGTTAATTTATAACATTTAAAAACACCTAGCAAGTAGTAGTTTTTTAATTTGTTTACTTTTTATATTGAAAAAATAAGATATTTATCAAAATTAACAACAATTACCACTCAAAATTGTTTAAACAAATTATTGTTAATAACTGTTATTTTTTTACAAGTGCATCTAGAAAGATACACATTTTCCCTAATTTTACAAATTATTGGGTTTTGGTTATAGATTAAAATTTGTTCCTCTTAAGGGCTAATCAGAGGAACAATAATTGAAGAAAAAGTTAGTTTAACTCCCGTTTTTCTTATATGTTAAATAAAAAAGTATATTTCAATGGAAAAAATGACTGAGTTTCACTTGCAGGTTTAAAGTAGAATCAAAATTTTCATTTCTTTATAACTGGGAATGTGGAGCTGTAAAAGAGCTGCTAATTTTAATGATTGGAAAATTGAAACATGTGTATAGACGTAAAGTAGAAGGAAATATTATTATTAGAAGTAAAGAAGAGGCTAAAAATTAAGAAGTCGTTAAGTAGAAGCTAAAGTTCCTCATGAGCTTCAAAGTAGCTTCAAAATTTCGACTCAGGTAGACACATTTCCCCTATTGCAATAGATACTAATTATTACAATTGCAATTGTCACTCGAATTATAAAATTGATGTTACCTAATTTTACTCTTCGTTTAGAAAGATTTCTAATGACTCACTAGAAGGGTCAAATTTTTTAAAGATATTATCACACGATATATTGTAACAGAGGAATCATCTGAAGAGAGCGATAATATTGGTTGGTCTATTTAGGATTGACACAAAAATGATGAATTGTGTTTCTTAATGGGACAGAAATTCGAGAAGAAAGGTTTGATAGATCCCCAATTATAGGATCGATTTAAAAGTGGAATTGTGTAGGTAAATCTGAAACAAGTTCATGAGGATTCTGTAGGACATTCTACTCATTGAAAACTCGGTTCCAGAAGCACGTTCCCAACTAACAGACGATTAACTTGCCGATCATGATAGGAGATAGCCCTTGTGCTTCACGGAATAACAGGCATCCACGACCAGAGGCGTTTTAATTTGGTATCGATTGATGAACCGTTCTCGACAAGGGTTAGTTTACTCTGGCATTGGCACTTCTTATCGATGGTTTCACTTGTAGTTCATTGTATTGATTGCAAAGTTTCAATTTTCCATCGGAATACAAATAAATGGACTGGTTAAAGTGAAGGTTTTGTGTTGCAACTCCGATACATATCAAGAATGAAGATAATCATTAGAGTTAGATTTCACTTCTAACTGAAAAAATACCACATAGGTTAGATTTATCTTGTTTTATACATCAATTTAAAAATTATGCATAATAGCACCAATCCTTCAAGACTTCTAAAAGTGTTGGTTTCACTTTCCAGCTTTTTAACGTTTCGGATTGTACATTCCAAATTTCACATCCCGTATTCTATAATACGAAATCCAAACCTCGGGTTTCACAAGTCCTATTCCAGAACATGGATCCCACATTTTAGGTTCCAACGTCTCGAATTCCACATTCCAGATTTTGATTTCCGGGTACCGTATTCCGGATATACGATTTTGGAATTCACAATTGTTATTTTACATTCTGAATTACGCAACTTGGGACATCACACCGAAAAAAAATATACTTGGATTGAGAGGAATCCTCTCATTTTGATGCGAACTTTCCTCTACAATATGGCCTCTAAAGGATCCTCTCATTTTGAGAGGATACTCTCATTTTGATGCGAATTTTCCTCTCAAAAGTAGAGGATACTCTCAAAACAATGTAAAAACGTGAGAGGATTTCACGAAAGGAATGTTACTCTCTTTAGAAGAATATTTTTTTTTCGGTGCACATACCGGATTCCACTGAAAGGGTACATAATCATGTACTTAATTTATTTCTAACAATATCTGAAAGCTGTGTACTTCTTAATGATTATAAACAGATTTCTTCCTACGATTGAGAAATTGACGTATCTATAATTGAGTAAGAGGGGAGAATCTGAGATTTGGGGGCATCGACGTTTTTCGTAACAGGGCAGAATTTTTATTAGTTAGTCAGTTATGAGCTGTTGAATAAATATAATAGTATAATTTACACCACACTCTAAGAACGGTTGATGTATTTTAGAGGTATGTAAATTAGTAGTGTCAAATGGAATATTTAAGTTAAAGTGAGAGTTATAGGAAATTGTTTAATTATTTTTTAGTGTGGTGTTTGTTTTCTGGTTTATTGACCTTTATATCAAATTTAATGGAGTCACAATCATGGAGTCGATGAATTCATCAGGATCACGAACCCACAACTTGTATTTTAAACCCCGGATTTTGAAAGAGTAAAAATTATTTTGTTTTTAATATTTTTACATAATTTGCTCAATCCACTTATATTGTGTCATTTTCCAGTTATTTAAAAAATAATCATTAATTTCCTAATTTCTTAATTTAAATTCAAAATTCAAATGTAAGTAAATTGTAAAATTATTGAGATGTTACTTTATTTTTTTTTAGTTAGTAATGACATTTAATTGACGATCATTTGTAGATCGATAATCGCTCGACGTGCAACACTAGGACAAACAGTGTGTGCCAAATTTTTAAGATATTTAAAAATCCCATATTTTTTGTCATAGGTTTCGTATTCTTCAATAATATAACTTCTCATGCACCGATTTTTGTTGAGCTAGTTGAGAGTAAAGAAAAAATAAAATTTAAAAGTTTATCTGAACATTAAAATTTTGCTTCTTGTAAAGTTTTACACTGAGAAAATAAGCCTTTAGCCAATTTCTAGGTTAAGGGACTCTGAATAAAACACACAAGATACCGGCGGTCAGAACCAAACTTCAAGGTTAACAGTAGCATTTAATCTTCTAATAATAAACAAAGAGCTTTGCAGGTGCTATATCAACAACCTTTCTCTGCTAAATTTAATCTAAAAATGGTTATATTTAGTCATCTTATTTTCTCAGTGTAGAGACGAAATTCTAGGTATTATTTAATTTAATTAAATAAATTATTATTTGAATTAAAATTCAACTTAAAATGACCATAAAAATAAATATAAGAAAGTAATAAAGCAATAGAGCTTCAAAAAGGTAACTAAGAATTCTAAGACAACACAACCGATCACTTGAATAATGTCAACCTTTTCTGGTTTTTTCCCTCAACTTCCTTGTAGAATATCAGTTTTAGCCAATAAAATCTGTCACCAGAATGACAAACAGTATCAATTCGATGTCTTACGCGCAACTTCCTTGAAGAATAAGAATTTCAATCAATAGAACTTGTCACCACCAGAATAACAGAAGCTGATATACAGATATGTATTTAATTCGCATGAATTTATCGATACAAATCAATCCATGGTTTTACTATTTGAAGAAAATAAAACCCGTAAACAGAAATATACTTAATAAGAGGTTTCTGTATGACTTCGTGAAAGAAAAAAAATTTGAGGTAAGTGTGTATAATATTAGGGTGATCCAAAAATGTACAGTAAAAATAATTTTTGAAATGTTTTGCTCCTCCCCCCCAAAAAGTTTCCAAATCGAAAAATATACCCCTATTTTCTTTTTTTTTTAATGGACAATATTCAGGTGTGGCGCAAACCCCCTTGAAATTTCCCATTAATTTTACATGGGAAAAACGCACTTTTTCGTAAATTCACTACCAACTCCTTAAAAATCACTCAAAATAGCAATACAGCGAATCACATCTTGAAATGTCCTCAAACAACAATATTCCATAATTTATATAATAATTTATTAATATTAACTATTTTTATAGGGTTATAAACAACCCTTATAAACGCAAAAAAATGAATTTTTTTTTTAAATTACAAATTAACAGTTGCTTTAGGATTTTTGTACAAAATTATTACTTATTATCAATTTACGAATGTTTATAGATATTTCTATGTATTTTTCATTTGTTTAAACAATTTATTATTGTTAATTTACAGCTATTATTCAAAAAAACTTAGCGAGTTGAAGTTTTTTCTAAATTAACTATTTTTTAGAATTAAAATCAAAAAAAGTATTCTGGAAATTAACCACAACATATATATTATTAATTTCTTGCTTCCTCTATGAGGAAGCAAATTATTTCGCTCACTTGGAAGCGAAATGTCCATGAAATAAACATAATTCTTACCTAGTTTAATTTGTTTAAACAATTTATTATTGTTAATTTTTAACTATTATTTCAAATAAACCTAGCAAGTTGTAGTTTTTTCTGAATTAAAAATTTTTTCTATTTAAATGAAAAAAGGATTCAGTAAAATTAACCACAACAACAATTTGCAATTGTTTAAACAAATTGTTGTTAATAATAATTAATACTTAATTATCCTATTTATTGACCTTTATTTTAAAATTGTGTTTATCTTTTTTTCGGCTTGAAGGTCATAAAGAATAGACAAGTGATGTAGTGTCAGACGTTTCGGGTACGAATGTGTCCCTTCTTCAGTGATTTATTAAAATTCTGTTTAAAAATACATAATAGTAAATGACATTATATAATGGTTAAATTGTACTCAATATGTAAAGTGAATGTAAAAAGTAGAATTTTAATGGTATTGTCTAATGGTATTAATTATCGTAATTTGATGATAGGAAAACATTATCATGATAGTCTTTCAAAGTTTGATTATTTTGAGCATAAAAGAGATTGTTAAGAAACATTGTTTTGAATGAAAATTGCAATTCTACTTACATTTTACATAGTAGTGTATTGAATAATCCAATTTGCACCGATCAACATTTTGCACATTATTATTAAACTTGTAGTTCGCAATAGAGAACATAGTAAAGGGGTGTATAAACCACCGAACCAATGGACTTCTTTAACAAAACACGAGTGGTTTTCCGACCTCCGTTTTGATTACAATAATACCCGAATTATTGAAAAAACGCACAATTACAGAAAAAGGATGTTGCTGGAAATGAGGCACATTGCAGGGGATAAAAAAACCGTCAATAAAAGAACGGACACGGACAATCATTCACCACTCTATTTAGCCCTACTAACAACGAAACATAACAAATGTACATCGAGGTTTTGAATAAGGGCCCAATATGGGCCATGTAATTACTACATTCATTAACTTACTAACTATAGGATGCATCTCATTTTCGGTTTCAAATAATTTAATACTGCTTAACGATTTCTTAGTCTTATACGGTTTTCATTTCTTACTTATTCCGAGTTTAATTTATTTTTGAATTAACTATAATGTGTTTAATTTATAATATTTAAATAAATTGAGAGTCATAATTTTTATTCAATATTAAATTGTCTCTAAACTTGACGATAATTAGACAAAATTATCTAGAGAGATTGTTCATTTCGTGTTATAGACTTTTAACTACTCGGGCACAATTTTGCTTACTTACACAACTCTTTAATTTCAGGAACTTTCACATAAAAAAAACAAACAAACAAAAAATTAAACATAAACAAACAATTTTGGTATGATCATCTAAAATAACAACTTCTTATTTTACAATAAATTTTCAATAATATCAACACTGAAATACAATTCCAATAAGCGTTTAATCCCCGAAAACTAAGATTTTTAAACCACCGCGCAGTGATTTACGACAACTCTCTACTTACAAAATTTTGCCTTTCCACCAACGACTAACGGCCGACAGAATCCTGACATTTGAGTAAATTTTTTCTACATAGCCCTTCATCTCACTCGGACACAACAAACATCTAGAAAACACATGTTAACAATATCCATCACCTAAACCCAAACAGTCAGCCGCAGTTTCCTTTTTGAACTGCTAACATCGGTAATAAACGATGAAAGTCAATTCTAAAAAATCTCAAAAAACAAACAAAGGGAGCGTTCACAAATGACGTCACGCATTTTTTCCAAATTTTTTACCCCTCCCCCCCTCCTGTCACGCTCTGTCACGTGAGAGTAAACACCTACCCCTAAAAGTACGTCACGTTTCTCGCCCCCCCCCCCCTATTTTTATGATAATTTTATTTCCAACGTTAATAACAAAAAATTCAATAGTAATAATTTTCAATCAGTTTTTTATTCTAAATTTGCAGTCATTTGGGTTTATTACTGATATTTGGTTAATAAATAGATTATACACTGTGATTAAAAAAATTTCTTATTTTTTGGACATCAAATACATTAAGGACTGTTTCAAATCATATACCTCGAACTTTAAGTATTAAATACTTCATATTAAACATAAAAATAAAATTTCGTGACGTCACGTTTAGGACGACCCCCCCTTCCCCCAAGTCACGTTTTATCACGTTTGATCAAGACTCCCCCATCCCCTCTATAGCGTGACGTCATATGTGAACGCTCCCAAATAACTACATGTTTAATAATAATGTGCAAAATGTTTATCGGTGCAAATTGGATTATTCATTACACTACTATGTAAAATGTAAGTAGAATTGCAATTTTCATTCAAAACAATGTTTCTTAACAATCTCTTTTATGCTCAAAATAATCAAACTTTGAAAGACTATCATGATAATGTTTTCCTATCATCAAATTACGATAATTAATAGGGTAAGTCCGGGGGAGATGGCTATACTTTCTATAAAGGTCCATAAAAATAAAAAAACAACATTTATATATTGATGTTTATTGTTAATTAAACATTGACTATTTAACTTTAAAACAACCATAAATAATATAAAATATTTTAATGTTAACAATCATAAAATTAATGTTTTGTAAAAAGTGACATTCAGGGAGAGATGGTCAATCGTAGTGTGAGATGGCCATAGGTGTAAGGGAGAGTTTGCCACACCTATTATTTAAGTAAATAAATATAATTAATATATCATTTTGAGTTTATTACATATGAAAGAATAAACAAAACACAAAAATAAGTATTATCTTAAAGAATATCACCACAATAAATAGATATTTAAACAAGTTGAAATTTTTCAGTACTGGAGTAATAGACAAAATAAAAAGGAAGTATTATATTTAATTTTTTATTATTTTTCGCCAAAATTTTGCTTTTCTTTATGTTTAAATGCAAAACGAAGAAATTTAGTTTAGAATAAGTGACCTTTTGAGTCAATTTCTGTAAAAATATTTTGAATTGGCCATTTATCCCTTATGACATCCCCCCAGATTTCCCCTAATATTTAAATAAATAAACATTTTTCATGTATAATTCTGACGTTATTACAAAGCTTGCCTCATGTATAGTTCCAAAAAATACGAAAATAAGCATTATTCTAAAAAAAAGAACACTTTAACAATCAGTAAAGTCAACCCATTGATGTTTTCGAGCACTAGTCAAAAAAATACACCAGGATTTCAAGTACTTTTTCATTTTTAATTTTTAAGTTTTTGTTGTTGTTTGCTTTCACGCACACAAATGAAGCAAAATAACCAATAATAACTGATATTTAATAACAAATTCACTAAAATATTTGAATTGGCCATCTCTCCCGTATGGCCATCTCCCCCGGACTTACCCTACCATTAGACAATACCATTAAAATTCTACTTTTTACATTCACTTTACATATTGAGTACAATTTAACCATTATATAATGTCACTTACTATTATGTATTTTTAAACAG
Source organism: Ganaspis brasiliensis (assembly GCA_037103525.1). Classification (NCBI taxonomy): domain Eukaryota; kingdom Metazoa; phylum Arthropoda; class Insecta; order Hymenoptera; family Figitidae; genus Ganaspis; species Ganaspis brasiliensis. The sequence goes on from JAZKLR010000480.1 coordinate 219,566, forward strand.
AATTTTAATAAATCACTGAAGAAGGGACACATTCGTACCCGAAACGTCTGACACTACATCACTTGTCTATTCTTTATGACCTTCAAGCCGACAAAAAGATAAACACAATAATAATTAATTCTTTACAAATAAACCTACAAAGAGACAACTTATTATTGTCAATTTATAAAAACCTAGCTAAGTTTAGTTTTTTCTGACTTAATTATTTTTTTTATTAAAAATAATGAAATGGATTTAGTAAAAATAACCACAACAACCATTTGCAATTGTTTAAACAAATTATTTGTTAATAATTATTTATTCTTTACAAATGCACCTAGAAAGACACAAGTTTTTCCTAATTTTACAAATAAATAGGCTCTGGTTAGAGTAAAAAAAATTAATGACTATAATTTATTATTTTTACTTTGTTTAAACAATGTATTGTTCATTTATAACTTTTATCCTAGAACTCCTAGCAATTTGTAGGTTTTACCTTAAAAACTTTTTAATTTGAAAACAATAAACTATTCTGCAAAACTATCCGTAGCCACAACTTTTAAAATTGTTTAAACAAATTATTGACAATAATTATTGATTCTTCATAAATGATCCTAAAACGACACAGCTTGTGAAATAAAAAAAATATGTGTCTTGGTTTATTTCTAATTAATTAACGATTATTAACAATAATTTATTTAAACAATGACAAAGGGAGGTTGCGGTTAATTTGGCTAAATATCTTGTGATATTAACTATATACAATTAGCAGAATAGTAAAAATTAAATTTCGCTAGGGGTTTTAGGATAAAAGTTAAAACTTAACAATTATAGATTGCTTAAACACAGTAAAAATGATAAATTATACCAAATAATTTGCTTTATTCTAACCAGAGACCATTAATTTGTAAAATTAGGAAACAGTTGTGTTTTTCTAGATTTATTTGTAAAGAAATTATTATAATTAACAATAATTTGTTTAAACAATTGCAAATTATTGTTGTAGTTAATTTTACTAAATCCTTTTTTCATTTTAAATATGAAATATATTTTAGTCCGAAAAAACTACAACTTGCTAGGTTTATTTAAATAATAGTTAAAAATTAACAATAATAAATTGTTTTAAAAAATTAAAAATAATAACTTATAATCAATAATTTTTTATACTTTAACTAGAGACAACTGTTAGGAAACAGTTGTGTTTTTCTAGGTTTATTTGTAAAGAATTAATAATTAATAACAATTGCAAATTGTTGTTGTGCCTGCTCTCTAAATCTGAATTAGTTAAACGTAACTAATAATTAGTAACATCATGCCTGAATCTTTATTTCAGCATAATTGTTAGTAAAAACATAAAAACTAAAAAATAGTTAAAATTCGACTAATTGAATTAGTAAACAGAATTTTACTAAAATATTAGTTATTTTGACATAAGCTAAAAATGATTTCGACTATTAATTAGTTATTTTTTACTAAATGATTAGTGGAAATATAAGTATTTAAATTAGTGACTGAGTGTTTGCTTTCAAATTAGTTATTTTTAACTAATTCAGATTTAGAGAGTGATTTTACTAAATCCTATTTTTCGTTTTAAATATAAAAAATATTTAATTCCGAAAAAACTACAATTTGCTAGGTTTATTTGAATAATAGTTAAAAATTAACAATAATAAATTGTTTAAACGAATTAAAAATAATAACTTACAGTCCATAATAATTTAAACATTTGCAAATTGGCTTTGTGGTTAATTTCCTGAATACTTTTGTAATGTTAATTGTAAAAAATAGTTAAGTCAGAAAAAACTACAACTCGCTAAGTTTATTTGAATAATAGCTGTAAATTAACAATAATAAATTGTTTAAAAAAATGGAAATACATAAAAATATCTACAAATATTTGTAAATTGACATTATCTTACAATTTTGTTGAAAAATCCTAAAAAAACTATTAATTTGTAATTTAAAAAAAATTATCATTTTTTTTGCATTGATGGGGGTTGTTTATAACCCTATAAAAAATATTTAATATTAATAAATTATTAAATTAATTATGGAATATTGTTGTTTGAAGACTTTTCAAGATGTGACTCGCTGTATTGCTGTTTTGATTGATTTTTAAGGATTTGGTAGCGTATTTACAGAACGAGAAATGTTACCTCTCCTGAATCTCCACTCGTTACAAGACAGATGCGCAGACTAACATGCGCACTATCGATAGACATAAAAGATCGTAGAGTAGGGCTGCCCCTCTTTCTAGGCGGGGCATCGTACTAGAGAAATTCTAAACTCCTGAGCTTCTCGTTATGCAGAGATTCGAGTGTATTCAAATAGTTTAAAACCGTAATATTACAAAAGAATTTGACAAAATTTAGATTATAGCAAATAAGACTAGTTGTAAGCAATTCTAGGACTTTCTTAGATTTCGAGATTGCAATATTTCTAGATCCCTACATAAGCTGGCTAGTTAAAAGCGGTTGATCTACTAACGGTCTGACATAGTCAGATTCAAAAAAAAATGTTGACTGACGTCACTCTTTACCCCTGTGCAATAATCCCCTCCAAAGGGAAGAATTTCGACTAATTTTTGGGCGGAAAGAGATCAAACAGGAGCGCCTATATTGATTCCCCCCACCTAAGAAACTGAGAGTACCTAGCAGAGCACGGCTTGCAACCTCATAGGAGCCCCCATAGACGTCCCAATCCTCCACCACTATTCGACAAACTAAGGAAGAGTCCCTCCATTAATTTGGAGAACGCCTAGGCTATCCTTCACCTTAAAAGTTCTGGATACATCTTGTGAGTTTTGAGGGAGTGAGGCGGACATTGAGGAAATAAGCCTCTAGCTAATTTCTAGGTTAAGGGACTCTGAACAAAACACACAAGATACCGGCGATCACAACCAAACTTCAAGGTTAACAGTAGCATTTAATCTACTAATAATAAACAAAGAGCTTTGCAGGTGCTATATCAACAACCTCTCTCTGCTAAATTTAATCATAAATTGGTTATATTTAGTCAACTTATTTTCTCAGTGATAGGAGCCCCTTCACTCAATCCGCACACACTCTCGTTGGTCACTCTGGCCTCTAGACCAGACCTCTAGGCCTTGCTGGCTTCTTAATAGCTTAAAACGCTTAGACACTGAAAACTCATAACGTTACAAATTGATAAATTGCCTACTGAAATGACCGTTAACGACAAAAATCGACAATTCTGACGCCTGGTGGGGACTACAGGATTTACAGGTATTTCTATACATTTAGTTAACAACAAAAAGACTATTCACGGTGGGGCTCGACGAAGTTCAACCCAAAGGTCTTATCACTAAAAGTTTTTTTACAAAAATTTGTTCAGTGATGAAGTTAGAAGATTTCAAGCCTATAATGAAAATAATCTGTCGAGGGTTTTTAAAATGAAATCGATTTTTGTCGATTTTTTAAAGGTTAACCGCTCTTATTTCAATAAAAATTGAGGTATTTAAATTTTCTTTTTTTAGATCTCTTCTTCCACGTCCCTTGAGCAATTTTCTTTAGTTAAAGACTTTTGTTTGTTTTTAATCGGCGTTAAATTTAAGAAAAATCACCAAAAAACGTGTTTTTTGGTGATTTTTGTGTTGTTTCTTAAAACAAATGAAGAAAAATGGTTTTCTAATCAAAAGTGTTTTAAAGCACGTACTTTTACCTTCAAAATAAAAAAAAATTATTAAATTTGCTGCAACTGTTCTAAAGTTACAGCATTTTTAAACAGCCAAAACAAGGAATCAAAGGTGTTGCGAGGAGAACAAGTACATGTAGGTACTTAAATACGCTACGGGGTGTAAATATTTTGATATATTGGAAAAGTTCATTACATATAAAGTAAAATAAAAAAAAAATTCTTTCAGAAATCTGTTACTGTCTCAGAGATATTCTTAAATGCATGTAAGTTTCCGCAAGTTTCTATTTACGAAATAATCTTTTGATTGTTTTTATAATCTGTAAGTTATATTTACTGAAAGAGCAAACTTTTTTATATTTAAATCAAATAGGCATCGGAATCAGTACATTCTGACTTCCAAAATACCTGGAAAAAATACAATGTGCAGAAAAACTACCCCGATTATCCACAAAGACTTCTACGAGCTCTTTATGAGTTCAACGGTTTGCATTCGTTTTAATGTCTGTAAAACAATAAAATTTCCGTTCTAAATGTTATATGTTTTGTTACAATTTGATTTAAATATAAAAAAGTTTGCTCTTTCAATATATATAATTTACCGATTATAAAAACAATCAAAAGATTATTTCGTAAATAGAAACTTGCGGAAACTTACATACATTTAAGAATATCTGTGAGACAGTAACAGATTTCTGAAAGAATTTTTTTTTATTTTACTTTATTTGTAATGAACTTTTCTAATATATCAAAATATTTACACCCCGTAGCGTATTTAAGTACCTACATGTACTTGTTCTCCTCGAAACACCTTTGATTCCTTGTTTTTGCTGCTTAAAAATGCTGTAACTTTAGAACAGTTGCAGCAAATTTAATAATTTTTTTTTATTTTGAAGGTAAAAGTACGTGCTTTAAAACACTTTTGATTAGAAAACCATTTTTCTTCATTTGTTTTAAGAAACAACACAAAAATCACCAAAAAAACACGTTTTTGGTGATTTATCTTAAGTTTAACGCCGATTAAAAACAAACAAAAGTCTTTAACTAAAGAAAATTGCTCACGGGACGTGGAAGAAGAGATCTAAAAAAAGAAAATTTAAATACCACAATTTTTATTGAATTAAGAGTGGTTAACCTTTAAAAAATCGACAAAAATCGATTTAATTTTAAAAACCCTCGACAGATTATTTTCATTATAGGCTTGAAATCTTCTAATTTCATCACTGAACAAATTTTTGTAAAAAAACTTTTAGTGATAAGACCTTTGGGTTGAACTTCGTCGAGCCCCACCGTGTATTGCGCAGTTGTAGAAGCCGTAGACACTTAGTGCGCAACATGTTAAATTTTCAACAATGTTTGGCGAAAAAAGTACTCATTCCAATACTTCCTTTTTGGGTGTACTTCCGAATAGAGCGTACCTCCGATTTTTATGAAACTTGGTATACTTACGTATTTCGATGCGCTGATTACGAAAATCATAGTGAAAATTGGCGCAAATTTGATTATCATGGTAAAAAAGATGTATAAAAAATCATAAAAATTTTGGTTTTTTTCATTTATCTCTTTAAATATTGCAAATATAAAAACAAATTTATACAAAAGATGTAGATCTCATTAAAATACACATTTTATGTTTAATGCATTTTTTACTGAAACCAATTAGTTTACGAAATAATTGCAAAAAACATAAATCACCATAAATGTGACCAAATACCCACACTATATCAATATTAAATTATGTACAGTCGTAATTACGTTATTACATTTCGTAACATTACGTTTATTACGTAACGTTACGTTCATTACCTAACATTACATTTATTACGTACTATTACGCAATAACGTAAAATTACGTACACTTATGTAATAACGTAAAATTACGTAATTTACGTAACTTTCATGCAGTAATTACGAAAATCATATTTAAAAAATTGTAAACTTGATCATTTTTATGATGAATACTTTAAAAACCAACACAACTGTAGGTTTTCCCACCGCTGTCTACATTCCACTTTCAGTATGGCACCCCCCTCCCCCCCCTAGATTTTCCAAGACATGGGGGGGGTCAGGAATTAGCCCTTTCGTGGGGCAAAGCCCCACAAAATAACAAGCCAACTTAAACGAGTACATAAAAATACGTAAATTACGTTGTAAATAACGTATTTATGGTGATTTCTAGTTTTTTGCATTTTTCTTGAAAACTATGCACATTTCGAAAAAAATGTAAGATACATACTATGTGTATTTCAATGTGACCTACAACTTTTATCTAAAACATTTTTTTATATTTTTTTAATTTACTGAAATAAATGCAAAAAACCATTATGTATTTACGAAAATGATATGGAAAACGCGATTCCAGCTCATGAACATGCCGAAATCCAGCAAAAACCACTTTTTTGCCGTAAAATTGAAATAAATGACCATGCCCCCTCCCTAATCTTCTAAACTATTTGACATAAAATGCTGAAATTTGGTACACATATGTAGATTCACGTGTAGATTACAGGCAAATTATAGAGAACTCTCGTAAAGACTGTCTTCATAGTGTTTACTAGCCAAAAAGTACGATTTTTTGAAAAAAATTCAAAAAAATGACCATGTCCCCCCCCCTAATCTTCTAAACTATTTGACTTAGGATGATGAAATTTGGTACACATATGTAGATTTACGTGTAGATTACAGGAAAATTATAGAGAACTCTCGTAAAGACTGTCTTCATAGTGTTTACTAGCCAAAAAGTACGATTTTTTGAAAAAAACCATGATTATATCTGATTATATCTGAATAGATCAAATCATATATCATTAGATCTGAAATATATCTGATTATATCTACAATATATCTGATGATATCTGAAATATATCTGATTATATCTAAACCCTTTTTCCCGGGGATATAATCTACTTTTTATTTTATTAGTAATTTGCCGATTTCATTGAAATTAAATAAAAAATTCAATATAGTGCATTAAAATTTTGTTATTTGTTATAAGTTTTAAAATAATTTTAACTATATTAGTATATAAAGTTATAGAAAAATGACTTTGTTATTTGAAATATATATACAATTGCTATTGCATTTCAATCTCTATTTCATATAGTTAAAAAAATTATAGAGGTACGGAACCCTTCGACTTGGTACGAGTATAACTCGTACTTGCCCGATTTTTTTTTATGGTTTTTACCATGATAATCAAATTTGCGCTAATTTTTACTATGATTTTCGTAATCAGCGCATCGAAATACGTAAGTATACCAAGTTTCATAAAAATCGGAGGTACGCTCTATTCGGAAGTATATCCCTTTTTTTGTAAGGGATGCACAGGGACACACACCACCAGGAGACAGAAGATCCATACACGCTCACAAACATATAGTAGTCAACTTTGTATTTTCAATCAAGGCGTATGGTGGGACAGTCCTGACACATGAGGTTGGGTGGGAGTCCCGCAACCTCGCAAGAGTGCCAGGACACGGATATTATCTTGCCGCGGTTTGTTTACAAACTGTCATAAATCGTTTTCTTAATTAAGTTTCAAACCACTCAATTAGAATTAATTCCAATGTAGAAAATATTCTTATTGGCTTAACGCTTTTCGGCTTTACGCTTTTACGCCCTCATGGGACTTCACCTTGAAGGCCAAGGATCTTATGGGAGGCGACGCGTAGTTGTGGGTGAGTTTTTCGTGGAAATTTTGGTCATTTATTTATAAGTGGTCGGTTCCTCGACAATATGCAGTCTCCTGTGTATGTAGGCTCAAAGTAACCATGTGGCTACTTTGGAACGTAAAACTGTAAGTTGTAACTTTAATGTTTTTTTATTTAATAAAACGAATATTATGTTAAATGCGTCAATTTGAAAGTTTTCTTTAGTTAAGTGTTATTTCTAACTACCCCACTCTTCATAGTTAATGGCTAACTGGAACAAATGGACAAATGAATTTAATATCTGCATATGCATCAAATCTACATAGCAATATATATAAACAAAACAGTAGAATTCCGGGAATACTTCACAAAAATTTTTTTTAAATTTCAATTTTAATTGAATTTGAAAAAAAATTTAGAACTTATGGTATTTGGAAGAAGAAATAATTGGCTTTTTTGATTTTTGGAACAAGAATTATATTATTGGAGCTTTCTTTTTTGAAACTTTTGTCCTCCAATATTTCGTCGTGTACAAATATTCTCAGGCATAAAGTTAAATACAGCTGTATATCACAATAACTATAATTAACTAATTTATTACATACGATTTATAATTTTATTTCAAGTTTTTGTTTTTATTTCCATGTTATTCAATTCTACTTTATTTATGTTGGCATATTGAGAGTTATAAAAAAAGAGAGAATAAAAGAAGTCTAGGGCCCTTACTGTTATCTCTCTACAAATTATTTTATGCTTTTAGACCAATTTAGGTTCATTTACTTTAAAATTGGTAGTTGGTAGACGTTAAGTTGATTTCAAGGATTGTTGAATTTATATAACCTAAAATAGAACATTTTGTCCACTTATTTACTTATTTAACAGTTGGTTAGTTATCATTTTTATTATTCTAAAATATACTTTAATCTTATTTACATATTCATTTTTGAGTTTCAGTCATCTAAATTGAAATCTTTGTTTTATCAACCTCTAAAAATGTAATTCAATCAAAAAAACTTTTTATTACCTAAATTCGCTTAAATGTTGTTCGAAACAGGTGAATCAAATGTTTCGAGACACACTATCATTTCGAATTATGTATTTCAATAAGTAATCTTCTAAGCTCCTTATCTACAAAATAAATACATAAACATAATGCATCCATCTCGAAATTTACAGTATTTAATTTGTGCTAAGAGTGAAAATATAAGACGCTTAATAAATGAATATATTAATTAATACAAGCAAATTATAACTTTGACGTATTTTGTGAATTAAAAGCTTTTATATTTTCGTTATTATCAGAGTATAAAAGTAATGCATTATTAAAATTAAAATGGTTGCATATTAAAGTTATTATACGTAAAACCAAGAGCCTAAGTTGTAAATAATTTAATATAAAGCGCACGTTAAAAATTCTCTTTCAAATATATGTCAAAATAATATTATAAAATCAGGTACTCTAAAAATCATGTTTATTCAGATTCATTAAAATCCTTCAGAATTAATACATTTTGATGACGTATATTGGATCCACAAGTTTTAATTTTTATATCAGTTTTGCAAACAAGAATTTCGTTTTCTTTTGCATAATTAACTGATAATGTCGTTTATTGCATTTTTTATTCATAATTTATTTAATAACATCAATATTTCTTTCAAATAAATTTCTCTTTTTGATTCCTTTTATGTTTTTTTCTTTCACGCATTTCAAAGATATTGATTCAAACAAACATTTCTATCAATCGATTGAATAAAAAAAATTGTTAGATAATTTATTTTTTCTATGAAATAAAAAAGCAAACGCACACGCATATTTCGCACAAAATCGTATCTTTGTGCTCATCTTGTTTCTATAATAGACCTACGGCACGTGATATCGACAAACTCATCAGTCTATCTGACAATTTCGATAGTGGTAGCGCATTAGATTTGCCTTTATTGATAACCTTATGTAATATATTCTGCTGACATAAATTACTAAAGTTACATTTATTTTCATAAATATAGGAGGATTTGTATATAAACATATGAGAATAGCAGGAAATACATAGAAATGCTAAATAAAAAAAATCGATTTAAAAAAACCGAGAAATCTGTCTAAAAATAAAAGAAAAGCTTATAATGGTTAGACTCTTAATAACAGGATACAATATAAATAATTATATAAATTAATTAATAATTAATTCTCTTCTTCAATTAAAAATATTTTATCAAATAATACAATAAGTGGTAAATGCAAGTGACCTAATTTTCGACAAGTAGTTATTACAAATTTTGACTGTAATTAATTATGTCCTTGAATAGTTAAGCTTTCTAAAATATGCTTTTTGATTCAAGAATTTATCACGGAGATTTAAGTCGCTGATGCGAAGATTATGAGAGATAGAAGGGATGCTTTCCCCTGGGGAAATGACTCGATCATTTCATTAACGCCTGGTTAAGCCATCTCCCATGGAATTTTGAACCTCCATTTCATGATGTAGATTTATTATGTGTCCCAGAACTATGTATGTATAAACATACATGTCACACTTAATCCTCATTGAACATATCTCAGAGACTTAAAAACACATTGGAAATGACACTTACATAAATGTAATTACTAAAATGAATATTTGTATTTTTTTATTCAACAAAGTCATATAATTGTATAAATGTGATCTCTAAATTTAATTAATATGTACAAAATGCATTAAGATGAATATGTTAAGAAAAAACATAAAATTTCATTAGTCTCCTCCTTAATTCCACAATTTTCACTATTTTTAATTGACAACTTTTTTTACAATCTTTTATTGATGATTGTCCAGAATCAAGGGTAAGGTTTTTCAAGAATTAAAAATTTTAAAATGATCAGAAAAATTTGTTTTAATTTTTGATAATAAATCATAAATCTAAATAAAAAATTATATTTGAAAAAAATTGAGACCCCTGAGCAACGAACGTTTCGCTGGGTTAAAAACAATTGAGATTTTGGTCTGCTTAAAGTCGGCAAGGGAAGTCTTGTTTAGGCGAAACTTTTACATAGTTATGTATCTTAAGTAAGTGTCAAGAACAGTCATGTTAATGAAGTCATTGATTAATTAATCTGTATATTTAAATCATTAATATTAAGTAATCAGGTGAAGTCCATAAAAAAGATCAAAGATACCCTGAAAATAAAATTTAAAAATATTTTTGATTCTTATATAATTACTAAAGGGCTCTCCAGATTAAAGATTAAACTTTAAGTAACTTTTAATTAATGTTATTAATTAGGAACTAAAAGAAAGATCCAATAAAAAAACCAAAGAAATATTTAGAGTGAAAGTAGAGTCATTTATTTAAATTATATAAATGTACGTGATATAAAATTTGATTCATTTGCACTTTAGAAGAAAATATCTTTAAAAATCAAGACACAAGGGATCCCTTCAGAATCATTCGAAAAAAATTATTACTTGTAGATATATATTTCAATCAAAAGCTTACTTATATACATATTTAAAAAACATGGCTTTTAAATTCAGAAAATATCACAGACAATTTAGATTTCATTGCATTTAGTCAAGCATAGTAAAACGTGAATTTTGAGTTAATAACACAGAAAAATTTTATAGAAAATAGAAACAATGAGACCAAGATATCCTGTTTGAATTGAGCTATGTTTTTTAAATCACTTTTATCGACCAGACCGACAATTTTCGACGGCAGTGTAAACTTTTTTTTATAACCAATTTTTGAAATTTTTTATATCTGAAAAATGATGAAAATAATTCACAGCTGAAAAAAAAAAACTAAATAATTACACAATTGAAATGAAAAGTTTAAAAAATTAAAAAATAAATATTAAATTTAAACAACAAAGTTGAAAAATTATAGGAATAACTGTTCGAAATAATTGCAAATTGAACAACTGGATTGGAAATCAAAAAAATTATTGAAATTGAAAAAAAATAATAAAAAGTCGAGGAACTAAATTGAAAATTTAAGAATTAAATTAAAATTTGAAAAAAATAATTGATAAGTGGAACAAAAATTACAAAATAACGAAAATATTCAACAATTGAAAATAAAATTAAAAAAATGTCTAGATTAATACACAACCGAACAAAATAATTTAAATAATCAAAGAATAATTATAACATTTTAAGATAATAATTGAACATTGAAAACATTTGTAGAAAATAATTGAAAATTGCGGAAAATAATTAATAATTAAAAGAAATAGTTGAAAAAGAACGAGAATAATTAAAAAATTCATGACAATGTGTGAAAATAACTGTCAATTGAAAACAAAATTCGAAAAATGACTAGATTAATAGACAACTGAAAAAAATAATTGAAAAAATTAAACAAGAAATATTAAATTTAAAAAAAATAATTGCAAATTGGAAAATTAAGAAAATTGAAGGAATGTGTTGTTGAAAATAATTGCACAATTAACAACTGGATTAAAAATCGAAAAAAATAATTAGAAATTAAAGAAAGCAATTAAAAATTGAATAACTGAAATTAAATTTGTGGAATATAGGTACTTGGAAATTGTAGAATGGAATTAACAATTAAAGAAAAAAATTGAATAATTAAATTTAAAATTAAAGAATTTTAATGATAATTAAAATAATAATAGAAAATAGGTGATAATAATAATAACAATGACAATTTAATTTAAATTTTAAAACAATTTCATGAGTGAAAAAAATAAATGAAAAAATCCAAGAATTATTGAATATTGAGGAATTAATTGAAAATCGATAAAATTAATTAAAAATTAAAGAAAAATTTGAGAATTGAAGAAAATAATTAAAAATTAAAGAAATAAATTGAAAATTAAAGAATTAAATGAAAATATCAGGAAAATAATTGATAATTAAAAAATAAAATTACAATATGACGAAAATAATTACCTATTAAAAAATAATAAACAATTGAAAAAAAACCGAAGAATGGTGAGAATATTCAGGATTAGAAAATGTTTTTTATTAAATTAATGAATAATCATAAAATTGGAGAAGAATAATAAATTGTAAATTAAAAACTGATGAAAATTATAAATAAAATTGTAGAAAATAAATGAAAATTGAAGAATTGTATTGAAATTTCAATATATAATAATTGATAATTAAAAGAAAATTTACAAAATGACTAAAATAATTAAAGACAATAATTTAGAAATAAGGTAAATAATTGGCAATCGAAAGAAAAAATTTAAATCTGTCTAGAATGATCGACAACAGAACAAAAGATCTAAAAAAATTAAAAAATAATTATAAAATTTAAAGAAAATAATTGTATATTAAAAACTTTTAAAAATAATAGCAACATAAACATTGAAAAACAGTGAATTGTTTCTGGCCATTTACAACTATAAATTTTTGCAAGTACAAATAAGATAAATAATTTATTGGAATTTGTTATTCAAAGAAACTTAATATTCTAGATAAATATAACTTTTATTCTATGCAAATTAAAATCGCTGCCGACTCCAAGAAATAAACAAATAAGTGAAAGTAAATAAAAAATGTTTTAAAAGAGCACGAATTTTCCAATTTTATATTTAGAAAAGAAAAAATAATAAGAAAAGTAAATAAAAGGAGAAAATATCGTAGATAGATACATTACAAAAAGTTGAAATATTTTTGTAGAAAGAATAGTTTTTTGAACAAAATGTGTCTAAACTTCTATAATTTATAATAACTTCAATCGTTCCAAATTTCTACTGAGGATTATTTCTATTCTTCAAAAGTTCCAACAATTCAAGTTTTAATTTTTCCAAGTTTTAAATAGTTTCAAACTTAAAACATTTTCAACGAAATGTTGCCTCAAATTTATTTAAACTTCAATTAATTCAAATTTTTATTTGTTAAGGTCTTAAGACTAATATTTAATTGTTTTTAAATTCCTTTAAATTTTAAATAATACAAATGTTAATTAATTCAAATTTAAACTGTTATAAACTTTACATATTTTCAAAATCTAATAATGCATATTTACATTATTTTTAATATTAACCATTATATAAAAACTTCTGATTATACAAAAAAATTTCATTTATATTAAAGCTTTAATCAGTCAAAATTTGGAAAATAATAATTTAGACTTTAATTTGAATCAATGAAAATTGGGTCTAATGGAATTTGAAATTAAGTGAAATTTATATTTACAAAAAAAATTAAAATTGTGAAAAGTTAAATGTTTAGTTATTAATAATCAGAATAATAAAAACTCAATAATTGATTAAAATTGAGATAATTTAAAGTCTAATAACCAATAAAAATTTAGATGAATTCAAAATTCAATAAATTAGAACTTAAATATATATTGATTCTTAATTGCTAATATAGATTTATATTAAAAATAATTATTTCAAAATTTTAATGATCTCAATTTTCAATGATCTAAATATCAACAGATATAAATTAATTTAATCACAAGAACATTTCAAGTTAATTTATATTGATAGAGTTAAATTTTAATTTACTAAAAATTTGAGTATATATGGAAATTTTAGTTCGATATTTTAGGGTAAACTATATTTTAATTAATTTATTTTCTGTCAATGCAGTTAAATTGACTCTTATGCAAGTAGACTCTAATTTTAATTTAAAGATACATTTTTTTAAACGCAACTGATTTAAAACAAAAAAATATCTTAGTGACAAACTTCAGGTGAGGACAGACAAGAATGAATGAATGAATGAATGAATCTTGCGGATTATTATTATAGATTATTGTTTGAATGTGAAGAGTTGAGTTATTATCAATAGTTAAAGATGAGTTATTTTTATAAACAATTAAAACTCAAATATTATTGCATACATTTAATTAATATTGTAGATATTACCAGAGAAAAGTTCTATCATATATTTTGCCATCGCAATTTGATAATAATTTTGAAGTGAAAAGGATAATTAACCTGAACTCTTCTTGGTGTCGGATTTTCTTGATCATCTGATTTTTTTCTATAAGATTGGTAAATTAAAAATCATGAATTTATTTTTTCCCAAAATATAAAAAATATTTTCAGACACTAAAACTCACCAGTGGCTGCTGATTGCTGAGCACTTCCTTCACTCATTGCAATACTAACCACTTCGCATCACAGCTTGATAACTCTGGAAAAGTAAACATTAAAAAATTTGTTAGTGATGGAAATTAAATGATGACTAAAGTGTTTTTTTTGTAAAGAATTGAGAGACTGTATGAAAGAAGAGGAGATATATCATTTTTGAAGTCTTCTGGACTAGCCAATCTTGCTGTAAGTGGGTCGACGATATCACCCAATCCTTATATAGTCTTAAGATTTAATACAAGTTACTTTACGACCTTCTAAAACAGAAGATTAACATTTGTAGAGACAATTTGAAGTCGATTGGAACAATTTAGGTACTGCGATGAGGTAAATTTTAGGTAACGATGATGAGGTAATTTACCTTGCGCAATACTTTTAAATTCTTAAAAAATATTCAACACACCAGTCTGGAATCAGTTTACAGACCGTTGCACAGTCGAATTAAGTCAACGAGTTTAAGGATTTTGGTAGACACATTTTTAAAAAAAAGTTGTATTAAATTTCTTTACTGCTTCTAATGCAGAAACTATCTGAAAAACCAGCGACGCGACGGCTGGCGTAGCTGATTTTGCGTTTTATTCTGTCTTCAGAAAATTTCTTAAACCGGAAAAATGTACAGAGGGTGAATAAGTTGCTTAGTAATGGAATAAGATGTTACTTTTAAAAGCTAATGAAAAAAAAATCATTCCGAGGGTGTGATTTTATTGGTTCTGTAGAGTTGGTCACCTCCACATAATCTTTCAGCAAGAACTGCATGACATCGGTTTAACAGGATTTGCGTATGTCACAAAAAAGTATTAATTATTATAATAAAGTTACTTGCTTTAAAAGGAATTTCCAGTATTGTAGCTTTTATATCAGAAGAACTTGAATATTATAAAGTACTCTGTACCTTCATCGTATCTACTGATTCTTTATCGTCTTTGTTACCATTCTTCATAAATCCCAACTTTAAGTCAGAAGAAGAAACAGGCTCCATCCATTCATCTTGAAACATGATACCATTCAAGGCTAGCATTGGAATGTTAGGTCGTAGATCGTCTGCAGAGATTTGAAATTAACTTTTTGTTTTAAATAGACGCAAAATCCTGGATAGGCAATCGTTCTTAGTTAAGCAAAATGCCCGAGCATACAATTAAACTGAAGTCTATCATAAATATAGTATAAATGTTTAATTCCGCAATAGAAAATACCTATAGTTAAAAATTGTTCTTCTTTTGGTAACAATTCTTTTCACAGCTTAAATTCAAAAGTCTCCTATTATGTTTACATATTTAAAGCCACGAGTATCTCAGTGATTATTTTCATAGATTTGTAACAGATAAGATAAGATAAGATAAGTTTATTCAAAGATAAACGTATATACACTTGTTTAGAGACCCAGAGGTCCGTACAAGAAGAGATCTAAAATTATACATAAATAAGACGCACATTAAATAGATACATTACAAAGATAAAGGAAAAAAACTATGACTTATTTAATATGTATTCACGATAGTCCAATAATTCGCACAATGTATTAACAAAGTTTTTAACGATTAAGTGATCGGAGGATGATAGTATATTTAACCATTGGTCCATTGGACTATCGTTTTGTTCAAGCGTTAAATACTTTTGACGAATATGATTATACGCAGGATAGATTGCTACAAGATGTAAAGAATCATCAGTACCAAGTCTACAAAAGTGACAAATTTCGTGGTCAACCGGAAATTCGCATTCTTTGCTTTTATGTACAATAGTACATAGGGATGTGAACTAGTACTATGGATGTGTACTAGTTTTCTAGGGATGTGTTTGTTTGACAATCTGAATTGAGCAAAAATACTTTCAAAAGTCATTCTTGATACTAAATATGGTTGTATTTCTAGATTCAAAGTTATTTGCGGATAGATTTGTAAGCTTTTTGATTTGCTATTATTTTCTAGATCACGATTAATTAAAAACATTTTGTAATTTTGTTTCAAGTCCTTTACACTGGCCATCAGAACATGATGCGAAAGGGAATTCCACGCTTCAATTATGTTACAATCTAGAAAAAAATGTTTAATTGAACTACACCAGTTGTACTTATGATTAGGCGTGTCCACTGTGCATGCAAAATTCTTAAGTTTCTCAAAACACCTCCTTGGGTACGGTGAGACATCCATCGAGTAGAGTTTTTGTAACCAGGATAGTGTCATGCAGAAAACTCGGTATGATAGAGGCAACTCTCCAACCTGAATACGTACGGCGTAATTAGGAGTGTTAATTGGAAGATGTAGTAATTTTTTATAAAAGAGGAGTTAGACCCTCTCAATGTCATTCAGATGACCAGTGCTCCAAACTTGAGCGGAGTACAGGAGTGTGCTTAGACATAAACTGTGGAACAGTTTAGTGTAAATGTGCCAAAAATCTGCTTTGGCTTTAAAAATTATTTTTATAGTTGCCCCTACTGCAACATTCGACGAACTTATAAATTTATTTGTAGCTTTTTTAAAAACTAATCAACTGGAAAGAGGATCACTAAGATATGTGAAATCTTTGATCACTTCAATTTTCTCATTTCCATAGTTAAAATGTTTAAATCTAAGATCGAGTGGGGGATTTTTTTCGAAAATAACAAGTTTAGTCTTATCCACATTTATAGTTAAACGTTTTTCTTTACAATACAGTCGTAGAGCTTCTAACTTTTTAACAAGTTCCGTAGGGGTGTCTGACAGTATGACAATATCATCTGCGTATTCCTGCGACGGTACCTTCGTCTTACTATTGATAGAAAGGCCCCTGCAACCATGATTCATAAGAACATCACTAAAGTCACTAATAAAAAGTAAGAATAACAGTGAGCTAAGGACTTCACCCTTCACAACTCTTCGAGTCACTTTGACATAGCTAATTGATCTATTTCCGACTTTTATACAAACTTTTGCTGACTCATAAAAACCTCGAAGGATATTAATAAATTTTGTACTGGCGCATAACTCGTGAAGTTTCTGCCATAACAGCGAGTGTGTGACAGAATCAAACGCTCCTTCAAAATCAACGAAAACAGCGTATACTGCGCTATTCGGATGCCTAAGATGGATCTGAATCTAGGAAATCAGGGTGAATACACTATCGAGGCAGCTTCTACCTTTCCTGAACCCCGACTGCGATTCAGGTATTAGATTTCTCTCATTGGTCCATGCCGTCAACCGATTGCAGAGGATTTGCGTGAAGATCTTAGCCACACAATTCACAAGTGTTATAGGTCTGTAATTTGTGGGATTATAGTTATCCCCCTTTTTTAATAACATTGACATAGTTAATTCACTCCAAGAGTCAGGCATCGCTTCACTGGTTAGCACCTTATTGAAAAGAATTTCTAGAAAGTTCAACCAAGGTTCAGGAAGTCTTTTATAAAAGCTATACGTAATAGAATCAGAACCAGAGGCCTTTCCATTCTTGCATTTCTGTAAGTTTCTTTTAATTTTGGATTAAGTAATATGACAGTCAAGCGCCGGGTCAGATCTATCGCAGAATCCAGGGATACGAATATCCGTTAACGGGTACATGTTTCTGAGGTAGATTTGCCAAGTATCTATGTCTATATTGTTACTAATGTTATTTTTTTGTCTAAACCGGTTTATGATGCCCCAAAAATCCGCAGAATAAATAATATTCGCGTGAAATCAGCTGTAATGATACGACTTTTTTTTAATTTAACAAGTTGCTCCGGATTACGCTCGTCGGATGGGGCCAACGTACATAACCTCCATATCGATGGAATTTTCAACCCAACGATGAATCGAACTTAAATTCTAGCTGAAACTTAAAACAAAAGCAAAAGCAAAATAAATCTTAGCCTGCTGGCTGACATTTATTTTTAAGAATATTAATTACTAGGAGGTAGGGTGAAGTCAATGATGACACCGAGAATTAAAAAATAAAAATAACAATAGTATATTTTAATGATTAAAAATTGAAATGTTACAAGAAATAAATTAACAAAATCTTAACTGTTGCAGAGTAAACTAGATAATAAACGATTCTAGACTTTTCTTAGATTTCGAGTTTTACAATATTTCCTTTCTCTACAAGCTAGCTAGTCAAAAACAGTGAACCAACGAATGGTCTAACATAGACTGAATCCTTAATAATTTTTGACTGACGTCACTCCCCACCCCTGTGCAATAATCCCCTCCAAGGGAAAGATTGCGTCTATTCTTTGGGTAGAGAGAAAGCAAACAGGAGCACCTATATTTTTCTCTCTCTAGCCAAGAAATTGAGTACCTAGAAGAACACGTATTTCAATGTCACGGGAGCACCCATAGGCATTGCAATCCTCCATTTCCGTTCGCCAATCCGAAGAGGAGCCCCTCTATCAATTTGGTGAACGCCTAGGACATCCTTCACCTGAAAGGTTCCGGATGATACGTGTGAGTTTTGAGAGAGGAGCACCTCTACTCAATCCTCGCACGTTCTCGGCAGTCCATCTGACCCTACTAGGTACCCAGGGTCAAGGATGAAATGCGGCGGGAGCACCCACACGCAAAACTGCCTCTTACCTGAGTGTCCTAGCATGAGACCGAGGAGCACCTCGAGTCTCGACAGCCAGAAGACTAACTCAATTGGCGAGCGCAACTGAATATATGTACGCCGTCAGTCGCCGCTGCGAAGAAGGGGAAGAGAGAGACGAGCGAGAAGTGGGAAACCCCACTTTCTTCGAGAGCCTTGCCGGCTTCTATAGTAATGTACGAGTCCGCTACACAATTATGACCCATATCATTACACAGCATATTTCTCAGCTCTGTGTCTTTGAAAAGCTGCACAAACAAGGTTTTTGTCGGATCGACAATCGGCATCATACCACTGTTTATTAGCTCCTGCTCTATCGGGATTAGAAAAAACTTTCTTCATGCCCAAATCCCCCGAAACTCACTTAATGGTATTTGTCAAAATCTGATTAACTATGTTTATATCGTCGCTAACATCAACAGCGTTCAGTCCTACATCTTTGAGCTTATGGACATAGTCCAAAATAATTTTCCTTTCTTCTTTCTCTTTTTTAGAAAGATCGTTGGAGATGAATAACTTCAGCTCGCGCAGTTCAGCAGATTTTGTAAACAATGTTTTGACCCAGCGAGTGGAAATAAACTTTATTTTAACAGGACGCTTATCTATTACTTTCCCCAATCTAAATGCATCTACTAGAGCAACATCGGGAATTTAAAGATTAACCTTGCAAAAAATGCTTACTGATGATCTTAGCCAGCAATTCCTCATTGCTTTCAGCTTCATCTGCAAGGTTGAGGAAATAATTTTTGTCTCACACTGAGAAAAAATTTTGGTAAAAATTTCTGTGCTGTTCGCTATAAAAGCGTTTTAATTGACAGTCTCCGAAATTTTACCATGCTGTCTTACAATTTTTACCCGATTTTCTAATAAAAATTGTGGGAGAAATTCTCTCATTCGGATCACTGCGAATTCTATCGCATTGTACTCATAACATTCGAAACTATTTTTTCGAAACAGAAAATTTATTTTTACTCTCGCCCAAATTTAAAAAAAACATATTTTTTTATAAAAAATAAATAAATTTTATAAAGTAAAATATAAAAAATAAATAAATTTTATAAACAAATGTTTTTTTTTTAATTTGGGTGAGAGTAAAAATAAATTTTCTGTTTCGAAAAGAAAGTTTTGAATGTCGACTTTTATTTGTTTATCAAATTTAGTCGAGAGTAAAAATACATGTTCTTTTTCGAAAATAAAGTTTCGAATGTTACGAGTACAATGCGATAAAGCGATCCAAGCGTGTAGGATCTTACGTTGCGCTTCATCTCACGCTGCTCATAACTCGAAAACTATGCCTCCCATATTTAAATAAAAAAACACGTATATACTATTTTTTGCAAAGTATTCAGAAATATGGATTAAATTAATTACAATTTTTTGATAAATTTCACGTGGAAATGCCCATATGCTATGTAAATCTACAAATTTTAAACAATTTTAACAATTGCTTTTAGAATATTTTTGCAAATGTTTTTTGCTGTGAAATAAGCTTTATAGAACATTAATACTAATTATTTAAATGATTCTTTAATTCAAATAAACTAATCTGATATTATGGGAGTAGATTCAAAGTAAAAATTGTGAATTAACTTTTACTAAAATCTTTTGCTATCTTCTAACGTCTTTTAGAGTAAAAAGAATTATAAATATAAGAAACTGAGCAGAGAAGATTTCTTGATTATATAAGTAATTTTCTTCGGCTGAAAACATTTTAGAACATCTTATAATTAATTTCAAAAGTTTGTAACTTTCTTATCATCTTCTTTAAACTGATTATTATGTATCTTTCTCTAATTATGATTAGAATTTACATCATACTCGTATTATGATTAACAAACTTAATGTCTCACGATTTTGGAACCTCAAGTATAAAATTTCTTATATTGCTGACATATCAAGGCACCAGAGACAAGAGAAAAGTACTTGAACTGAATTAAAGTAAATGTAAGGAAAAAAAAGTTTGTATTCACTCTGAAGGTAAATTTGTTTTGTAGATGTAAATTTTTCTTTCTTCAGAAACTTTTCTGTTGCTAAGAATATTTTTTAATTATTTAGAAAAGTTCGCTTTCCATTTGGTACTTCTATATAAGTTCATTTCTTTTCACTGTAATCCCGACAAGGATGTATATTTTCTAGGGAATTGCAAATGCATCTGGTAAGGCATTTTGCTGATTCTGCATTTTAAATATCAAATTGTGGGAAAAGTTAATGCTGGCTTATTTGCATCTATAGAATTCCGGGATTTTAAAATTCAAATTTCAATTTATACTGCAATATTTAACATTTTTCAAAATGTATTTAAAATTACTTTTATACGATATTTAACTGAAATAAAAAATTTTGACTTTGGTCTATTTTTAAGAAAATTAAGCTTAAAGATCATACAGCAAAAATCGATTTTTGATATATTATAATATTGAATAATTTTAATGTAGGAAGTATTTTTAAACATTTTATTTTAAACATAAAATTTATCTTTACATTATTAAATAAATGCGTCGATAACACTAATTTAGTTCGATAATCTAGACAAATTCTAAAAAATATGATTGATAATTAAAATTAAATTCGTAATAGTTTGACAAGTTTAGTTATTTTGGATTTATAGATTATCTATAGAATTTCACGGGAATACAATCGGAATTTTTCTTCGAGAGTCCTTTTATATATTTTTTGATGTTTTTTGTGTCGAAAGAGTTTCTTGAAGAAGTAGAATACAGATTGTCTCACTTGGGATTTCAAATCTAAGACAGGAAGGTTGTCTGTGTCAACCACACCTGTGTTTCTATGCTTGTATTCTCCCAAGTTTCTGCAGTATTTTAGTTCAAGATTAAAGTTTCTGTTTTTTATTCTTCTCCCAGAAGGAACGAAAATTCAAAAATCAAGTTGCATTAGTCTTGAAAATTTAATAAATGGAAATAAAAGAATTTAAAAAATAGTCGCACAAATTAAAATACAGAATTACATTTTTTATTTAATATTAAAATAGAGGTTTTAAAATTTGATACTTTTGCTCTGCTACAATCTCAGCAAGAAGTAATTTTGAACGTAAAAAGAAGAAATAAAAAAATATTTTCAATCTATTATAATTTAGGGGTGTAAAAAAAGATATTAATTATCTTATTGTTCATCAAAAAACAGAAAAAAATCGGAGACACTACGCTAGTGAATTTTTACACATTTTTCTCTGCTGTATCCGAATCAGGAGTCAGAATAAACAGATTGGCTGAGATTTTTTAGATAATCTTAAAAAACTGCTCAAAAACATGATAAAAAAAAATTTGTTGTTCGGGACACTACACTAGTGAATTCCTACGTATTTTACGTGTTTTTGATCAGTTTTTTAAACATTATCTCTAAAAGTTAAAGCAATCTAGCAATTCATATTTCCTGAAAATTGTATTTAAAAATTCCAATTATTTCTTTGAATTTTAGCTCAAAATTAATTTTTAAAAAATTTGCTACTTTTCGAAAATTTCCAAAAATTACTTTTGTGCCAAAATTGTAACAAATACTGTTTTTTATATTTCAGTTTATTTTCATAATTTTTATATTTTTTCTTAGTTTAGAAATTTTTTTTAATTTTTTCAAAGTTTGTAACATTTTTTTTTAAAGATATTTAACATTTTTTAAAATATTGCTTTATAATTTTCTTTATTAAATGTTCTTTGTTTTTTTCATTCCTTCATACATTTTGACTTTTGAAATTTCTTTCACTTTCCTTCAATTTTTTCGTTCATTTACAATTTTTTATGAATTTTTGGGGCCCGTATCATTTTGACACAAATTTGTTCGTGGAACTTGTTATATTGTACTCCCGACGATGAATGTTATATTTTACTCCTACTAAAATTAAAGATTTTTAAGTTTTAATTATTCAATAATTGAACTTACTGGATTAATTAAGTCTTTTAATATTAATTTAATGTATTAAAATCAATTATTTATTAAATAAGACTTAAAAATCTTTGATTTCAGAAGGAGTAAAATATAACATTCATCTTCGGGAGTACAATATAACAAGTTGCCCGAAAACATTTGTGTCAAAATGATACGGGCCCAATTTTTGAACTTTTAGTAAATTTGTTACATTTTAGCTTTCTTTTTGTATGAAATTTTTTTTTCTCAATTTTTTTGAAAACATAAAATTTGTATCCTATAATTTTTGTAATTTTTTCAAAGAATTTGTTAGGTATATTTTTATGTATTGTTTCTTAATACATTGCTTTTTATAATTTTACTAACTATTTAATTTTTTTTTTCTATTAACATTAAGTAACATACACTCAACTTTCATACATTTCAATTCATCATAAAAATAATGTTAATGATATGAAACTATTTAATAATAATTATTATAGCACAGTTTTTAAAAAATGTTTTCGAACATTTAATTAGGTTATCTTTGTTAATGAATCTGTTCTATTATTTTGCTCTATATACAACTATTTAACTTGTAATAAAAAAAATCACTGTTTGCGCGAAATTGAAAATCGACCCTCAATTTTTCTATATAAGATAAAGTATATTATTAATTCATTTATTTGTCACATTAAAAGAAAGATATTGATATTCTTTGATTGAAATTTATAGCTATAGAAAATTAATTTTGTTAAATGATTAAAAAAAGCAAATGAATGTATTTCTGCATTTATACTTCATTTTATAAAAGGTTATTTAAAACTTTGTTTCTGAAAATCTCATCTATCTCATCTCATCTCACTGATCTTCAAATTTTAAATTTTTTTGAAAATTTTAACATTTAACACTCTCGTGGTTAGGTGCTGTTTATTTTTATTATACCGTATAATAAGTATTACAATTTTTTTTAAATATTATATAATTAATAAAAGTTTTGTATTTATTTTTAGCAAAACGCTGTGAAATGTAGTGATGTATAAAATAGGAATCAAGAAATACTGTAAAAACGATAAAAATAAGTTGACAAAATTATAATTTTGTATTTTTACATACTTTTATTTCCAAAACGATAAATAAATTTAAATATGTATTTATAATTTCGTCATTAAACTAAATACTTGAAATACTTGAAAGTAGGGTTATTAAAATAGGTTTTTTTAACGTTTAAAAATTGAATTTTTAATTTTCATTTTACGTTTTTTTTTCTTTAGGTATTTGATAAAACTATATATCTTGTAGGTAAAAAAATTATTATGGACCTTAACCCGGAATATGGAATTCAGAATTTGGAATCCGAAATGTAGAATTCGGTTTGTAGAATCTAAGAATTAAAATTTTTTTACGGTAAAGTTTAGAAAAGGTATTTCAAAAATTTTTATTCAAAAATTGAATTGAATCAGGCTCAATTCTGTAAGTACTTGTTACAACTCAAAAAATGTTTTTTTATTACATGTTCAGTCACAAAATAACCAATAAAAAATATTATTTAGACAAAGAAACATTTTGTAAAATTTAACTGTAATATTAAGTTTGATTTTAAAATAAAAATTTGTTACTATTTTCAGAATTTAGAGGTTTTATTTAATAAAAAATATCGCTTATGACAGCACGTTGTTGATTTTATTCGTACGTTGCACCTCGTTATTATGAATCGATCTACAGAAAGCGCGGAAATAACGATGCCTGACAACGTCACATAAAATATGCGCCACTTCTGGTCGACCCTGCCTCAAGGTAGCACATATACACCCACACAAGAAGTAAAGTCTTTCCCCATGCGAAAATGAATTGTCAGTCCTAAATTTTTCAGTCGCACTGATAGCAGCATTTTCTGTCAGTAGTCACTGGGGAACAATAAGAATAAAGATTCGATAAATATTTTAGAGGGGAGCAATGTTGATTCCAACAGAGATTAGACTAGATTCACGTACAATGTTTTTATAAATATCAAAAAATATCTCAATTTAAAAAATAGAATTTTTTAGGTTTCGTAATATTTCACGTAACTTGTCAGAAACTTTATATAAATGATTTATAAGCATTGCGTCAATCTAAAATAAGATAAATTTTCGTATTATCTAGAAAATGAGTACGATAATCTAGTCGATTTTTGATTATTAAGAACAGAAAATTTACATTTCGATCAATTATAAAATTATCTATTAGATAAATTCATTAATTTATCTTTTCATAATATTCTTTTGCAGATTTTTTCAAAAATTGAAAAATTCGATAAAATAAATACGTCGATTTTTTTTCAATACAAGTGTTCTATTTATAAGAAATGAGCAAGTGTAAAAATAGCAGATATAGAATATCTGATATTTTTTCATCCGCTTCATGTCGATGCTAATCCTATAAAACCAGAGGAACATGCACTTTCGTTGAGGAAATAACCGTAAAAAAGTTAAAGCACCGGTGATCATTACCATGATAAAAATAAACGGAAATAATTAATGAGCAATGAAACAAATTACATAGCTCTTTTTGCTCCAATTCAGACAATTCATTTCATTATTGAAACGAAATTCAATAACTGCTTTACTTGCTGCAATCAATTGAATCCAGAGTTAAAAGGATTGCTGTGAACCTTTTAGCCCTTTACATGCAAAATTAATAAAATGATACACAAATCTATAGAATTTATTACAATAATACTCTACTTTAGTGAATTAATAATACAATTTTACCGAGTTTTAATTATATTCACACAAATCTATAGAAATAATAATTAAATTACTTTCTTTTGAATTTTGCTGAAATTATAATTAGTAAATTTATCTTTTTCAGTGAACTTAAACAATGTTTGGATACGTATATTATGAAATAAAGGATGCTATAGAAATCGGACTTCACACCAAGAAGATTGAGCTGAGTGTCACTGCCTTTTTTTACTTTATTTTTTAATTTAAAAAACTATTTTGGCGAAAATAAATAGAAATAGTTTAGGAATATAAAATTATAATAATGTGGAATCTTAAATGTGGAATCTGGGATATCGCATCTGGAATTCGGAATCCGGAATCCGGGATGTGAAATATTAAATATGAAATCTGTAAATTGGAAATCGGAATCTGGAATCCGTGATGTGAAATCATGAATGTGGAATCTAGAAAATAAAATTGAGAATCTACAATGCGGAATGTGAAATATGGTATATGGAACATAAAAAATTTGGAATCTGGATTGTCAAATATGATATTCTGTATATGGTTTGTGGAACGTGAAATGTGGAATGTTGAATTTGGAATGTGCATAAACTGGAAATTTTGATCTTGCATCTAGAATATGGAATATGGAATGTGGAATACGGAATGTAGAATATAAAATGTGGAATGTGGAATATGGAATGTCGAATATGGAATGTGGAATATAAAATGTGGACTATGGAATCGAAATATCAGGGATATTGAATTTGAAATTTGGATTTGTCAGATACACTGAAAAAAATGTTTAGTCATATCAACAAAAATTTTGTTGGCTCAACCAAATTTTTAGTCATAGCAACAAAATGCTATGACTAAACATTTTTTTCAGTGTATGATATTCTGTATCTGGTTTATGGAACGTGGAATGTGGAATGCGGAATTTGGAATGTGCATAATCTAGAAAGTTTGATATTGTATCTAGAATGTAGAACATGGAATGTAAAATCTATAATGTAGAATCCGGAAATTGGAAAGTGGAATCTGGATTTTGAAATGTAAAATCTAATATATGGAATCTATATTGTGAAATCCGGTATGTAAAATCTTGAATGTATAATCTAGAATGTAGAATGTAGGATGTGGAATCCAGAATGTAAAGTCTCAAATTTTGAATCGTAATTGTAAAATGTGGAATTCGGAAAATGGATTCCGTAATTTGGGATTCGAAATTTGATATGTTACATCCACTATAAATTATGTAATCGCCATCCAGATCTGAAAACACAATAATATAAAATCTAACCTTACTTTCCATCTAAGAATAGACGTATTTATAATAGCCATTTCCAAAATAAATATATTTATATTTTTTTTTCAAACTAGACGTGATTATGATTTAACTTTTTTCAGTTAAGCCTTTACGGATTAGGTTATTCTGCCTTACTTACCTTCAGCATGAAAAATAGAGAACCATGTGCAGATAACAACCAGGTACGTGTTTACTTACATAAGTATTACTATTTATGCTTTCCCTTGCAAAAGACCAGGGTGTGCTCCAAAAAGCACGTCTTAAACGACTTCCTAGGATTCTCCGAGTCGATTTAACGATGGCATAACGATGTTGTGCCAGTTATTGGTGCTTTAGAAATCAGAAAATAGTTCCGCAAAAATCCAAATATTACCTCACATAGAAATACAAATTTTAAATTTATAGTATAATGTATATTTTTTTAAGATCAAATTAGAGAACTTATTTTATAGTTAATGAATCCTAAACGAGATTTTTGTCAAAATTGTTTTTTATACAGAGGGATGACATGACAGGAATAAGAACAAGATTTTGATAGATTATATTCTCCGAGGCATGATTTATCGTTATTACAATGCTGAGATTTACACCCTGACATTTTCACTATACTTTACTTATCTTCATATTGTTCTCGAAATATTAAATAAAAATCCTCTATCTTTTACTAGAATTTTCTTATTTGTTCCAGGTTTTTCCCTGGTAAAAGTGTAATTTAAATATAAATTAGGAAATATTAATTAGTATTGAATGTTGTATTGTCAAGTTCCAGAATATAATTTTCTTTTGAGTACAGTTGTATAACTTAGAACTTAAATCGACTGTAGGTATTTTAATGAGACAGAATTTGTAATCTAAATATATTATATATGTTAATTAACTGGTCCAAATAACGTTTCTAAGAAATGAATTTTGAAAATATAATAACAAGAATTATTTTGCAGTCTTAATTAAGAAATCAATATTATTTTGGAGGTAGAGTAAAGAGGTAGAAAGGTGGAAGAGGAAAAAAAACGAGAAGGAACTGCAAATTTTACTGTAGAAGAGCAATTAATTAAATAAATAAACATTAGACTTAAGAAGAATGGAAACTTCAATATACATAAACTTCAAGTGCCTTTGAAATGTTTCAAAAAATTATCCTAGGCATTGAGTGGTGTCAAGTATACAACTTTATGATAGGTATCAATATCGTTTTCCATAATATCGAGCGCCTACGTTACGAAGTTGATGTAAAAGATTATGTAAATTCTGCCAATGAATATGTTATTAACGCTTTCCCCACAGGTCACGATAAAATTGTCAAAATCTATTCGAAATCCAATTTATTCCGCCGTGTTAATTCGTAATCCGCGGTACAAATTAGAAATATTTGATAAATCTGCCTAATCAAAACATTTTTATAAGAATCCGACACTTAAAAAAGCTCTCACTATAAATTTGACTACTTTTGCACTATCCTGTGAAATTCAATTGTTTCAGTTGAATTTAAAATTTTAAATTAATTTAATAAAAATTAATTAATTTTTAAAATAATAAATTTTAATTCAAATATGTAATTTAAAAAAATAATAATCCTATATATGTTATTCGTATTAAAAATATATACAGAAGGAAAAAATGTTTAAAAAAAATGTTTGTTTTTAATGTTTAAATATTTTGTTCCTAATTCTACGCACAAAAAGGCACATTTTTTTCTTAACAATTTTTATCCAAAAGTCAGTTGTTCTCAAGTTAGCAACAATTGAAAAAAGGCTAATTTTAAAAACAAATGATCATATCTTCCTTAAAAATTATCTTAGAAAATTTTTAAAAAAATCGTTTTAAAGGTGACAAAAAATGCTTTTAAATGCCATTTGTAGAATTAAAATGTGATGATTTTTTCAAAGATTGTATCAATTTGAAATTTTTTAAAAAAAGTAAAATTTTTTTTTTATTTCTATGAAATCTCTAAACAGCAAAAAGCTGCTATTGGCTATGAACGTCGGCCATCAGTACGGACCCCAAAGTTCCGTTACAAGGTTTTCAGCGCTGGGTAACAAAACCTTAAACATTAAATCAAAATTTAAATGTTTATAGAGAATACTACTCTCTAATTATGAATTAGTTGAAAATAACTTTTCATTAGTAAAACAATATTAAAAAAATAGTTAAAATTTGACTAATTGATTTAGTAGACAGAATTTTACTAAAATATTAGTTTTTTTGCCTAACCTAAAAATGAATTTAACTAATCATTAGTTATGTTGTACTAAATGATTAGTAAAAATATAACTATTTGGATTAGTGGCTGACTTTTTGCTATCAAACTAAATATTTTTAACTAATTCAAATTTAGAGAGTAGTGTAAAAGAATTTCCAAGCCGTGTTATGGTGATTCGAAAAAAGCTAGAGGCAATTTTATTGCCTTGTCGATTCCTTCCCTCGGAAAGGTAAACAACGCTTCCCCTTGACGAGGAAAAAGAAGCAGAGCAAACGTTAACTTTAAGTACACGAAGGAGGCAACTTACGATATTCTGATGCCTTTCTTTTATTTATTTTTGCTCGATAATTTTTGTTTACTGCCGTACAATGTATTCAAAGCGGATTTGTTTCAGTTACTTTTGCGGAAAATGGCCAATAACTTTCAAACATTTAACAGCATTACTTTCAGTCTAATAAAAAAAAATTTCTATTTATAAATAACTTTAAGCAACATTAAATTTTTTTTTGTAATTTCCTAAAATTTAATAGACATGAAAAATTTGAATTTTTACAAGACTATCATATTTTAAATTTTTAAGCAAAATTTAACATTTCTTTGTTGGGGAAGAATTTCTTTTTCCAGAGCTCGAATATTTCCTGCAGTTTTTTATTTTTCCATCTTTCTTTTCATTTTGCGTCAATTTCTTTGCCGTGTCAAAATTCAATCCGTATTCAAATTGAAGTTCCCAGAGCATAATGATATCGTGAGCTTTCTTGTAAGAGGGAAAAAATTTTCTGAGCAAAGTATATTCCACTTAAGTAGATGCAAACGGTTTTGGTCAGCCCGGAGTTGAAAGCATTGCAATCAATACTCAAGGCTATATATTGTGTTGCAAATATTCTACTACCGTGAATCTTGCAATTAAATATTTTTATTGTTTCTAAATATTTATGAGTGAAAGTTTTTAATTTAAACTCTAAATTTTTACATGTTTTAAAGTTTTAAGCAAAGAATTAATTTGAATTTACTAGAAAAAAATGCCGCAAAGAAAGCAATTTGTATCAAATTAAAATCTTGTACAATTTTAAAAAAAATAATAATAATCTGAAAAATGATGATAATAATAACGTTAATATTTTCATTATAAATTTTTGTACAATTTTATTCCCAGAACATTTTTTAGTGTAATGAAAAAATACATTTTTAAAAATACTCTGTAAATATCAGGAGAAAATCACTTACAATTAACAAGCATGAATTTTTTATTAAAAAAATGTAAATTTTGAAAAGAAAAGTTTAATTAATTTGAATTTTAAATTGCGTGTGTACACCTACGCATTGTAAAACTGTTGGTTAAATTAAAAAAATTTTGCTAAATTCACATGACATTAAATTGTTATTTACATAAAAATGAAAGTATGTTTAAATTTCATTTTTTATACTTCTAGAGAAGGTGAAATTTCAGTTTTGACATTTTCAGTGTTTGCCGTTGAATTGAGAGAGAGTGTTTGACAAAAAAAGAATCATTTCGTATTTTAATTATAATTTTGAGAACAATCAAATTAATATATATTAAAATCCAAAAAAATATTTGAAATTAATTTTATGCAACTCATTTTGAATTAAATGTCCAATTGAGAAACAACAAACTTTAAGTTATTCAAAATGATCGTGACCATTATAATTATAATTATAATTATAATTCTTCTAAAATAAATTTACTAAATGTTTTCTTTTTTATCTAAATCTTCATTAAAATTACTTTTATTCTTACTTACTTATATTAATTATTATAATTAAAATTATTTTTAGTGAAAATACTATTTTATATTTTGTGAATAAAATCCATTTTCAAAATTCATAACATTAAATATAATTAATTTTCAATAACACCTCGAAAAATTTCATAAAAACATATAAAATACAAAAATTTATACAAGAGATTTTATACTACTATGATTAATTTTTTTATAGAATAACTTAGAACACTTAATTATGATAATGGGGAAAAAATTTTCATAAAAAAATTACTGAAACCTTTTTGTGTATAATATTTTATGTTAAAAAGAAAATTAGTAAATAAATATGATTACTATTATTTAGCTTCTTTATAGTCTAAACACACTTTTGAAGTAAATTTACTTTTTACAACATAATTTACATAATTAAATACTAACATCATTAATTCCACTTTAAATATTAAACATATTATATTTATAGATTAATTTTAATTATTAATCTTTTTCATTTTTTAAAAATATATTTTTTATTCTAGTTATTTACTTACTTAGCAGTTACTTTTTTCAATTTATTTAATGTTTTTTTTAAATCTCTATTTTCTTTCAACAATTTATAATTATTTTTATTACTTTCTAGTTATTTTGTATTATTATTTTACAGTAACTTTTACATTTATCTATTATATTTACAAAATTTCTAGATATATCTTTTATATTTTTTTGTATTTTCTGCTCTAAAGTCCCTAATTCTTTTCTCATTTTACAACTTTTAGCCGTTGTTCTTCTAAATTTCTAGATTTTTGTTTACATTTTTAGTTATTAATTAGGTAACCTTTAATTTTTTTTCCTTTTTCCAACTTATGTTTTAAATTTTCTAATTATTGTCTATAAAATCCTATTTATATTCTTGGGAAGTAAAGTTCTAAAATTAATTATTTAGAATTTACATTTCATAGAATTTCACGATGTAGAATTTTCTTGTAGTCGAAATTTCACATTTTCGAATTTGTTTTCAATCTAATTTAAATGAATTCGAATTTTTACCTAACAGAATTTTCAGGTCACCAAATTCATATTTAACAGAATTTTCATTTAAAAGAATTTCAATTTAAACGAATTTTAATTTAGAAAAATTTTCATTTTACAGAATTTTAAGTTAATCGAATTTTTAAATGACAGAATAACCATTTAAACGAATCTTCATTTGTCCGACATTGTATTTATACGAATTGACATCTGGTAGAAAACTTAAAATGTAGAATGTTTATTTGTTAGAAATTGCAAATAAGCGAAAAAGCATCTGACAGAAATATTTTGGCGCCAATTTTGAAATTGACCAATGAAGATTTTTTTCATATTTTCTGATTGGTCAATTTCAAAATTCACGCCAAAACATTTCTGTCAGATGCTTTTTCGGACATTTGCAATTTCTAACAAATGAACATTCTATCTTTTAAGTTTTCTATTAAACGTCAATTCATACTAATACAATTTTGGACAAATGAAGATTCGTTCAAATAAATATAAATATACCTCATGAAATTCTATGAAATGAAAATTCTAAATAATAAATTTTAGAACTTAATCATACGTCCCATATTCTTTACTTGAATGTTATTTGGTTTCTTTTTAGTCATTTTTCTTTAGTTTTCAGTTCTTTTTATTATTTTAGGAGTTTTTTACATTTTCCAGTTTTTTTCTAAAATCTAATTATTTTTTAACATTCTAATCGTATGTCTTAATTTTAAATTACTCTTTCCATTTTTAAATATTTGAATCTACATTTATGTTTTTATGTTTCTCAGATATTTTCAATTAATTTCTAGTTTTTTTATCTTCAATCTTAGTCATTTATTCCCCTGACAGTTATTTTTTATCAAGTTTTAGATTTTTTTTACTTTCTAGTTATTGTGTTATTTTCTATTAATTTTTTTTATATACTTCCTTTGGTTTTAAGTATTTATACTTACTAATTTTTTTCCCGATTTGTAGATGTTATGTCAAACTCTTTAATCATTTTTTCCCTTTTCTTGTTATTTTTCTTGAGAAAATTTTACTTTTTAGTATATTTTCTTTATCTTCTAAATATTTTTCTAAACGTTTACTTGTTTTTCTCTTTCTAGAAACTTTTAATATCTAGTTTTTAATTATAAAAATAATGTTTTGCGTTTTCCCATTCTAGTCTTTTTTTTATTTTTTAGTTATTCTTATTTTTTAATATTTACATATTTTAGTTTCTAGCACAATATTCAATTATATTTTTATCTTACTTTTTAGATGGTTTTTTTTTAAATTCTTGTTGTTTATTCACATACCGGTGATTTATTGTATTCTTTAGTAATTTCTCTAAGTACTTAACTTTTTTTGAACGTTTGACATAAAAAAATACGTTTAAAAAAAAGTTGAGGATAGATGGATCAGGAAGTAAAAATGAAGGAAATATGATTATTTGATACAAATATGAACTGTTAATTGAAAAAATTCCTATTAGAATTTCCTGTCAAATGAGATATCATTGTTTTCTGATCACAGGTGACAAACAATTCCAGCACCATTTTACAAAATTCTGTCACCGTTTACAGAACGCGCATGCGCGTAATTGATACCACGCATGCGCTACATTTATTTATCGTAAATTTCTAGCACCGTGTCAGAACTTATTTTCTGTATCGCCATCAGTAACAGTTGTAACATACAAATCTCGTGAATTTCAAAACACTTTAAACAGTTTTTAATATTTCTTTAACTTTTTTTCTAATTTTTTATTGTTTGAGGTTAGGTTTAAGTCTAAATTTAAGCTTAGAGCCTTGGAGCTATTTAGCCCTTTAGAGACCTGCTTGCGGTCGACTTTAGAAGTTGACAGGATTACATAGGACTTATGCAGGACTTAGAAATATCCAATAAATCTTTCTATTTAATAATATACTAACCAGATGGAAATGCACATTATGCTATGGCGTAATAATTCATTACATAAATAACAGTTATTACCAGTCACAGTACGTGTACGTCCACATGAAAGGGGGACTATTATGTAATTCTAGTTAGAGAGAGTAATTTTCTCTAATAAGTGAAAACATCACAAAATCCCAAAAAACTACCAACTTTTAACTAAAAATGTCAAATTCCATTCTAAACCCTAAAAAACAAAATATATTTCTCAAGATTCTTCTTGACCTCGAGACAGTACTTAATTTATAAGCAATCAGGAGTTAAGGGACAAATTGTGAAAGTCCATCGATTTTATCATGATCTTGCGCAATGTCTCTTTACTTGTTTCTCTTTGAGGGCAAAATTTAGTGAGTATAAACAGGGAAATTCCTGTCGCCTAGTACCTTTATGTACAAAAGGAGTGTCAATTCTCAGAGATTCAGGTGGAAACTTGAGAAGGAAGGAAAAGCTCACAATCAGTCGACACAGAATTTTGGTATCTTTGTTTAGCTATGAAATAATGCAAATAAAGGATGGATTATCAGGATTAGTTAGCAGTGAATAATAAAAATAATAATAATAAGTGTACCAAGAAATACTCGAAGCTTTATAAATTTAAAATACAGAATGAACTGTATTTACTGTAGTTGACTGTATAAAATATCACTCAACTTCTTTGTAATTACGTGGACGAACTGCAAGGCACGTATAATTAGCGTCTTATCATACTGGAGATGTATGATAAGTATGGTAATAAAGCTCTTGGAAAATGTGTGATGTATTACGCGTGATATAATTAGGAATGAAAAAATGCCCGGACGCTTGGAACTAAATTTTCTAAATTTAATTTGACTTAAATTGAGAAAGTTCTACTCTTATGAGTCCTCATATTTCATTTCTTTTAAAAATGCAAACAAGTTTACGGATGGAAGGAGCAGTAAAATTTTATGAAAATGGAGAGTATTTCATTCAATTTACATTAAGATTATTTTATTACCTTCATTAAGTTAAAAATATGTATAATTATTATTATTATTATTAATCTTTGTTAGTACTTTATTTTTTAATAAATATTTATTATTCAAGGTAATATTTTCTGCAAACAGAATTAGCTTCGTGCAGCATACCCTTCTGTATGCGTACGAAAACAAAAGAACAAGTTAATCTTATTTCTAATTTCAGCTTCTTGTTTTCTCTGTGTCATGACTTAAATTTATAATATAATTTTAAAAACTCAGCTTTATAACTGACAAACGTTCCTTTTCTTATTCTTTTTTCAAATTTTATTGTTAAACGACCGTAAATAATAAAACGTTTCTTTACTTTTACAATGCTTAACTATTTCGTAATTAAATATTTAATAAAATTTTTATAGGAGTTTAACATTATAACTGTCTGCATATTTTATAATGTTGATTTTGTAACATTTCTTTAATTTATTATTTTTTAAATTAAAAAAAAGATGTAACGAGATTGAAAATAATTACAAAACTATGCTTCTTTATTATTCATAAATTCGTTAACATGCACTTTTTACTTTTTCCGCATGAAAAATTCTATTTGCTAAAAGAAAATTAGCATTTTACAAGCCAAGGAACTTAAGAATAGTGAATGTTCTCATTTCAAGGGATAATAAATTTTTAAAAATCTTACTCAACCCTTTTAATTGATAAAAATATATTTCTATTATGAATTAATAAAACAGTATTTTGCAAAATTAAAATAATAATAGTTGTGATCTTAATTATTATTATTAGTCATTTTTTTCAAAATAAGTTTAGGAACTTTTGCTCCGTCCGTTCTGCGAGGTTAGCAAAAGCATGATTTATTTTCTGGAAACGTTATTTTTACACTGTTGTTCTTATCCAGAAACGACTATGATCTCACACGGTGGTTAAAAAATTTGTTGGATGATTTTTTAGAGCTACTGAACAAGATTTTATAATCAAGTCTGCTGCCGAACCGCATACTGAGGAAATTCAGAATAACAGCTTTTTGCAAACTAAACTCTAATGCATAATTTTGAC
Source organism: Ganaspis brasiliensis (assembly GCA_037103525.1). Lineage (NCBI taxonomy): Eukaryota > Metazoa > Arthropoda > Insecta > Hymenoptera > Figitidae > Ganaspis > Ganaspis brasiliensis. The sequence continues at coordinate 255,199 of JAZKLR010000480.1, forward strand.
GCTTGCACCTAAGGATCTTCTTTAATTGACTCACAAATGGAGGTTGATTCCCTCTAACACAACCGAGTATAAGAAAAATTAATCGGACCTTACAGCCTGCGTATAATCTACTCAATTCAAATAGAACCTCTTGACACTTTATCCGCTTCTCATTCTCCTTTTGAGTGATATTGCCCTCAGCAAAGTTGCAATTTCATGTTGGCCAAATTGCATAAGAGGATATCCATTGTTAATCACTGAGCATATCGCAGACAAAACAATTCTACGATGAAGAGACTCTAAATGCAGATGACCACTTCCTCTCCCATCTCGTGGAAAGTAATAAATTCGAGGTACTGAAGATCTAAAATGATGACTTCGATGACTGTAATCATCTTACAAGTTTCTCGATTTAGTGCCTTCAACTTATTCACTTTTCACATAACTAATCAAAATATATAGAGAAGTAAAAGAATTGCTAATGTATTTGTGGCCTGATTGTAGCTCCGGAATTTCAAGATATGTGTAAGTTGCCCCACCACCAAACACAACTAAGTTGAATATCGCCAGAGTCGCTCGAGAGCAAATTAAAAAAGAAGATGGATCCTATCACTTGCTAATTTAGGATCTTGGGTCAAGGCCCATAAAGTCTGGAAATCTTCTAAAATTAGGTGTAGTTTCGACTGTTGAACCAGGAACCATTAGCTGACAAGGTTTCGGAGACGTTGAAAGGATTTACAGAGGTCAGATACCGAAGAACCAGAATATATTTCTGAAATTCGTTACCTTGAAAATTTGTCCGAGACAGGGGACGTGGTCGTCTGACTCTACAGGCATTGGAAGAAAATAGATAGGTGACGCTATTGGAACGAGACAAGTGGAGTGTCAAGTCTGACGTCAGGGTCATGAACCACGAGATAGAGAAGCTCGAGGGTCTAGGAACTAGAACTTTTAAATAATAGCTTTATGCCACGTACCATTATATAGAGACTGTGGTCACCAGGTAACACAGATTCCTCGGGTATGACCATAGAAAGACGCAGTACAATAGGGTAAATAGATCTTCCGCATATTTCAAGTGAGGAGAGTCTGGCCAAGCCCATGTTAGAAAAGATTAGATGGTAATTCACAGAAATCCACATAATTTTTAATTTAAACAAACCATAATTTGTTCTTATGAAAATTAAGAATACGTCACACTTGTTCACCTGATTGGAGAATTAGATGAGAAACCATCGGGAACTGCACTGCAAACGCTCCCGATGTGAGCTGTATAAAGGCCAAAACGGAACTCTACTGTAGAAGGCCGCGACGAAACCGCCACGAATGAAACCGATAGCAAGAAGGCCAAAGATGCACTGACTCATCTCCAGAGAATTCACCAGTGCCACCAGGCTACCTCCCATGATGTCGATTGGTGGGAGTCAAGAGGGCACGATCTAGTCCGCCGTAAACTCTACGAGGCTACCTTCGCATGATGCCGCGTGGTGGGAAGTCTAGAGCGTACTGACGTGAAATCAGGCCCTTACTCAGGCAAAAAAGTGGAAACCTCTCCAGACTAAGGCTCTAGCTCCGTCCTACAGGGGGAGAGATAAGAATACACATGGTCGCAGAACAGAGAAAAACCCATCTCAATAGGAACATTAAACTCTATTAAAGATTTTATGACAGATTACAAAAGGCCATGAACAACCCATCCAAATATTGCCAGAAACACTCGTTTCAACTTTAAACATTTTAAACAAGGGTAGTGACTCACTTCAACATTTTCTGATTAAACAAAGTCTGACTCTGCATTACCGATAATACAAAATTCAACACGACGCAATTTTTAATTCTTCAAAAACTGATTCTACAAAACCTACTTGATTAAGGTATTAAAAAAATCAAAAATCGACCATTAGCAGACGGTCCCTAGAAACTCCGACCAAACATAAAAACCAATTCTTAAAAATCCGATTCTTCACAGACAGACTTTGCAATCTCTGATTAAAAATGAAAATAAATTCTCGAAACTCCAATCCGTCACAGACCGACTCTATAAACTCCCAGTCGGTATTATTATAACACAAAACTTACCGTCAAGATTGTTATATTGTTTCTACCATAGGTTAATTAGTACAACTGTTAAAATTAAAAGATTTTTATGTGCTATTTATTAAATACTTGATTTTTATGAATTATATGAAATGTTTATTGTTTATTTAATTGATTAATTTTGAAACCTTTAATTTTAGCTGCTGTACAAAATAACATTTACCAATATTTGTGCAATATAACAATGTTAATGGTAAATTTTGTGTCAAAATAGTACTGACTTCGAACTCCGATTGAATATGAAAATAAATACTTGAAGGTCTGTGGGGAATACGATTTTGAAGAATTTATTTTATGTTTAATCGGAGTTTGTAGAGTCGGTCAGTGAAAGAACGGATTTTCAAGAATTGGTTTTTAAGTTTAGTCCGAGTTCATAGGGTCGGTCTGCTAATGGTCGGTTATGATTTTTTTTATATTTTAAATCAAGTAAGTTTTGTAGAATCGGTTTATGAAAAATTAAAAATTGTGTCGTATAATTTTGTATTATTAGTAATGCAGAGTTAGGCTTTGTTTAATTGTAAAAGATTAAACTAAAATCGTGACTTTTTAAAGTCTTAAGGTAAAAATCAGGGTTTCCATGTATGTCTCAAATGTTTAAAGTTACAAGAGATATTTCTTGCAAGATTTAAATGGGTACTTTATGCCTTTCTGTAAGGATTGTCAAAGAATGCTTAATCTGTCATAAAATCTCTAACAGAGTTTAAAATTTCTGTAAGATGGGTTTTATCCTGTTCTGTGACGATGCCTGCTCTTTTTCTCCCTCTACAGGATGAAGCTTTAGTCCTTGGTGGGATCTCACTCTCTGCTGTGTGTCAGCTAGGGTCTGATGTTGTCATGCAGTTCAGTTCTCTTTTGGCCTTCTTACAGTCTACGTCGTGCGGGTTTTCAAGTGCATTTCTCGACGATATACATATATATGAATACACCAATTTGTGTTTATAACGGATGAGCAAATGTGACGTATTTTAAATTTGTAATAAAAATAAATATTCTTCGATAACTATAAAAGTGCTGATAATTTATATTTTATCAAACACTTCTAACACATATGAAAGCTGAAATCCATCCCCACTTTTGTGGGGATGTACCCAAATGGGTACAAAGTTGTCCACTCCCCAAATAGCTTTCTAGTACAGACAGATTATAAGGCACCTAAAAACAATTTTCCACATACAAAGCAAAAACAAAAGAAAAGTTTCCCTTAAAATTATAGTGAAAGATACACTTTAAATTCAGGTGAAAGATTCTCTAGAGATTCCGGTAGAGCTTTCATAAAAATTTTAGACAAAGCTTCCAAGATATACTGATGATAGCTTCCCAAAAGATACTAGTGAAAGTTTCCCTAGAGATTTCCATTAAAGTTTTCCTAGAAATTTCAGTAAAAGTTCCCCTACAGATTACGGTGAAAGATTCCCGACAGATTCCGCGAAGTTTCCTACAGATTTTAGTAACAGCTTCCCTGGAAATTTCGGTAGTATCTACAGTGGAGGTTCAGGTGGAAGATTTTCTAGAGATTCGGGTGGATGTCTCCTTAGAGATTGTAGTGGAAGTTTTTCTAAAAGTTTGAGTAAAAGCTTCTTTGGAAATTACGGTAAAGGTTTCCCTAAAGATTTTGATCGAAGCTTCCCTAGTGATTCCGATCGAGGCTTCCCTAAAGATAATCGTCGAAGCTTTCCTGTAGTTGGAAGCTTCCTAGAAATTCCGGCGAGACTTTCTTGAAGACTTTGATGTAATGTTCCCGAAAAAGGCCAATTTAAGGTTACCTGAAGATGTCGTAAAATTTTATTTAAAGACTCCAGTGGAAACTATTCTAGTGATACCGATGGAATCTTCCCTGGAAGAGCTGGTGGAGGTTTAATGGATAATCGGATGTAAACTATATTGGACAATCTGATGGGAACTTCGATGTACATTCCGGTGTAAGTTTCCTTGTAGAATCCGCTGAAGTTTCGCTGACTATTACGGTTAAAGCTTTTGGAGATTCCGGTGTGAGGTGACCTGGAGAGATTAGTGAAAACTGTAGTGCTTCTTTCGAGGTTTAGACAAAAGGATCCCTAGATATTCTAATGGAAGGTATTCCGGAGAGTCCTGTGGAAGCTTTTCTGAATATTTCGGTTGTGCCTTCTTGGAGATTTCTGTGGGAGGGCCCGGAGAGAGGTTCCAAGGAAATTCCAGTAGATGTGTTCCCAGAGATTCTAGTATATGGAATTTCTATAGAAATCCCATTAGAAGTTTCCCTTGATGTGGACATTCTAATACTCTCGCAAGCTTTTTGGAAGATTGCAATGGTACATTAGAAATTTCTCAAGTCATTTTTAAATGCTTTTACGAAGATAGCGTCTTTTGTGGCTATATTTATAGTCCGGAACGGGTTCCCTCTACCAAAATATCCTAGTTACGCCTGTGACGATGAAAATCGTCAACATTTATTTTTTGTTCTGCTTTTCCCTAGAGATCTTTAATTTACTTAATTTCGTAGTAATTTATTGAAAGTACCCGTGGTTGAATCATAAGATACGAGTCTGGGTGCCGAGTATTGATTTTTGCTCGTCGATCCGTATCTCTCGTCTTTCTCTTGATCAGCGGTCTCATTATTGTCGTCCTTCGTTGAATTCATAAGTTGTGATTTGCGCAGGTCAAATTCACGAATTGTAACGAAGGTCAGCGAAAGGATTCGAATTTTTCTTTTAGGTGACGCCTTTCCTTAGTGCAACTGAGAGGGTTTATAATTTCCTAGTGGTTAAGGGAATGAGACGCAGCAAGGGAGAAGAAGACGTGGAAGGGAAGAATGGCGGAAAAGAGGATCTATCGGTCGATTAGGATTCGCCATGTGCTTGATAATTCATTTACGTGTGATACACGATTGGTGGTTGTCCTGTGCTCGGCTAATAAACATCATTCTTTGTGTCATGGCTCGGAACGCTAAATTTTGTATTGAGGCCGTCTTCAGTATTAGATAAATTTAAACTGTATAGATTTGAATGGAAAAATTAAGTTATGTTGATTTGTTAAATATTTCTATTGGAATTGAGTTCAATAAATAGTGTGGTTTATAAAGTGAATTATATAAAATTGTTTTCCTGAAGAAGTCCCAGGAGTTCCGACATTAAGGTTTGCGGTTCAATTCATCTTGATGAATCTCTGAAAATTGGTAAGTTCATTTACTTAATTTTTGGGTTTTGTCTGTCTCAACGTCGGCATCAAGGCGTAAGTATCTCAGCGGAATCTCCCTTTTGATTTAATCAGCACGGCGAGTTTTGGTTTTTGGTGGTTTATTAAGAGTTTTTGAATATCGAGACAATGCAAATTCGCTTTAGTTAAGTCAATCATTCTCTTTATTTTACGTCTATGAATTCACCTGAAACTTGTTACCCAGGTGTTTTGTGTCACAAATTGTTAATCTTACGTCAGAATTTCAAAATTCGAAATGTTGGCTCTAAAGCATTATTTAATTTTTAATCGATCCAATTCGCTGGTTTCAAATTGAAAACCATAGATCTCCAAACACCTTGAGAAATGAGTTTTATACAAATAAACAAATAAATTCTAAAATCATATTCCATAATTTAAATGTTAAAAATCGTGTTTCAAATTTACAATCAGTTACCCCAAAGACTCTCGAGAGAAAAGTTTAAAGCGAATCGAATTGACTACTTCACAACCACCATATTTGAACCAACATTTTATTCTTCAAAAATCCAACTTCAAATTCGAAATTAGCAACTCCAAAATTTCCCTTTTAACAATGCGAATATTTAATCTAGCACTTTTTTTCTGTGTCACGCCAAACTTTCTCATTCAATTCCACTAAATCTGCCTCCTAGATATTTCGCTAGAATATGCTTTTGAGCCTTCAAAAAGAAAAGTATTTCATCATAAAAATCTTTATTAACATCATTCATAACAATTTCTTTTCCTTGCAATTTTTATACAATTCTGAAAGATATTATTTACTCTTGAAAGGTAGAACTCTTTTCTTCACATTTGCTGAAAAGTGAAGTCACTTTTTTAATATAACCGTTTCCGTCTCGAGCAAAACGAGCATCGTACCCTGTGGACGCGAGGGATTCGTCTCGAGCTTTTTTCGGGCGGTTATGTGAAAGGAGCAGGGGGTTGGATTCCGAAAGGGTGGGAATGCTAGGGGTGATGCTCGGGGTGCAGAGCAGTCAGTGCGCGGCGAGGCGCGCCAGCTGCCGCACGTCATGATACTACCCCAGGTGAGCAACCACGAGTCTCTCTTACTCTCTCTGTCTCTCTCCTTTTCTTTTTTTTTTTATCACACATTTCCCCATTTTTTACATCAAATTTTGCAATTTTAATCAATTTTTTCCGCCCAATTTAAAGCTTTTTCTTTAAAAAGTCACCAGTTCTTGAAAAGTTTTAAACAAACCACCCCCCGATCTCCCTCCCCATAAATGCGAATATAAAAATCGTGAGTGCGTCGACCATTATCTGTTTTAAAAAAAACGCACGTCTTTCTCGCATGATACATTCGTTTACACACGATATTAAATGCACGACAGCTCACGCCAAGGGAAATGGATTATTTACTGCGCTCGTTATTCAACCGAAGATTTTTAAGTTGTCAAAAAAGTTCGATTCGATGAAACTCGCCATAAATAGAGTAACGGAGTCAGGAGAGGAATTATTTTGTGAAAGAAAATTGTATATATAAAGAAGAAGAAGAAAAAGGAAACGATCTGTTTCTTTCGTCGTTAATCACACCCCCGAGTGTTTCTGTGCGAGATTTATCAGTGTACGATTAATTAGGATAGTGTGTTTGTCGATCTCGGCAGATAATTTCTTATCTGGAATTGATCATTCGCGTGCCGGTGACTCTGTGATCGCTTTACCCCCATCTGTCAAATCGATTACGATCATTCGTCAAAAGATTAGTGAAAAGCTCAACAATTGTTTATCTCCAAGAAAGAAAGGAAAATCACTCCTTTAGAGAAAGTTGGTAATTGGTAATTTACCCAAATCGTCGAAAACTTTATCACAACTCTTGAAGAAAATCAGAGAAAAAGGAATGAAGGAAAAAAGTGAATTCGCTTCCGCAACAGGTTTTGGTGAACACTTCAATTTCCGACCGACGGTTGTTACTACTTGGGTAATGAAAATTAGTGGTTATTGTTTGTAAATTGTTTGGTTTTTATCACAACCGTTGATAGTGTTTTTCGGTATTTTTTTCGGTAATTTTTCAGTTCTTTTTTCCGTGTTTTTGTTTCCAAGGGTTTTTTCACAATGGGGCGAATTTTACAAACTAGTTTCATGAAGTTCGTCAAGAGAAGAAAATTTCAAAGACTTGAAGTTGTGAAACTAAAACTGCCCTTTTTGGAGAACGATAACGATGGAAAGTGGTACAACATGCAATTGACGTAGGATTTCCGGTATTACGCTCATGTGAATTGAGAACTTCCGGAAATTGTATGAAAAGAATTTCTCTTCTCGAGGGATAAAAGCTCAGCTATGAACGATTGACTTGGAGTATTATTCGATTTATCTTCTTGAGACTGGAGTCATTGCTGGCAGATGTTAAATTATGTGGAAACAAGATTACGAAAATTGAGCATTTAGAAATTTAATATCTTTATATGAAATTTTGTGATTTATTCTCGTCTGAGGGAAAATTGGGTAATAAGCTTTTCATTCAGTTCTCTGCTAGGGAAATAGAAGAAGGACTTTAACCAAGAATTATTAATAGACTCAAGCTTTTGATTAATAGAGTGATTTTATTTATCCGGCATTTATCACGAAAACAATTCTCTCAGAGAAATGATACTTTTAAAAAAAATGACCATTGTCTTGTGCCCAATTTTATTCACGAGAAGATGTGACGTACAAACTGGACGATTCTTTATCTTTAAATTGTCGATTTTTATTTTGTTTTTTTATAAATTTCAATTATTAATCAAGTGATAAATAATGTAATCTTCAATTAAGGGAAAGATATTTGAAAGTTTGTTTATATTGTTAATTTGTTAAAAATTTTGTTTTTAATTGTGTTATTCAATATTTATTGAAATTTAGATTCAATATTAAATTTTTTATAAAGGAAAAAAATCTGAAGAAATACATTACAAAGTGCTTTGTGACAAACAATTTTTCTGACAAAAGTGCGGTGCTTTTGGAATCTGAGGTTATTGATTCAAAAGCATGTACTGTAAAATTTATAGCCTCTTGGTAAAAACAAGAGTGGACGATATATTTTATAGTGTTATTTATAATTTTGAACCAATAATTTAAGATTTTGAAAGCAAATTACCTTTGTTGAGTTTTCTGTTTAAAATTTGGGGTAAAAAATGTAAAAATATGGTTTAATATCTGGAAATATAAAGTTAATAATATAAAAAGTAAAAGTTTAAATTTTTAGTTTTTAATGCAGGTTAAACATTTAATAAAAATTTGAAAGCAGTAAATCTACAATTTTTTGAAATTTGTTTAATAAATTAATATTAAATACAAGACAAACTTTAAAATAGGTTAAAATTTGTTGTGAAATAGAAATTATTTAACATTCAGTATTTTTTATTTAAAATTAGTGAACAATTATTATTTTAATCCAATTTCTATAAATAGAAACTCATTTTTGTTTTTAAAATAGATTCTCAATTCGTTGAATTTAGAAAATAATTTTTCTAAAAATTTTATTTTTTAAAAAGAAGTTAATTCTAAAGTAGTCAAAATCGTTTTTTAATTTTTGCCAATGCAGCATAATTTTAGACCCTAAATAATAATACAAGAAATACATAAATGAAATATAAATATTAAAAAAAAAATTTTTGCATTGGTTTTGAAATATTTAGTTGTTCACTGAAAATAAAAATTTATAAGTGGAGAAAAAATTTTCTAACTTTTTTGATTTTATGACCATTGACTTTCTAACTAAAAAAATACTATTAAAATCATTTTTCGAACTATTTATAATAATTACTAATTCAAATAGTGACTCTGGTATATATTTTTCTAATTATTACTTAACAATGTTGAATAATTACATTTTAAAATGTATATTTGTATAATTACATTAATTCATATTTTTTATGAATCCGCGAAAAAAGTTATAAAATTTGTTTATAAATATTTGATAAAATTGTAATTATTATTACCTATTATTAAAAATATGCTAAACAATCCGAGAATTACGTTTATTTCATGAACATTTTGCTTCCACGTTAACAAAAGCAATATTATTTTCTCATATATATTTAATTTATTTACTTATTTATTTTAGAATAAATCCAACAGTCAAAAATGACCAATTACAGAAATTAGTTTAAATTAATAGTTTAACAATTTTTGTATTAAAGCGAATTTTTAAAGAAATTAAAAAATTTGTAAATTTAATCGAATACAAAGCTTCCTCCATGACGAAGCAAAAAACAGAAATTTATACTTTTTGTGTTACTTATTCAACAAGTTGTAGTGTCAAGTAATAGTTGAATTAGATATTTACTAAAATGTTACTATTTGCTTAATTAAATAATTAGTAATTAAATTAGTCGAAATTTGTCAGATTCAGATTTAGAGATCAAATGACAGGATGTGTGTGTGTGAGTTCTTAATTTCATTAGAATTAGAATTTTTATATTTCTATCATAAACTGTCAAGTTATTTTTTAAATCAAATTAATTTCTCTATGGAGAAAGAAATCTTCACCTTAATTTAAATTTATTTTAATATATTAGTACCTATATGTACCAGGGGTTAACAACTCAGGATTTTGGTTTACACCTACTTCAATACTTCAAATAATTCAAGATAATTCATTCACTTCAAAGTACTTCAGATAATTCAAGATACTTCAGATAATTCATAATAATTAAAAATAATTTAAGATACCTCAGAATAATTCATCACATTTCAGAGTAGTTCACGAAACTTCAAATAATTTAAGATACTTCAGATAATTTAAGATAATTCAGATAATTGATTATAGTAAAAAGTAAATCAATATAATTAATATTATATTAATATTATATTCATCATACTTCAGATAATTCCAATTACTGATACAATAATTTACAATAATTTAAAATAATTCGAGATACTTCAAAGTAATGCAAGATACTTCAGATAATGCATGATAATTCAAAAAAATCAACATAATTCATAGAGATTCGAGATACTTCAGAGGAATTCATCATACTTCAGGGCAATTCACGATACTTCAGATAATTCAAGATACTTTAGAGTAATTCATCATATTTCACAGTAATTTAACATACTTCACAATAATTCAAGATGCTTCAGATAATTCAAGATACTTCAGAGAAATTCATAATATTTTAGATAATTTCAGATACTTTAGATAATAGATGATAATAAATTCAAAATAATCAACGTAATTAACAGAAATTCAAAATACTTTATAGTAATTCATCATACTTCAGGGTAATTCACGATACTTCAAATAATTTCAGATACTTCAGATAATGCTTGATAATTCAAAGTAATCAACGTAATTTACAGAAATTTAAGATACTTCAGATAATCTAAGATACTTCAAGTAGTTCACGATACTTCAGATAAATCAAGATACTTTGGGTAATTCATAAAAATTAAAAATAATCCTTCATATTTTATTGTGATTCAAGATACTTCAAAGTAATTTATTATACTTCAGGGTAATTCACTATACTTCAGATAATTATAGATACTTCAGAGTAATTCATCATAATTCAAAATAATTTAACATACTACATAGTAATTCAGCATACTTCAAAGTAATTCCAGATACTTCAAAAAAATTCATCATACTTCAGATAATGCATGATAATTCAAAATAATCAACGTAATTCACAGAAATTCGAGATACTTTAGATTAATTCATCATACTTCAGGGTACTTCACGATACTTTAGATGATTCATCATATTTTACAGTAATTTAACATACTTTACAGTAATTCAAGATACTTCAGATAATTTAAGATGCTTCAGGTAATTCACGATACTTCAGATAATTCAAGATACTTTAGGTGATTCATGAAAATTAAAAATAATTCTCCTTACTTCACAGTAATTCAAGATACTTTAGAGTAATTTATCATACTTCAGGATAATGTACGAAACTTTAGATAATTTATGATACTTCAGATAATTCAAGGTACTTTAGATAATTGAAAATAATTCAACATACTTTATAGTAATGCAGCATATTTCACAGTAATTCATGATATTTTAGAATAATTTATCATACTTCAGGGTGATTTACAAAACTTTAGATAATTTATGATACTTCAGATAATTCAAGGTACTCTAGATAATTCAAAATAATTGAACATATTTTATAGTAATTCAGCATACGTCAGAGTAATTCAAGCTACTTCAAAGTAATTCATCATCCTTCAGATAATTCAAGATACTTAAAAGAATTATATAATTCTTCAGGGTAATTCACTATACTTCAGATAATTCAAACTACTTCAGGATAATTTAATACAAGTGTACACCTTACTTCACGTGTTGTTAACCCCCCGTATTTATATCAATCAAAATTTCGCTCCATCAAAATTAAGATCAATAGAATTTTGAATAATTTCATCTGAAATTTGTACAGTTGGTCCTTTTAATGTTTAGTGATATCAACTTTAAGAATAAATTTGTTAATTTAAACCACTCTTTTTGAGGTTATGTATAATAAGATTTAAACTTCATTAATTCTTATTGACATTCAAATTACAAATAATTTGATTTCATAATCTTCAGTTACAATTTATTAGTTCAATTATTTATCTTCCAAATGTTTACAAAAAAGATTTTTTAATTCGCGTAACTCGTGAATGCCTTACAAAATTGCAATACCAAATAAATAAAACGCATGGTTTACGTTACATAAGATAGTTTACTTTTAATACAGAAATTAGCATTTTTAAATTGCAAATAGTCACCGAGATTTACAACAGTGGATTAAATTGGATCAAAGTCTTTAAATCATGACCAAATGTGGTCGGTGGTTAATCCAGGGCTAAATGTGTACAATTCATTGGTGTAATAGCAATTTTTAAAATTGTCAAAATTTACTTGATATTGTCTCTTTTCATTAAGAAAAAAAGTAATTGTCGAGTATGGTCAATTTAAAGAGCATAATATCTTTCAATGATAGTTATCTAAAATTGAATGTCGTGCAACTAGACCGAGTTAATTTCACTGTCAGTATCATCTATTTGCATGCAGACATTATTGACATAAGGCCGATAGTAAATATCAGTTAACGACTTTGGTTATGATCATTCTCTTTAATTTATTCACGGTTTCCTAAAGTGAGAATCATTAACAAAACACTATCCAGTTTACACCTCTAAATTCTAAATTCCAATTAATTTGTTTCTTGTTGACGTAAACACATCTATGGCAAACTTAATTATTCGAGTTTTCACTTTTCTTATGTTACATTCTTATCAGTAGTGACAGAGGTAGGTACTAAATTTTTGGTTATGATGACACAATCGAAAAGTCTAAATATAAATAAAAAATTTTAATATTGACAACACAATTTTTAAAGTAAAATAACTATAATTTAAAGCTACTTGTTATTATCGGGATAAGATGACGCAATTCGAGTGATAAGAAATTATTATCTTTTTTTAAATTTTTTATCTCTGTGAAAATCGATGTTTGTAATCATAGTTTTTTCTGCGTAGAACTTGAAAACTAATTTTATCCGCATTTTTTTTATGTAAAATGCATATTATTATTATTGTTATTTTAAAAATTTTATGGAAACTTTAATTACACTTTTATAATCAACATAAATAAATTGTTTCCCATAATTTGCTTATATTATTTTATTAAACTCAATTACTGCTATTTTTCGTCACAACTTTCCTTAGAAATGCAAATCCTGTAGTAAAAGTGAAGAATATGTAAAAAATGATAAAAATATGACTACAAGTAGACCTCGGGTCTTTATAGCGCGTGGCATTTTCTCAATACTTATCTTGGAATTTTTTAAAAATTACACCGGTCATAAAAAAAGACAAAGCCGTATTCGTGCTTCATTTAAGCAAAAATACAACCACCTTAGTCATAAAATAATGGATGAAGTACTTTTTGTCCTGCATGAACAATAGTAAGAAGGAAATAAAAAATAAATAGGGCATAAAGTTTAAGTATCAAAGCAGAGCCAGCAGAAATTTCTTTAATGTTCCAAATGATGAGTATCTTTCACCAAAATACCTGTCAGTTTTTACTTATTCTATAGTACGTAACGCAGATCTTTATAACATTTAAAAAAAATTTAAACAATCAGTGGTATAACGTTTTAATAGTTAATTTATTTTATTGTAATTTTACTTTATTTATTTAAATTTTATTTATTTTAAGTTTATCTTTCACATAAATAAAAATTTAATTGAAAACCTTACTTTACCTTGCAGGTAAAAATTTCAAATTTTTTTCGTTTCTTCTACTTTTTTTAAATTTATATTCTGCTCTTTTAATTTAAACTCAAAAATAAGTCGGTTGATATTAATTATGTTTAGAATATTAATAACATTAACATTTTGGTAGAATCATCATAAAAAATTGTTTAAAATCTTATGCATTTCTTTCTATGCATTCTCAAGCATTCAGTTGCTTCTCATTTAGAATGTAAAAATGAATAAAATTTTCAAATTATATTCGTTCTTCAAAAAATCATTAATTTACTCCCCATCTATGTTTAACATTTAGTTTTTTTTCAAATACTCTTTAAAATTTGAATTCTGAATAGGTTTTTTCTCAGTACGATTCTCATATTACTCTACTACAGAATGTATTACATTTGTTTTTTTTTTAAATTTGATTTTAGTCGTCATTTTAGATCCGCCATTTATAATTTTCAAAAATGTTAAACAATTAATTAACGCCTTAAATCCGAATAAACTAAATTTTATTAATTTTCTATACCGAGTGTCATCAATTTTCTATCAAAAATCGAGTTTTGTATCCACCATTTTGGGTTTTAGAAAATTCTCAACGGTCAGTAATCCGAAACTTTAATCACCTTGTAAAATAAATTTCATTAATCTTGAATATCAAGTTTCGTTAAGTTTTTTTTTCAAAAATTATATTTTAGTCGACATTTTGGATCCATTATTTTACAATTTTCGATAATTCTGAACAATTAGCAATTAGCAACTCTAAAATCCCTCAATGTTATGTTTTCTTAATTTTTTAAATAAATATTTATTAATTATCTATAAAAAATTTTCATTTTTGTCTGCATTTTAGATTCACCATTTTGAATGTTTAAAAATTTTGGACGATTAATAGTCAGTGACGCTAAAATCCAGCAAACTGGACTTTATTAATTTTCTATAACGAGTCTCGTTAATTTTCCTACAAAAATTGAATTTTGAAGGCCATTTTTAATCCGACATTTAGAAGTTCTGAAAATTTAGAAAGATTAGTAATCAGCGACTCTAATGTCCGTGTTATCTGAATTTTTTTAATCTTGAATATCAAGCTTCGTTAAGTTTTTTTTTTCAAAAAATAGTCTTTAGTCGTTATTTTGGGTCCTCCATTTTTGAATTTTTAAAAATTCTGAATCATTAGTAATCATCAACTTTAAAATTCTCATAAACTAGATGTTATTCATTTTCTTTATTGAGTTTCATTAAATCTTTTTTTTCAAAAATTAAATATTATTAGAGATTCTGGATCAACTACTTATTTAAAATTTTTAAAAATTGTCAATGATTCATGATAATCAATAATCCCCCCCCCCCCAAACCCTAAATATTAGTTATACTAATTTAAAAAAAAATTTGCTATTTTGCCCATTATTTTAAATCCGCCATATTGATATTTTAAAATACTGAATGGGCTCGTAAAAAATAGACCTTAAACACAGTTTACAAATTGAGTTTTATTTATTTTAATTGAAAATATAAAATTAGGACCAATATCTACACTAAATTTACTATTTTTTAAACCAAATACGCCATTTTGACGTCGTTATTATAAAACAAAAATTTTCTAATATCTACGAATATCAGTATTTAATAAATACTGATATTCGTAGATATTAGAAAATTTTTGTTTTATTTATTTATTATTTGTTTTTGTTAATAAATTCATAAATACTATTTATGAATTTTTTAAATCTGTGATTGCGAATGTGACGCTGAATTTCGGAAAATCATGAACAGATTTTCGTAAATGTTATTAAAATATTGCATTTTTGTTCGATATTTTGATTTTAAACAATGAGTGGTTTCTTTTTAGTTATTACTAAAAAATGGGATTTTTCCATCATACTGGATGCGCCATATTGAATTTCGAAAAAAAAATTGTTAATAGTTTTTAACTATATTGCATGGCTCAATCTTTTCATTTATATTATGAAACCAGTGGTTAATTGTAAATTTTTAATTTCAAAATTAAATAGAAGAAAATAGGTATTATCTTTATATTGATGGACTAATTTGACTATGATGTGAATATAAGTAGATTTTTTTGATTGGAAAGTTTAGTCATTTTATGTATTTTTTTTTCTTATATCTAATTGTCTGATTGTCATTTTTTACATACCCATCTTAAATGAAGAGGTATTTAATTTTTTAGTTAATTTTAAAGATCCGACTTTGTTTGTATAAGAACTTTAATTTTACATATTGATTGTTACTTTGAAAACAAAAACGCAAGTTCGACTTTCAAATTTTTTTGTGAATTAATTCTAATAAATTAAATATTTTATAATTAAGAAAGGTTAAATCAATTTATAATAATAATATATTTAGTACTTATCTTCAGCTATCCTTCAAATTGAATAATTTTTTTTTACGTGATATAAACTTTTTTTATGTAATTTTTAAATAACACAATTTTATTATATATAAGCATTATTATATTTTAAATTAATTTCAATTTACATACATGTAAACTTTTATTTATCAAAATTTTATTCTTTTTAACTTTTATTAGGTTACAAATTTAATTTTAATATATTAAAACTTTACTACTTTTAGTATTGATACTAAAATTACTCTAAAAATTAATTTTCTTAAATATATATTTATTCTACTCCATACCAGAAACGTACTGCCGAAATAAGATTTAATAAGATAAGTACTAAAAATATTATTGGTATAAATTAATTTAACCTTTATGAATTATAAAATATTTAATTTATAAGAAATAGTATCAAAAAACAGAATTTGAAAGTTAAATTGATAATTACGGTTTATTCAAGTTTGAAGTAACATAATTTTATATTTTACACATATATATTTTATTATTTTCTTTATTCAAAATACATTATATTTATTGATTAAATTTGACTAGGATAATCAAATGGAAAATCTAAACACTTCTTATTTTGAATAATCTAGTTGAATTAACAATATTTAAATCAATTAAAAATATTCTTAATCTTTTTCAAGTGTTGACAAAACAATAATATTTTTTATTTACTAATTTACTAATTAATTTATAATTATTTACTTAACCTTTTTTTTTATTTCAGCATGCATTTCACTTTTCCAGTCTTTTTCTTTCTTCTGTCAGTACACTGCACTATTTAGTCTTCTTTCTTTTAGTTCTTTATCACTTTAACCAAACTTTTTTATAAAATTTTAATGTCAACAGCATCAATATTTCAAATTATAAACTTTTGTCCGATAAGAATAACATGCGTATAGGAAAGCTGTGCAAAATGACATAACATTAAAATAATTATTAATTAAATTTAATATTATAAACACAACTTAAAATTTGACAAAGAAGATTAATTTCTGAATTGTTACATTCTTGCCTCTTTTTATAGATAGAAACGTTCTTGCTTCTGGTTTTGATTAGGTGCGTTCTTGCTTTGTTTTTTAAATAAATACGATATTGCGCTAAGCCTACGAAATAATCACAAAGGCAAACTGACATTTCACAAAAAAATTTAAAAATCTAACTTGCGTTTTCGTT
This sequence comes from Ganaspis brasiliensis, assembly GCA_037103525.1. Lineage (NCBI taxonomy): Eukaryota > Metazoa > Arthropoda > Insecta > Hymenoptera > Figitidae > Ganaspis > Ganaspis brasiliensis. The sequence continues at coordinate 272,174 of JAZKLR010000480.1, forward strand.
TTCAAAGTTACGTGATAGCTACTCTGAAGAGGAAGTATTTTAGGTTTCAAAACAACGACTAACATCTAAATAAAAAACTTCATCTAAAGCAATCGTTTTTGATCTAATAATTTACGAAGAAATGTCTCTCAGTGGAGATATACATCTGCGCTTCAGAGTAGTTTAATCAAATACGTCGAGAGCTGTCTTTTATGGCAGGTTTCTTCCCTCGCATTTAGTGACTATTTGCATAAATATTTAACTGACATGAATTTTTAACTGAGAAATAATAAACAAACAGTGGGGGGCTTAATAGTACGGCAAAGGGATAGTAGAGTTTTTCTTGTTTTTTCTGCCGGAGTGTGGCCTACATTATTGAAAAGATAGTGTTAAAAATAAAGGCATAAAGAGCGATCGGTGAGCGACATAGCAGAGAGAAGATAAAGAGGGACAGTGAGGGAGAGAGAAAGAGATGGATAGAAAGAGAAAGAAAAAAAAAAGAGATGGAAAGTACTCGTCTCATCCTTGCCACGCGAATAAGGGGGGATCGATGGTGGTCGCCATTTTGAAAGCTCCCAGTAACGCCATTTAATAGATTATCCGTACGGTCGTCGCGGCGATTGCACGCGAACCCTACTTCCGGTTAGACTTGGCAGCTCTCCGAGGTCTGTGCCTGTTGCACACGAGGATAATTCGCTTTCCCACTTGCTTCACTTCCGCCTTCTTGACACCCTCCCCATTTCACCCTCATTTTCCTCCTTGGCCTTTCATCCGGCAGTTTCGTGAGTCTCTCCGGGGTCTTTCAACCGAAATTCCAGTTTTCTTCACCACGGAATGGCTCTCCACCTCGTTAGTCTTTGTACACTACTAACGATCCTGGATCTCCACGTAGGCCAGGACGAGAATCCTTTTCTGAGTTATAGTTTCACTATAAGCCTGCACTTGTTACTGTCATGTACCTCCGGCTCCAAAAAGCAATTGTTAGGCATCTTCTTTATCTATTAACTTCCAAGGGTTTTATTGTGTCCATACACTGAGAGACTTTTAATTACAGTTTTTGCTTTTTTCAATTTCTATATTTGTAATAAAACGTAAGAATTTAGGGATAATCGAGGTTCGATCATAATAGTTCTTTTAAAAAATAGTTATTTATGACACAAGGACCTGAAATGGCACTTTATAGTACGAGTAAGTATCGTAATACGAGCCTAAGTCCAATCGCAGCCGAGGCGAAGTAGAGGTGGTGACGAGGCTGCATTGAACGTAGCCGAGGCGAACCCGAGGTGAAGTGAAGATATGAAGCCGAGGCTCCACCGAAAAGTAGCCGAGGCTCTGATGTGGCTGTGGCGAGTTGTACGATACACGAGAACTTAAGTGCCGAAAAGGTCCAAGTGTCATATAACATTTTTTATCACACAAAAAACTGAGAATTCGAACCTAGGGAGAGGTGATTATCGTAAAAAACGGCCTCAGGGGGCATTTCTAGGTGGGAGTAGGTCGATAGACTTAGAAATGCCCCCGGAGGGCGGCGAAACCCATGAACAGCCGTGACGTTTGGGCCAGTTTGGGCAGCTGTACCATAAAGTAAAGGTCAGCTGACCAGCATCAGCCAATCAGATTGCGAGTTCATTTACTTTACGGCCTAGGCCGTGAAATGAGCTCTTAAAGGTTTCCAAACAAGCCGTAAAATCTAACTTTTGATGTAAGTGTGATAAAAAAGAGATTGTGTTACCTTGTTTTCTATTATTGTAATTTTGTGAGAAAAAAAATTAATATATGTAATTAGAATTAGTATTATTTGAGGTTAGAAAAAAGTAAATGTGAAAAAGCGATATTCATTTTTAACACATTTTGATCTATTTATTATGGCATGTCTAAAATTTTATTAGACTTTTTCTACGACAGTTTTTCGAGCAGCCATATGTCTCATGAGCTATTCTACCACTTCACAATATTTATTCAAAAATATATTTAAAAAAAATCGATCTCTAGAAAAATTTCGTATCATCCGGCACGGTGGGGCTCGACGAAGTTCAACCCAAAGGTCTTATCACTAAAAGTTTTTTTACAAAAATTTGTTCAGTGATGAAGTTAGAAGATTTCAAGCCTATAATAAAAATAATCTGTCGAGGGTTTTTAAAATGAAATCGATTTTTGTCGATTTTTTAAAGGTTAACCGCTCTTATTTCAATAAAAATTGAGGTATTTAAATTTTCTTTTTTTAGATCTCTTCTTCCACGTCCCTTGAGCAATTTTCTTTAGTTAAAGACTTTTGTTTGTTATTAATCGGCGTTAAATTTAAGAAAAATCACCAAAAAACGTGTTTTTTGGTGATTTTTGTGTTGTTTCTTAAAACAAATGAAGAAAAATGGTTTTCTAATCAAAAGTGTTTTAAAGCACGTACTTTTACCTTCAAAATAAAAAAAAATTATTAAATTTGCTGCAAATGTTCTAAAGTTACAGCATTTTTAAACAGCAAAAACAAGGAGTCAAAGGTGTTTCGAGGAGAACAAGTACATGTAGGTACTTAAATACGCTACGGGGTGTAAATATTTTGATATATTGGAAAAGTTCATTACATATAGAGTAAAATAAAAAAAAATTCTTTCAGAAATCTGTTACTGTCTCAGAGATATTTTTAAATGCATGTAAGTTTCCGCAAGTTTCTATTTACGAAATAATCTTTTGATTGTTTTTATAATCTGTAAGTTATATTTACTAAAAGAGCAAACTTTTTAATATTTAAATCAAACAGGCATCGGAATCTGTACATTCTGACTTCCAAAATACCTGGAAAAAATACAATGTGCAGAAAAACCACCCCGATTATCCACAAAGACTTCTACGAGCTCTTTATGAGTTCAACGGTTTGCATTCGTTTTAATGTCTGTAAAACAATAACATTTCCGTTCTAAATGTTATATGTTTTGTTACAATTTGATTTAAAATTTTAAATATAAAAAAGTTTGCTCTTTCAATATATATAATTTACCGATTATAAAAACAATCAAAAGATTATTTCGTAAATAGAAACTTGCGGAAACTTACATACATTTAAGAATATCTGTGAAACAGTAACAGATTTCTGAAAGAATTTTTTTTTATTTTACTTTATTTGTAATGAACTTTTCCAATATATCAAAATATTTACACCCCGTAGCGTATTTAAGTACCTACATGTACTTGTTCTCCTCGAAACACCTTTGATTCCTTGTTTTGGCTGCTTAAAAATGCTGTAACTTTAGAACAGTTGCAGCAAATTTAATAATTTTTTTTTATTTTGAAGGTAAAAGTACGTGCTTTAAAGCACTTTTGATTAGAAAACCATTTTTCTTCATTTGTTTTAAGAAACAACACAAAAATCACCAAAAAACACGTTTTTTTGGTGATTTTTCTTAAGTTTAACGCCGATTAAAAACAAACAAAAGTCTTTAACTAAAAAAAATTGCTCACGGGACGTGGAAGAAGAGATCTAAAAAAAGAAAATTTAAATACCTCAATTTTTATTGAAGTAAGAGTGGTTAACCTTTAAAAAATCGACAAAAATCGATTTAATTTTAAAAACCCTCGACAGATTATTTTCATTATAGGCTTGAAATCTTCTAATTTCATCACTGAACAAATTTTTGTAAAAAAACTTTTAGTGATAAGACCTTTGGGTTGAACTTCGTCGAGCCTCACCGTGCCGGAATACTGAACACAGATGTTAATTATTATTACCATTTTCACTTCAATTTAGTAAAAAATCACTTCTCAAACCACATGAAACTTTTGCTAGTTAGTATATAAGGAAAGTTAAAACACTCTTTTCTATAGCTACGCGCGCGATTATTCGACGTCATCGAAATGTTATATATGTTTGTAGTTAAGGCTTAAAAGTGTGCGTAATGTATATATCATAGTATAGGTTGTTCGTTACACAGATTTCGTCAAATAACACTATAAAGATACTGAATACCTGTAACTATACAAATATCAAAGACGAACTTGCATCTGTATCTCTGACCTGTCAAACAAATACTGCCATTTTTCTTTTTACTGCGCGCGCACCCCATGCTATTAAGTTTCTAACACACGTTTTATAATTCTTGCAATTCTTTATTTTCATCTCTCTTAAATTTTTTAGAGGTAATATAATTATGTGTCTTATGAAGTATATAACACTTTTACTACTTTTTATCAAAAAGACAACTGTTGCATCTAAAACGTCTTTTCTTAAACAGTGTATTAGTTTTTATAACCACATCTCGCTTATCCCTAAACTCTTAAATTTTATTGTACATAATAATAAGCAATAAAGCAGATATTAAAATCAAAAATTTCTCAGTGTATTTCTTCTCAAGAATCTTTCTCTAAATTCGTCCCTTATGGTATGTGTTAATTAATTCCTGATGAATGGAGCCTGCAGGGAATAATATACTGTTTCCGAGATATTTCCGCCTATCGAAAAATTTGTAGTTAAGAATACGATTTAAAAAATTTTGTGGATAGAGTTAAGGTTAGTCGACAAACTTACCAGAGTCGAATGTCAAATTCAAAACCATGTTAAAGGGATACCAAGTCATGTAAAATGTTATTTTTATAGATATTTTAGTTTGTATACGTGTTAGAAATTATAGATGGAATCCTTGCTACGATTGAAAGATTGAATAAGTAATAATCGAGTAAGAGGGGACATTTTGATTCGGGGGTAATGACGATTCTCGTAGCGAAGCTAAATTTCTATTAATTAGTCAGTTATGAGCTGCTGAATTGAGATAATAATAACAAATTTAAACCACACTCTAAGAACGCACAGTGGATTGAAATCAGAAATTGATGTTCAAATCAACTTTTAGAGAGAACGATTGCATGGATTTTCTTTTTTTTTTTTTTTTTGAATAATTCATAAATAAATTCTAAAGAGATCTGTGAGAGTAGATTTTTGTTTTATTTGTTTTTTAATGTTAATGCAAACAGCTGAAAAAATGTCAACTTTTACGTTTTCTTTTTTTCTTTTCTACAAAAACTTTTTTTCATGCCTGCGAATACCTTGATTTCATAGAAGTAACGAAATAGAATAAACAAAAATTTTGAAAGCGCTAATTTAATTGTTATTTACCCCCTATTACCTCCTAAGAGGGGGTAGGAATTTCAAATTTTACGAAAAGTTGAGTTCGGTGTCTATTCCTATATTTTTTGGGCCGCTGAAACAGAAAAAGACCCTTAAAAACAAATTTCACCCCTTCTTCACCCCCTATTACCCCCTAACAGGGGGTTGATATTTCAAATTTCGAAAAAAATCGAATAGGGTGTTTTTTCCTAAGGTTTTTGGGGCGTTAAAACCGAGAAAGACTACCAAAAACAAATTCCCCCCTCTGTCACTTCCTATTACACCCCTAAGAGGGGGTAGGAATTTCAAATTTTACGAAAAGTCAAGTTCGGTGTCTATTCCTATGTTTTTTGGAGCGCTGAAATCGAAAAAGACCCTCAAAAACAAATTTCTCCCCTACTTCACCCCCTATTATCCCCTGATAGGGGGTCGATATTTCCAATTAAGAAAAAAAATCGAATAGGGTGTTTTTTCCTAAGGTTTTTGAAGCGTTAAAACCGAGAAAGACCACCAACAACAAATTCCCCCCTCCTTCACCCCCTATTACCCCCTGAGAGGGGGTTGGAATTTCGAATTACACCAAAAGTCGAGTTCGGTGTCTATTTCTTTGTTTATTGGGGCGCTGAAACCGAAAAGGCACCCAAAAACAAATTTCTCCCTTTCTTCATCCCCTAATACCCCTTAGCAGGAGGTTGATATTTAAAATTTCGAAAAAAAATTCTAATAAAGTGTCTATTCTTAAGGTATTTTGGGCGATAAAACCGAGAAAGACCACCAAAAACAAATCCCCCCTTCACCTCCTATTACCTTGGGACGGGGTGTTTGTCCCTATGTTTTTTGGAGCACTTAAACCAAAAAAAAACAACCAAAAAAAATTTCCTCTTTTCTTTACAATGTTTTACACCCTGGCAGTATATTCAATTTTTAATTTTACAAAAGTAGAGTACGGTGTCTATTTTATTATGAAATTCGAAATTTCAACCCCCTTCCAGGGGATAATAGGGGGTGAAGGAGGGGAGAAATTTGTTTTTGGGGTCTTTTTCGGTTTTAGCGGCCCAAAAAATATATGAATAGACACCGAACTCAACTTTTCGTAAAATTTGAAATTCCTACCCCCTCTTAGGGGGTAATAGGGGGTAAATAACAATTAAATTAGCGCTTTCAAAATTTTTGTTTATTCTATTTCGTTACTTCTATGAAATCAAGGTATTCGCAGGCATGAAAAAAAAATTTTGTAGAAAATAAAAAAAGAATACGAAAAAGTTGACATTTTTTCAGCTGTTTGCATTAACATTAAAAAACAAATAAAACAAAAAACAAAAATTTACTTCACAAATCTCTTTAGAATTTATTTATGAATTTTTCAACAAAAAAAACTTGAAAATCCATGCATCCGTTCTCTCTAAAAGTTGATTTGAAAATCAATTTCTGATTTCAAACCACTGTGGAACGATTCATGTGTTTTAGAGGTTTGTAATTTTCTTATAGTGTTAAAGTGAATTTTTTAGTGTAACATATAAAAAGTAATTTATAATAAGTTATTTAACTCTTTTTGTAGTGTGGTGTTTCATTTTGGTTTTGATTTTGATATCAAACACCTACATTTATGACGCCAAATTCTGTTTGAGTCAATTGTTTGGAGAGTACGATGTTCTGATGATTAAAAAGTCTCAAAGCTAAAATGCAGGTATTTCTAACTGATCCCCAAGAATCCTGTTACGGACAGAAGCTCAGAGGCCGTTGTTAAAATCTCAGAATAGTACATCTTCACTTTTAGATAAGTTATTTTAATTGTATAAATCACATATTCCGGAAACTATATTCAGGAACTCATATTTCAGATTCCTGCGTTCCGGATTTTTATCTCGAAAACTGTATTTTAAACGTTAGATTCAGAATTCAAAACGATGGATTTAGCATACTTTGACCACATTCCGCAATTAATATTTCGGATTCCAGAGTCAGAATTTCGAATTCATCATTCTACATCTTGGATCCAACATTATGGATTCGATATTTCCGATTCCACATTCCTAAACCGAATTCTATATATTCCGGAATTTAAATTTCGCATTCCACATGCCAAATTACATATTTCGGAAGTTACATTCCGGAATCCACATCCCACATTACATATTCCCGAAACTACATTCAGGAATTCATATTCCAGATTCCTGCGTTCCGGATTTTTATCTCGCAATCTGTATTTTAAACGCCAGATTCAGAATTCAAAACGATGGATTTAGCATACTTTGACCACATTCCGCATTTATCATTTTGGCATTCTTCATTCGTGATTTAAAATTTTGCAGTCTACATCTTGGAATCTAGATTCTAAATTCCACAAAGTGGACGGATTCCGCAATCCAGTCTGAATTTACATCCCGTATTTCGTACTTTAGACTCAAGATTTGGAATTCCTTGTCCCAAATTTCTTAACCGGAATTCCACATTACGAATTTTTAATACCACATCCCGAATTTCGAATCACAAATTCGGCATCCCGGATTCCACATCTCGGAACCTACATTTTGAACTCCAAATCTAGAATTCAACAATCAGATTCCACAATCTTCATTACGAGTTCCACATCCTGCGTGACACAATCTAGGTTCTAAATTAAGAATTTCAAACTCTAGCATTCTACATTCTCGACTCCAAATTAAGAATCTCACATTATTTTACAATGTCTTTAGTCAGTATGCTACGAAAATAAAAGAATAAATCAAAAATCAAATACAAAATTTTTTTTCTCTATGTTGAAATTTCCACTTTTCAGAGGTTAACTATATCGTAGTGAAAAATTTTTTCCGTCGGATTTCGATTAATTTGCATTAAAGAAGCCTAAATTTAATATTTAAAGTGATTTACACCGATATTGATCAATTTTTTCTGTGAATTATACCTGTGTTGCACATAACCCCAACTTTTATGCAAAATGACAAAACGGGTGTTTTCGAAAATACGCAAATTTTTAAAGAAAAATTCAAAATTTTTAAAATCTAATGATGCAGAAATGTAGTATTTATCTTCCTCTACATTATTCAATCATAAAATATTTAAGAATTTGTTTATAGGACATGTTTTACGAGCAACGATAAAAAGTGTTGCACATCACTGTAAAAACAAGTGTCTTATTTTAAGACATTTTTGTCCTCACTTTTAAGACGTTTTAAAGTGTCTTAATTTTAAACCAATGAGAAAGCATCTTTCAAAATTATTAACCAATGAAATAGCTTGAAATAACCGTAAGACGCTTTCTTAATGTCTTGTGTCTTAAAATAAGACACTTAGAAGACAGCAGTTTTTGCAGTGATCACCCTACAACACCCTACTGATCTAAGTTATGAAGTAAAATTAAAAAGTTTAACAGAGTGTACAATTCTAAATTGTTTAAACAAATGAAATATTCATTATAACATTAGTAAAATATGTTTATTCATTATTTTTAGTTATTTTTATTATTTTATTATCAATTTTCGCTACTTTTTCTTCCTGTTTTACATGAATTTCATATTAAAGCAGATAAACAACAAAGAGTAAAAAGTGCTTTAATTAGCACCCTGAGATATTCTCGATTCGAAAAAAACTCATCTTATGCAAATCTTCTCTATTCATTAACTTTCCATGCAGTTGTAGGTTTTATTGTATAGTTTTTTTCATACCTCGTTTAAAGAATCTTTCATTCAATCATTCATTTATTAGTTCCTTTACTTTATTTTCAACATTCCATTTTTATTTTCATTCATTCAGTTTTACTTACATTCTTTAACTTTTATTTCTATCTTTTCTCTTGCATTTTTTTCTTGAATTCTTTCCTTCCGGTTCACTCGATTCTGAATTAATAATTTATTAAGCGTTTCTAGCACATGAAGAAAAGTGAATATTTTAAAAGAGATTGTTCAAGTTCAGGGAGTATCTTTGTAAAATTAAAATGTTATTTTTAAAACTAATTTCTAGCTTTTAATAAAATACCATGCAATAAACTATAAAATAACAATTTATAAAAATATTTATTCATTGGATAGTATAATAAACTACTAAGAACAAGATAATACACTGCAAAAACAAATGTCAACAAATGTCTCAAATATGGGGACACAAGACACATATTGTGTCTCACTCTGAGACATATGCGTCTCAAAGTGTCTCATTTTGAGACATATTGTCCCAGCAATTTTTACAGTGTAATAATTATAATTTATCAGTGGCGCCCAATCGGCTGGAGCAGAGGGGGCGGCCGCCCCCCCCTGGTCGAGGGATGGGTGGTGTCAGGAGGATGGTAAAAAATATAAATAAAAAATTTAATTTTACGTAACAAAATAATCAGAAAAGTACCCATGAACTTACGTACATATGAACTATGGTTAATTTGATTTTAATATAATTGTAAACCTAATATTTAATCCCGTAGCTGTTTTTTAGTTAGAATGTATTTGAAATATTGGTTTTTAAATTCAAGTATGACCATAAATTATTAAATAATTATATTTTTAATCATTAATAATATGTTCCTATAAAAATTCAAGAGTACCCTATTGGAAATAACAAAATGAACGCCCAAGGGCCAGAATCTTTTCACTGTTGTTGGTTATTTAAAACTATATAAATATTAAACTAAAATAATTTCAAATTAAAAAATTAAGGAAATTGTAGGGATAATTGTGGGAAATAATTGTAAATTGAATAGGGTAGATGTACCTATTACTGTAAATGCATCAATTACTGCGATTTTTTTAAAGACGTTATTATGCACTTTTAAAGAGTTTAAAATTCATTTAAATTAATTGAAAAAATTATTTAATACCTTACTCAACACAATTGCCAATAAAGATGTACATTTAAATAATTAATTATTTAATTATTCAAGTATAAATTACAACCTATCACAGTAATTGGAACATGCACGTGTTTCTGTTACTGCGAACAAACTAACCTTCAAATACACGTTATTCTCATCGCAATAACTGGGACACAGTAATTGGTGCAGACTCGTAGTAATACCAGCACAGAGTAATATTTATAAATTTGTTATTTTTAAGAATACATAATTTATTTTAATATTTTAATTAGTAGTTTCTACTTCAATAGATAACAAGAGTGTTTTTACAATCAGTCAAATATTTATCTTTCATTTATATTTATCTTCTTTTCCAATATTTTAGCGGAGTTCGATTTCACATCGTAGTAATTGGTACTTTTACCCTAATTTGATTAAAAATCAAAGAAAATAATTTAAAATTCAAGAAAATCACTGAAATTTGAAAAATGTAATTGAAATTTAAAGATTATAATTAAAAATTTTAAAAAGTTATTGAAAAAAGGCGAGAATTATTGAATATAAGAGGATATACTTAAAAACAAAAGAACCGAATTAAAAATTATTGAAATTATTGAACAATTGTATTTAATATTAAAGAAACTTATTGATACCCGAAAAAATGATTGAAAAATGGCGAGAATTTTTGAATAGTAAAGAAAATACATATAATTGGAATTTAAAGAAAATAAATAAGGATTAAAGAAAATATTTGTAGAATAAAACAATTGAATTACAATTTAAAAACTATTTTTCATAATTATGAATAAAATAACTGGAAAAAGCCGAGAATTGTTAAAAATTAAAAAATTAAATAAAAATCGAAAATGTAATTAAAAATTTAAGAAAATAATTGAAAACTTAAGAATGGAATTGAAATTTTATAAATGTAATTAAAGAAGACGAAAATTATTAAATATTGTAGGAAATTATGTGAAATTGCAGAAAACAATTGAAAATAGAGTAAAATATCGGATTTTTGAAAAAAATAATAGTAAAAAACATAGAATTATTGAATATGGAAGAAATAATTGACAAATGATAATATTTATTGAATATTGTAAAAAATTAAAAAAAGCCAGGATAATGGACATAATTTAAAAGTAATTAAAAAATTAATGAATAATTATACAATTTTAATAGAAAAATAATTAAAAATAACCGAGAATTATTGAATACTGAAGAAAATAATTAAAAATTGATGCATGGAATTAAGCAATTTAATTCAAATTTAAATGAAATTGAATAAAGCCAAGAATTATTGAATATTGAAGCAAATAATTTGAAATTGAAGGAAATCACTGAAAATTGAAGAATGGAATTGAAAGTTAAAGATTATAATTTCATGTTCAAAAAATTTATTGAAAAAAGGCGAGAATTATTGAATATAGAAGAAACCAATTGAAAACTGAAAAATCGAATTGAAATTTGAAGCATATAATTAAAAATTAAAAAAAGAATTGAAAAAAGCCGATAATTATTGATTATTGAAAATTTTATTAAAAATTAAGGTATTTCTCCGATGGGCAGTCCCTGTCAAAAGTTAGTATTTCAGTTAATAGCAATAAGTAATTAAAATAATTTATTTCTTGACTTATTATTTACTGTTAATAGTTAATCGGCCGTGGGCCAATAGAATTTTAATGAAAATGTTTCAAAAATGAACAAATGTTGTTAAATTTTTAACATTTTTCAAAGATACCTTTTTTACAAGTCTATCTTTTCTTACCATTTTTTTAAAAATAGTTTAATTTAAGTAAATAATAGCTTATTTTCTTCAGAAAACCAAACTCTACAACTTCACCTCGTCAGATTTTTGAAAAAGTGGATCGTTTTTTATATAAAGCAGTTTCTTTATAAATATTTATAAATATGTTTTTAAATAAATTACTATATTTAAAAAATGGTTTACTTTTTCAAAAATCTGACGAGATGAAGTTGTTGAGTTTGTTTTTCTGTAGAAAATAAGCGATTATTTACTTAAATTAAACCATTTTTAAAAAAATGGTGAGAAAAGATAGACTTGTAAAAAAGGTATCTTCTTAAAAAACTTTTGGCTGATGGCCGATTAACTATTAACAGTAAATAATAAGTCAAGAAATAAATTATAAATTATTTTAATTAATAATTGCTATTAACTGAAATACTAACTTTTGACAGGGACTACCCATCGGAGAAATACCTTAAAGAAAAGAATTGAAATTTAAAAACAATTGAAAATTGAAGAAAATAATTTAAAATTTCATTAAAATAATCTTAAATTAAATTTTCAATGAAATTTGAAGGAAATAATTGATAATTCAAAGAAAAATTAGAAATATAATTAAATATTGAAATAAGTAATTGAAAAATTGAATTGTGAATTCTTGAATTTAGAAGAAAATAATTGAAAACTGAAGAATGGATTTGAAAATTGAAGAAAATAGTCGTAGAATTAAACAATTGAATTGGTATATTTAAACAATATTTATGGATTGAAAAAAGACAGGAATTACTAAATTTTGAAGAATTAATTGAAAATTAAAAAGAATAATTATAAAATAACGACAATAATTTGATATTAAAGAAAGTAATTGAGATAAGTGAAAAATATTTGACAATATTGAAAAAAATTCGATAATGGTTGAGAATATTTGACAATTGAAAAAAAATCGAGAATTGTTGAGTATATTTGACAATTGAAAACAAATTTTAAAACTGTTGAGAATATTAGACAACGGAGCAAGGTAATTTAGAAAATTTAAGAATAATTGTATAATTTAAGGAGAATAATTGTAAATTGAAAACTGTTTAAAATTTTATAAAAAATTATAGATTTATTGAATAATGAAATTAAAATTACAACTGTTACTTATATAAATTTAAATTTTGATCAATTCAAAGGCATTTTTAAAAAAGTAGTTGACTCATTATTACTTTCTAAGTTTTGAATCAGTGAGAATTTAGCCTACAAATCAGTGAGATTTCACTGACTTAAATTTAGAGAGTATAGGTAATTTTATTACGTGAACCTTTTTTTTTTTTTTTTGCTTGACAAAATTAGGGTTCATAAAAGGGGGGTGGTATCCTGGAAATAGGTCTGGCCCCCCCTGCTAGAAATCCAATGGGCGCCACTGTAATTTATAATAACCATACATTTCATAGCACAATAAAACGAAAGAGATATTTAATTTTCTTCTTCCACATTATATTTTTTCAATTTCTTTTCCTCTCATTCTCAATTATCAACTTTTTGAATTTTTCATCTCTTTGAACTTATTATTACCATTTTATTTTCTCTTCTTTTATTTTATTTCTACAAAATTATCTCTTTTTTCTACAAAACCTAAAAAAACAATATACTAGAAGGCATTTACAGAATGCACTTTAATAGAAGGTTTTGTTTGAAGCTAACATACGGGAAATAAAATACTGCACAAGAAATGGAAGAGTGAAAAATGAGTATTGAAATAGTCGGAAATTTGATATTTTAAGCAACTGTCAAGGTGTTGGTATCTATTTGATGTCATTGTTATTGTATATGTCTGTTTTGTAAACGCGATAACATTTAAATTATTTCCAGGGATCTGAAAGATTTATTCACGTGACTACAATTTCAAAAAGGACCAAAACAATTTTTCAATATTCGTTTAATTTTTACCAGTTATTTTTTTCTGAGAATTGAGATATTTTTTTCAGCCCTTTTGCTGTAACATGGTTTTGCAATGGGATCGATTAAAAAATATTTTTTTAATTCCACATCATCGATTCCAGATCCCACATTCCGGATTTGATAATCTAGATTACACATTCTGAATTCCATATTCCAAATTCCGAAATTCATATTCAGGTTTCAAAATTCCGAATTCTTTATTCCGGAATCCATATTCCGAATTCTGCATTCCGAAATCTATATTCCGGAATCCATATTTCGAATTCCATATTCCTGATTCTACATTGCCTTATTCTAAATTTCGGAATTTACATTTCAGAATTCATAATCGGGATTCCACATTCCACATTGTATATTCCGAATTCTATATTTCGGAATCCATAATTCGGATTCCCGATTTTATATTTCCGAATTCTAAATTTTGGAATTCACATTGAGATTCCATAATCCAGTTTTCATATTCCGAATTCTTTATACCGGAATCCATATTCCGAATTCTTTATTCCGGAATCCATATTCCGAATTACACATTTCAAAATCTATATTTTGGAATTCATATTTAGGATTCCATATTCCAAATTCCACACTTCCTTATTCTATATTTCGGAACTTCTATTTCAGATTCCAGAATCCATATTCCGTATTCCACATCCCGGATTCTATATTTAGGAATCCATGTTTCAAGTTCAACATTGACGAGTTATGAAATCTGAAATGTGAAATATGGAATGTGGAATTTGGAATATGAAATCTAGGACGTGGAATATGAAATTTGGAATCTAAAAAGTAGTATGTGGGGTGTGAAAACCGGAACGTGGAATGTGGAATTTCAAATATGAAATATTAAACGTAAGATGTGAAATCTGGAATATGGAATCAAAAAGAAGTTACATAATCGACTTTCAGCTAGAATTCAGTAATTCTTGCGTATTTAACTTTTCTGATTTTGAAATTGAATTTTCAAAAAGTACGTTTTTAAAATAAATTTTCCGATTTCATATTCTGATCTTCAGACAAAAATCTTCACTAATTTTGAGGAGGATAAATATTACCAACACAGAATTTTGTAAATTAAAATTCAGTTTTTGATGTTTCTTTTGATTAATATGTTCTTATAAATAATGAAAATCATTATTTTTCTATGCATAACAATTTTATGCCTCAACAATGCAAAATCGTCTTAACGAGTTTCTTTTATTGTAAAATGAGCCCAATATTTTTTTGTACAAAAATCAATAAGTAATACCATCGTAAAAAGTAGAGGCAATGAAATATCAAATACATTGTTGCAGAAAATTTTGTTGGTTATTAAATGTTGAAAGTATGCTTTTAGATTTTGAAAATTCCCTTGATCTAAATTGTACAACATTTAGTACAGTATATACATACAAGTATTTTTTAGTACCAGTTTCATAACTTTGTCAGAAAATTAATTATTTATAAACATTTTTTAAACTATTTGTAAAAACTAGTGCAAAGAAACATTTAGCAAGATTTTTTTAGGTTTTAAATGTTTTTTTTAATAAATCCGAACTTTTGACTAGCAATGAAGCGTTTTCACGCCTTTTTTATGTGAAAACGCGTCATTGCCAGTCAAAGGGTCTAAATTGTGAGCGTCATAGAGCTTCAAAGTGTTCCTAAAATTTGCACGTGAGTAAATTGTAAAGTTAAAATAATAATATATTTCGAGGCTAAACTGAAATTTTTATATCGATAAAAAAGGTGATATCATTTTGATTGTATCTTTATATTTTTATTTTATTATTATCCTGATAAACAAAGTTTATAATTTGGAATGTGATCCACCTTTAATTAAGTTTTTTTTTTAATTGACACAAGCTTATATTTTGCTACTTATTCTTTTTTTTTTTTTTTTAGAAAAGTATGAATTTTTCATGAATACTGCACCGTTTTTTATAGCCAATACTTCTTTTTTACAACAATATAAAAATATAATTTACATTTATAGAATGTAATTTAAAAAATCTTTGCAATAAATTGTGCTTGTAAATTTAATTTTAATATTTAAAAAATGTTTAACTTTAGCATCTCTGAATTCCCGATATTCAATCATGCCGAAAAGTATTTCTTAATAAAGCCAAATCGATTGACCTGTAACACTTTTTTATTTTAACAGCGAAAGAGAATTCCATTTATTTTCATATAGCTAAAATTTTAATATTCAAATAAATGTATACTATTTTTAATTAAATATTTTTAACTCAAATTTGCAGCAGTCGACTGTTATTACTTAAGTAAAACCTAGTTAAATTCACATTCTTTAAAAAACTTTACAACTTTTTTTTATACTTTCTTTATTACAAAATTTCATCTAACAAATTGCATGAAATGGAAAAGTACGTATATTACATATTTGAACACAAAAATTCGCTTTTTTTCTTCGAACTTAAAAAATAATACTTTCTCAATGCGAGCTTATTGATTTCACGTTTTATGCATATACATGTAAATTAATTCAAATATGTTTTCAAACTGCTTTTTCACAATTGTTCGCTTTCATAAAATTAATCGGCAAGAACAAAGCATTTATGAATTTTATATGTGGGTGACTTTTCCTTTCTTTGCTTTTACTTTTTTGTTGTTAACTGTAGTATGTTACAATTACTCGCTCAATTATTAAACCAATGTTTGCTTTTTTATAGAACAAGCTTTATTAGTCGTGATAAATTTCTAAATCAATAGGTTATATTGATACATCTTTTTCTAAAATGCATATATTTTAGTTTAAAACAAATATCCAGATATATGTATGTTTGTATGTATGTATGTATGTGTGTATATATGTGTGTGTGTGTGTGTCATCGTTTTTGTAGCCAGCATATTTAGAGAAAGGTTTCATGAATGTCAAAAAAATGTATTCACTACTTTTTCCTTCATTTTTAAAAACAATTTCTCAATTTTCCTATTTTTTTACGATTTGTCTCATTATAGTAAAATTTCTTGGTTTTCTTATTTATTTTCTGAATTTAAAAAATATGTCAATAAATCTTCTAATTTTCTAGAAAGGGTTTCTACTTTTTTATATTATCTATACTTTTTTTCATTTTTTTATTTGTGTGTATTTTTAATTATTCATTTCTTTTAAATTTTACTTTTTATCTTGATGTATTTTTTGGAAGTTTGATTATTTTCTACAATTTTTTATAATTTTTAAAATATCATCTTCATTTTTTAAAAAATGTTTTCTTTTTTCATAAAACATTCTCACTTTTTAATATTCATTCAAACTTTTTGACTTTTCCATTAATTTCCTTATACTTTTTCGTTGATTTTTTTCATTCTTTCGTCGACTTTCTAAAATTTTCAGATTTTTGCATTATATCAAAATTGTTTCATGTTTTTAAAAATGTTATCTGTTTTTACATAATTGACATAACTTTTTTAATTTCAAAGAATTTTTTTATTTCTTTTGTAGATTGTTTAAATAACTTTTGACATTTATGGTTTTTTTTTTACAAGTTCTCATTTTTGTATTTAAAAGGTTTCAAATAGTTTTTTATAATTTTCTCATTCATTTATGTAGTTTGTTTTAAATAATAAGTTTTTAAATAAAAAAAGCGAATAAGCAAAATTGAGTTTGATATTACTGATATTAAATTGGGGGGCGCCAGCAGGAATAGACATTCAAATTTGAAAAAAACAAATCGAAAATCGCAAAAATAATTGAAATATTTAGAAAATAATGAAATAATGACAAAACTAATTGAAAAATTGATTAAAAATAAAAAAATTATGACAAAATTTAAAACAAAATAATTGAAATTTGAAATAAATAATTAAAAAGTTTTAAAAATAATTCAAGTTACAAAAAAATAATTAAAATTTGAAACAAAAGTTTCAGACTGGTGGATAAAAATTTAAATTTTCGCACAATATATTATATATGTGTAGAAAATAGTTGAATAATGACAAAAATAACTGAAATTTAGAAAAAAATTAATGAAAAATTAGAAATATATTCAAAAATGAAATAAAAAAATTAAAAATTTAATACGTTAATTGAAAAATTGTATAAAATAATTGAGAAATTGACGATATAATTAAAATGTGAAGAAACTAATTGAATTATGATATAAATAATTGAAAACTGGTCTTCAAAAGTTAATAAATTCATGACAATAAAAAAAAGATTGAAGAAAATGACATTTAAAGAAAATAATTCCAAAATGTCAAAAATATTTGAATACTGACAAAAATAGTTGAAATTTGAAAAAATCATTGATAATTTTAAAAAAAAAATTTAAATTTGAAGAAAATACTTGAAAACTTGACAAAACAATTGAAATATTGAAATAAATAATTCAAAACTGGTGTAAAAATTAAAAAATTATAGATTTTTTTTTATAACCGTAACGTTAAAAAAAATATTATAAGTTTGAGAAAAATAATTGAAAGTTGAAGAAATTAATTGAAGTTTGAAGACGATAGTTGTAATTTGAAGAAAGTAATTTAAAAATGGCAAAAAATTCAAATATGAAAAAAATAATTAAAGTTTGAAGAAAATAATTGAAAAAGGTGAAAAAAAATTAATAAATTCGTGACAAAAATAAAAATAATGATGAAAATAATTGAAAACAGGTGTAAAAAATTAAGTTCATGACAATAAAAAAAATTGAATAAAATAATTGCTATTTGTAAAAAATAATTCTAAAATGGCAAAAATAACAAAAAAAATTAAGAAAGTAATTGGAAAATGACAAAAATAATTGATTAATGACAAAAGTAATTGAAATTTGAAGAAAATAATTGAAAAATAACGAAAGTGTGAATTGAACTTGTGTAGAAAATTTGGATATTCCTGACAATAATTTGAAGATTGAAGAACACAATTAAAATTATAAAAAAATAAATGAACAGTTTAAAAAATAATTGAAATTACTAGAAGATAAGTGAACAATAACAAAAATAATTGTAATTTGAAACAAATAATTGATAACTGGTGCATAAAATTAAAAATTTAAAGACAGTACTTGAAAAATTGACCAAACAATTGAACTTTTAAGAAACTAATTGAATAATGACATAAATAATTGAAAGCTGGTGTATAAATAAAAAAATTATAGAGAATAATTGAAGTTTGAAGAAAATAATCGAAATTTGTTGAAATTAATAGAAAAAAAATTTACAAATTTAATAAACTCGTGACAATAATAAAAATAATAAAGAAAAAGATTGAAATTTGTAGAAAATAATTACAAAACAAATATAATAAATTTAAAAATTAATGGCAATAAAAAACATTGAATTTATTTATTTATTTATTTACGGCAGAAGCCGATTACAATATAAAATTTAAAAATTTATTTCAAGTAACAATAAAATTAAAATTTGATATAACAATAATAATTACTATATTAAATATTAATAGGTCGCATTCAATAATTTGAATAAAATAATAATTGAAATTTGTAGAAAACAATTCTAAAATTGCAAAAATAATAGAAATATGTAGAAGAAAATAATCGTAAAATCTCAAAAATACTTGAATAATGACAAAATTAATTGAAATTTGAAGAAAATTATTGAAAATTAACAAAAGTAGAATAGAAACTGGTGTTGAAGATTTAAATATTCCTGGAAATAATTTAAAGATAGAAAAAAATAATTGAAATGATGAGAAAATAATTGAAAAATGACAGAAGTAAATGAAAACTTGTGTAATAAATTTAAATATTTATGACAATAATTTAAAGACTGAAGAGAATAATTGATATTTGAAAAAATTAAATTCAGAAATTGTAAGTAAAAAATTGACGATGTAATTGGAATATCAGCAAACTAATTGATTTATAAGGTAGATTTTTAATCAGGCATTTAATATCAGAAGACCCCCCCCCCCCGCAGCTGGGATAGACATTTTACTAAAAAAGTGAGTAATAGTGAGCAATTTTAAAAAAGTCAGTAAAAGTACAAAAGTGTGTCACTGGCAGTCCTGCAATAAGAAGAAATAAATACGTATTTTATTTATCAGCCAATAGTTTTTTAATGACAATGTTTTAGAAATAAACAAATGTTCTTAAATTTTTAACATTTTTCAAAGATACCTTTTTTACAAGTCTATCTTTTCATATAATTTTTTTAAAAATGATTTAATTTAAGTAAATAATAGCTTATTTTCTTCAGAAAAACAAACTCTACAACTTCACCTCGTTGGATTTTTGAAAAAGTGGATAAATATTATTTACTTGAATTGAATCATTTTTTAAAAAAATGGTAAGAAAAGATAGAGACTTGAAAAAAAGTGTCTTTGAAAAACGTTAAAAATGTAACAACATTTGGTAATTTTTGAAAAATTTTCATTAAAAAACTATTGGCCAATGGCCGATTAACTATTAACAGTAAATAATAAGTCAAGAAATAAATTATTTTAATTAATAATTGCTATTAACTTAAATACTAACTTTTGACAGAAACTACTCATCAGAGAAACATCTTAAAAAAGTTATAGAATAATTTAAACTTTATTTAATGTTTTAATTTTAATTTTTTCCAATAAAGTAAAATAACGTCATTAGAATTTTTAATAAATTCAAGTATTCGACACTTTAAATTAATCTAAATTTTTATTAAAATTCATATAAGTGTGTAATATATATATTATATTGTTAGTCATAATCAATATATCGTCATTAAGGGTACCTCATCTGCATATTTTGTTTGTACACTAAAACAATTTTAAATTATCCTGATAAAGAGAATCAAAATTAATGAAAAAAAAGGCAGGGACTAACTTTACTTTGGATTTTAAAACGTGGACAGACAAAGATGAATAAATATATTTATTCATCTTTTTCTGTTTTTTTTTTCTTTTTTTTACGAAGATTATTATTATTTAATTTTCAATTATACTTGGGATTTTATAATCCATAATGGAACCCAAACCTTCAATTTTATAGAAATTACTTAAAGCATCTGAAATTGGTCTGATCACTTGGTGTGGACTCAACCCATTGTATCTGTAAGAGTAAATTTTTAATGTTACTTTTAAGGTACATTTCCTAGCATTCAAACCAATTAAATTTGCAATAATTTTTAATAATCAGCATCAATGAAATAAATTTTCACCCCAGGACATAATCTGAATCTGAAAGGTAATTACAATTTCTCTTTATAGTCTTCTGTTTAGAGCATATCGTTGGTGTGCTTGCATTTGACTTAAAACTTTGCCATTCTGCTGAAAGCTCTCGAAAAGTTCTTTGCACAAAAGTCGATGTGAACTTCTGATAGGACAGCGAGATTTCGCGAACTGGAGGAAGATTTGGAGATGAGTAGGTTTCTTTGGTGGCAGTTTTTAGTTCTGTCCTGTCTTCGATAATTAGGGTTTTTGATGAATCTAGGTGCCCTAGGGTACCAGGCAAGAACTTCAGAGTTTGCGATAAACCTAATCCAAACGTAATCCATGTAACTTCAGGTCTCGACTCGTCTTCTTGATAAGGCACTCTTAATTCGATCCAACCTACACAAAGTCACATATTTCCAGCTCAGGCTTTTACCCTCTTTTGCTACATATTACCATCAACGAATTTTCCCCCAAAAAACTTTCATAAAACTAGGCTCGTCCAGTTAAGGGTCTCTTTTCCCTTGTTATTCTTAATAATTTCATCCGATTTTTCCAACTTTTACGACCCCATTTGACTTTTCTGCAGAAAGTCTCAATAATCTGGAACAGGAAGTAGAACCTTTCACATTTTATGGCTGAAAATCTATATAAGTTGGAATTATTCTATTTTACATTTAAGAGGGAACTTTTTTACTGAGACTTTCAATGTCAAAAGTTGAAATATTTTGCCGATGCATTAAATTCGAGGAGAAAGTTAATGAATTCGTGGAAAATTATTGCGTTTTCTTCCTTTACTACTGAATTAAGATTCTAATGATTTTTTTATGTGGAAAAATTAAATTACGTTTATCGAAATAACTTAATTTTAATTTCTTTTACGTTATAAGTATTTTCATCGGCAATTATTTTGATTTCTTTTTTATTACAATACAAATTTAATAGAATGATAGGATTAATTGACTAAAAATCCAAAATAATCTGCTCCCGAGATTCACACAAAATTTATCCACAAACAGTTCTCAATTAAAGCAAACATTTGAGCAATTAAACCCCAAGCCTTTACGTCTCGAACATGGTGAAACTGTGAAATTCAATTTACTCTCTTTACAAGGGCAAATTCTATTCATTGCAAGGATAATTAAAAGAAAAAGAGGAAGCTAAAATTATGCAATAGACACACAATAGAACCAAAGAGCGTTCTTAGAAAAATTTAAACTCGAGATGAATTATTTATTTGAGATTTATTTACACCATAGGGACAATAATCTAAAGTACAAAAGACAGATTATAAAGGTAAAAATATGCATAACAATATGACATAAAAAACAAAAAATATGGGTCAAACCATTGACTTTCGTCTGATGGCTGCCGCGGACATTTTTTGCTTTTAAATTAGGTTTAGAATTTACGAAACTTGAATTTTTTCTAAATTCAGTAACCATAATATTATAGTGTAAATTTGATTTCTTTTCGCGTTATTATCAATTGAAAATATAAGTTTCGCGGTGTTTTTTTGTAACCTCAAATCTGACACTTTTCTAAAAAACATTATAATTAAAAAATTAGTCTAAATTATAAATCAAAACTTACGCGAATTAGTAACTTTATTTATGTAAACTCTAGAAATGTTGTACATTTTATTAAAATACACGATTTTAATATAATAATATAATATGAAAAATTTCTACTTGTGAAAATTTTCGTAATTGTTTTAAGCTTACAACTTTTTTTTGGGAGCTCTTAGGATTTTGATGTTTTGAATATGTTTTAATAATAATAGAACTTACTTGCTATTAAAATTTGGCGAAGGCGTTTTGCTTCATTTAGAAAATATTTTATTTTTAAATTCTGTATTCAAAAAGGTTAAAATGTAATTTGAATGAAGCAATATGAAATTGTTCTGTTTACTATTTTAGTCTCAAAATTAACCTTCTTGAATACAGAATTTAAAAATAAAATATTTTCTAAATGAAGCAAAATGCCTTCGCCAAATTTTAATAGCAAGTAAGTTCTATTATTATTAAAACATATTCAAAATATCAAAATCCTAAGAGCTCCCAAAAAAAAGTTGTAAGCTTAAAAAAATTAGGAAAATTTTCACAAGTAGAAATTTTTCAAATTATATTATTATATTAAAATCATGTATTTTAATAAAATGTACAACATTCCTAGAGTTTACATAAATAATATTACTAATTCGCGTAAGTTTTGATTTATAAATTAAACTAATTTTTTAATTATAATGTTTTTAAGAAAAGTGTCAGATTTGAGGTTACAAAAAAACACCGCGAAACTTATATTTTCAATTGGTAATAACGCGAAAAGTAATCAAATTTACACAATAATATTATGGTTACTTAATTCAGAAAAAATTCAAGTTTCGTAAATTCTAAACCTAATTTAAAAGCAAAAAATGTCCGCGGCAGCCCTCAGACGAAAGTCAATGGTTTGACCCTATAAATTTATTCAACAATCTATAATAATCCACAAGATTCATTCATTCTTTCATTAATTCTTTCAATGAAGTTTGGCACTTATAGATATTTTTTTGTTTTAAATCTGTTACTTTTAAAAAAATGTATATTTTTAAATTAATTATAAATCATATGAGTTTTTATTTTATGTGTTTAATATCTAATTATTAATTGCCTTTTATAATATCACTTTTTTATATCACTAGCAAAATAAAACGCGCGCAAGTGCGCGATTAATTTTTCATACAATTTAGAAATTATAAAATACAATAATAAATATAACAAATCAGTAAATAATATTTATCTAATAAGAAGAAATAAATATTTTAAATATAATATTTAAAAACCAATTAATATAAACAAAATAAATATTTATTTAGGACAAAATTTATAATATTTTAGAATTAAAAAAAATTGCAAAAAATAATTGAAATTAAACAAAACTATTGCAAACTTTGCAAATTAACTGAAAAAAAATAATGAAATCAATTAAAAATTGGGGAAAGTAATTTAAACAATCATAAAAATGTTTTAAACATAAAGAAAATAATTTAAATTTGAGAAAAATACTTGAAAATCTTAAAAGTAAATTAAAACAAAATTGAATAATGAAAAATTAGAGAAAATAATTGAAAATTGAAAAAACATGATTAAAAATTGAGATAAATAAATTAAAATTTAAAAAAATAATTAGAATTTGAGAAAATAATTAAATAAATTACATAAAATATTTTAAATAAAGGAAAGTTAAACAAATTTTGAGAAAAATACTTAAAACTTTCAGAAGGTCATTGAAATAAAAGAAAATAATTAAAAATTAGAGAAAATAAATGAAAAAAGATAAAAATAATTTAAAATTGAACAGAACAAGTTTTAATTAAAGAGAAATAAGTAAAAACTTTTTGGTAATTATGAAAAAGAACGAAAGTAATTGAAAATTAAAGAAAATAATATAAAAAATAATATAAATAATGAAATAATTAAAAAGTCAGATAAATAGTTAAAATTTTTTGAAATTATGAAACAAATGTAAAGAATTGAAAATTGAAGGAAATAAATTTTGGAAAATAATTAAAAAATGTTTTTAAATTATTTTGGAAAATAATTGAAAAATGTTTTGAAATTTTAAAACTTGACGAAAATCATTAAAATATGATACAAACAATCATAAGTTGTAAAAAATAAATGACATTTAAGTGTGATAATTGAAAAAACTACAGAATTTTTTTTAAACAAAGAAAAAATAATTGAAATTTGAAAAAAATACATGAAGATCTTAGAAATCAATTAAAAAAAAGAAACTAACTAAAAATTGGAGAAAAGAATTGAAAAAATAAGCTAAAAGTAATTGAAATTTACAATAATTAATAAAATCTTTTGGAAATTATGAAAACAAATAAAAATAAATAAAAAATTGAAGAAAATAATAGAAATTTGAGAAAAATACTTTAAAGTTTTAGAAATTAATTTTTGTTCATATTTTTATATTTATATACTTTATATTATATTCAAATATGCCTAATTTAAATTATAAATCTTTTGTATCCCATTTATGATCCATTAGGACCGCGGGAATTGCATTTAATAAATAAATAAATAAATAAATAAATTTTATAAAATGAGAAAAAGGAAAAATTGGAGAAAAGTCTGGAAGAAAGCTAAAAATAATTGAAATTTACGATAATTAATAAAAAAATTTTGAAATTTTGATAACAAATAAAAATAATTAGAAATTGAAGAAAATATTTGAATTTTCAGAAAAATACTTAAAAATCTTCAAAAATAATTTTAGAAAATGATAATAATAATTAACAATCGAGGAAAATAATTAAAAAATGATAAAATTAATTCAAAATTGAAAAAAATAATTGAAATATGCTGAAAATTAAATTTAAAAAAAAATGTTGTTCAAATGCCGATTATTCTCACCATTTTACGATTTTTTTTTCAATTGTTAATTATTTTCTTAATAGTTAATTATTTTCGTCATATTGTAATTTTTCTTTTAATTATCGAATATTTTCTTGAAATTTCCATTTAATTCTTTAATTTCTAATTTATTTCTTCATTTTTTAATTATTTTCTTTTATTTTTAATTATTTTTATCGATTTTCAATTAATTTCTTAATACTCAATAATTCTCAGTTATTTTCTTCAAATTTAAAGTACAGTTTTCAATTATTTTCTTTAATATTAAAAAATTATCGACTTTTTTCTATTATTTTTTTCGATTATCATTAAGTTTCTTTAATTTTGAATACAGTTGTTCAATTATTTTATTTAATTTCTAATTTTATTCTTCAATTTTCACTCTTATTCTTCAGTTTTCAATTGTTTTCTTCTATATTTATTAATTCTTAGCTTTTTTTTATTTTTAAGTGCATTCTTTAATTTTCAATTCTATTTTTCAATTTTCAATTACTTTCTTCAATTTTCAATTATTTTTTTTCAATTTTAATTATTTTTTTCGATTTTTAATCCATTTGTTAAATGTGCAATTATTCCCAACAATTATTCCTATAGTTTTATTAATTTTTCAATTTGCAATTATTTTCTATAAATTTAATATTTCTTGTTTAATTTTTGCAATTATTTTTTTCAGTTGTCTACCAATCTAGTCATTTTTTGAATTTTGTTTTCAATTGACAATCATTTATGTCATTTTTCACAAATTTTCTTTAGTTTTTTAATTATTCTTACCATTTTTTAACAATTTCCTTTAATCATTAATTATTTTCCACAATTTTCAATTATTTCCTACAATTTTAAAAATTTTTTAATTATCCTAAAATTTTATAATTATTCTTTTATTTTTTAAATTATTTTGTTCGGTTGTGTATTAATCTAGTCATTTTTTGAATTTTTTTTTCAATTGTCAATTGTTCAATTTTTTCAAATTTTAATTTAGTTCTTAAATTCTTAATTCATTTCCTAATTTTTTATTATTTTCCTTAATTTCAATTTTTTTTTTTTTTTGAATTTCCATGCAGTTATTCAATTTGCAATTATTTCCAGTAGCTATTCCTATAATTTTTCAACTATTTTATTTAAATGAAGTATTTTTTGTTTTTTTTAAACTGGACTTTTCAATTGTGTCTTATAATTCTTTAAAAAAAAAAATTAATTATTAATTGGATTAACAAAATTTGCCAGAAGTGATGCGATTATTAATATTTCTTTCCATTCACATTAATAAAAAATTTGTCAAGTTGTTTCAGATTGATAACATAAACAACAATTTGAAGGTAAAAATAATAAGAAAGTGGCTTATTAAAAGAACACGTGAAGCGAGGAAATAATTATCTGAATTTGAGAAATTCGTTTTACTATTCAAATTGGTAAACAATCTTAATTAAATATTTATCATCAATGTTTTAAAAGCGAAATACAATTCACAATTTAATTACAAAATTTTGTTTCCTTCATAAACAAAAAGAAATTTGCTAACGTTTGTAAAGTCTTGTGCTTTTAATTAAACTCTGTTTCCTGAGCATTTGACCTTTTTTTAATTTTTCCACCCGACTGAAGACAGGAGAAAAATACAAAGCGAGTAAAGTGACCGTTAATTAAATTTTATGATTCGTTAAATCTATACGTGATACTTCATTTTCAACGCTTCTCGATTCTAGAATAGCCAACTGAAAGATAAAACTCTCATGAAAAAGATGGATATTCCTTAAGGACCTTACTTTCCACTTTTTGTTCAATTTATATTTATAATTCATACGTGTGATATTTCCTCTCTTTTATAAGAACTGATATAATTCTAGAAACAAAGGACTTGAAGAAATAAGAAGCTTTTAAGAAATATAAATCTTTTGCCATTTGAAAGTAAATTGTTATCTTGCCAAAATTTCAAACTTTTTTTTCTTCAGCAATTAATTTTCAGTTGACTTTCAAACAACTTTTATCTCTGTTTGAAGAAGTTGAAAATGAGTTATACTATTTCAAAGGAAATTTCGTTCCGGGCACTTTCATTACAAACAGTTTTTCTTATTGAAAACTGTACTGCCATGACGTTGAAAAGCTGGAAGCAAATTTTTCACGAGTTCTGGGAGCTGCCTCTTCGAAAGTAGTGATAACGTTTCTGTCAGCAGTTGACTAGTGGTCGTGAATTCTTCCTTTCTACTTTTATCTTTTACTGTCTCGGACTTTTTTCGCCCGAGTTTGAAATAAGGTGCAGAAGACAAGAAAGAAACGTTAAAATTTAACCTTCCTGCAGAACTGAGTGAAACATATTCCAGGTGGAATATAAAAATCCTCTTCATCAAGAATAAACGATTCTGTAAAACAGAGTTAGAATACTCAAACAAAATATCAAAAATCCAAACAAATGTTCTTAGCAATTAACTATCTTGGACAACTAGAATTTCGGAAATTGTCTGAAGCCTGACACACATCAAGAAAAACAAAAATAATATTCACATCGATTACTGGCACCAACAATACCAACAAATTAAATCCAAATATCCAAATATAACATTACAATTTCTTAATAATTCAAATATATTTATTTATAAATGTACGTGTTCTTTCCCAACGTATTTTAGCGACCTCCAAAACCCCTATATACCGAGTTTCATAAACTTAGTTAAAATTTTGCATTTTTGTTTGCCATATTAGATCCGCCATTTTGAATTTTGAAAAATTATGATCGAATTCGTAAACAGCGATCTAAAAACCACAATATGCGGAGTTTCTTAAATTTTGTTAAATATTTAACATTTTCGTCCGATATATTGGATCCGCCATTTTGAGTTTTGAAAAATTATGATCGAATTTGTAATCAGTGATACCAAAAAACCCCTTGTACCAAGTTTCATTAATTTTAATGTGACACTTAAAGATTGGTCCAACAAATATTAATTTTTTACATTTTTTTTTAATATCCGCCATTTTGACGCCGCCATCTTGAATTTTATTCATTAACGAATGCATATTTTTAATCTTCCAATAGTTTGTGCCATTTTGTGCCACTATATTACACATTAAACTTTTTTGCAAAAAAGACGCCATATGAGTTTTGTATATAGACAAAAATTAAATCTGAGCCCGGAATCTTGTAAAGCAATCCGAAAAACGTAAAGAAACGATATTTCCATATTTTACAATAACATTTTATAAAAAATCTTATTGTAGAGTTTTAATCTGTAGAATTAAATGTGTAGAATTCCATGTGGCAAAATTACAGACAAACAATAAATTTCTTAATAAGAATGTGAATAAATGAATTTACAATTCGAAGAAAATGATTAATATTTAAAAAAAAACCATATTTTGTAAAAATAATTGAAAAATTACGAAACAAGTTAAAAATTAATTAATGAATAATTTAACTAATTTGATATCGAAGGAAATAATTAAAACTGCCAAAGTTTTATTTGAAAAAGTTAATGAAATTAAATGAAACTTGGGAAATAGAATTTAAAAATGAAGAGAAAAGATGAAAAATAATGAAAATAAAATTGTAGAAAATTTTTGAAAAATGACAAAAATAGTTGAGAATTGTAGCCAATAATTAAAATCCTAAAAGAGAATAATTCTTGAAAATTAACGGAAATTTGAAATATAATGTTAAACATATTATTCTCAAAGAGTGAATTAATTAAATTTTTAATCAATAAAATTTCAAACTAATTAAAGTTCAAATTACAGACAAAAAATAAATTTGTTAATAAGAATGTGGATAAACGAACTTACAATTCGAAGAAAATGATTAAAATTTAAAAAAGAAAAACCATATTTTGTAAAAATAATTGAAAAATGCCGAAAGAAGTTGAAAATTAATTAATAAATAATTTAAATAATTTGATATTGAAGGAAATAATAAAAACTGAAAAAGTTTTATTTGGAAAAATTAAAGAAAATAATTAAAACTTGGGAAATAGAATTTAAAATAACTAAAATCCTTAAAGAAAGAATTGTAATTTATAATTGTAATTGTAGTCTTGTTTATCTCAAATATATATTCTGTAATTTCTTAAATTAGTTTTTACAAATTTTTATTATTTTTCTTTAATTTACAATTACTTTTATCAATTATCTCATTATTAAATTTATTTTTCAATTAAAGTTTAATTACTTTTTGTCATTTTCAATTATTTCACTGCAAAAACAGGTGTCTTAAATTGTTCAAAAATGTCTTAAAATAAGACATTTTTCGTGTCTTAGACACCAAAAGTATCTTAATTTAAGACATTTTTAGCCAATTTAAGACACAATGTTTTTGCAGTGTTTTTTATTAATTTTCTAATTTTTTTGATTACTTATCTCAAATAGTTATTTTTTCAGTTTACAATTATTTTCATCATTCTGCAATTATTTTCTTATATTACAAATATATATTAAAATGTTTTCAATTATTTTTTACAAACTAAAATTATTTTCTTTAATTTTTAACTATTTTTATTACTTTAAAAATATTTTCTCCAATTTCTTATTATTTTCATTATTCTTCAATTAATTTCCTAGATTTTAAAATATTTTTTTTAAATTTTAAAAATTTTCTTCAATTTTCAAATATTGTTATCGTTTTGAAATCAATTTCATTAATCAGTGTCTTTAATCAGTACTTTAAAAACTGAACATTTATTAATTAAGTTTGTTAAATTTTTATTTTATTTTATTTTTTTATTACTCAGTAGTTCGTACGAAAGGGCCATTTATTATTGTAAGCCCGTTTATAGACAAATAAATAAATAATTGAAAATTTCTTCATTTTTTAATTATTTATCTCATTTTCAAAAATTTCTTTTAATTTTCATATTCTTTTATATTTCTGCAAATATTTTCTCCACCTGTAAATTATATATATTAATTATTCTTTTTCAATTAATTTCCCAAATTTGTATTTATTACCTTAAATCTAAGTTACTGCATCCACGTTTCAATGTAATACCGAAAATTTCAATTATTTATCTCAAATTTCCATTATTTTCTTCAATTTACGACTATTTCTATCATTTTTTCATTACTTTCTGACATATTCCATTATTTTTTAATTAATTTTTAATTTTTATACAACTTATCACAACTTCCACTTATTTTTTCAAAGTACAATTATTTTTATCATTCTGCAATTGTTTTCATTCATTACAAATATATGTTGCAATTTTTTAAATTATTTCTTAAAAAATAAAATTGTTTTCTTCAATTTCTAATTATTTTTATTACTTTGCAAATATTGTCCATAATTTTTTATGAATTTCATTACTCTTCAATCAATTTTCTAGATTGTAAATTTTTCTAAAATTTTAATAATTTTGTTCAATTTCCAATTTTCTTTGTTATCATTTCGCAATCAATTTCTTTAATTTTTTATTAATCTCACTATTTATTCCTCAATTAAATTCCTAAATTTTTAATTATTTTTTTTTCAATTTTGATTTTCTTTTATCCTTTTGTAATTATTTTCTCCACCTTTTAATTACATATATATTTATTATTTTTCAATTAATTTTCTAAATTTTCATTTATTATCTCAAATATAAGTTATGTCGTCTCCACTTTTTGAGCACCACTTTTAGACTTACGAGAAAAATTTCTTTATTAATCAGTAACTGCATTGAAAGAAACAAAATTGAAAATCGAGACCTTCGGTTTTGAGAAAAGTCACGTTTTAGGCGTAAATTCAATTTTTCATGTATTTTTGTTGCAAATTCATTATTTTTTACTACATGTCTAAAATATCTAAGAAAAATTGAACAAACTTTATGTAGGGCATGATTTTCAATTTACTAATAATAACTGAGAAAAACGAAGGTTA
The DNA here is from genome assembly GCA_037103525.1 of Ganaspis brasiliensis. NCBI lineage: Eukaryota > Metazoa > Arthropoda > Insecta > Hymenoptera > Figitidae > Ganaspis > Ganaspis brasiliensis. The sequence goes on from JAZKLR010000480.1 coordinate 303,036, forward strand.
AAAATGCTCTATTTCAAAAAACGTTAAATTTCAAAAATTCATAACTTCTGCAATTTTCATTCAATAAAAAAATAAAAAAATACGTGTTTCCTTATTTTTCATAGAGAATCAGAAAAAAATTATTCCAAGCAAAAAAAAATTTTGAATGAAAATGTCACGTGGAATGCCCCAAATGTTAATTACGTTCGTCAATTTTTAATTATTTTTTACATTTGCAATGTTTTTCACCAATTTTATATTATTTTGAATATTTGTTGATTAATTCTGAAAATTTCAATTATTTATCTCAAATTTCCAATATTTTCTTCAATTCTCAATTATTTCTATAATGTTGTAATTATTTTCCTAAGTTTAAAATTCTTGAAATCATATTGTAATAAGGTATACTATCTTTTACTTTACAAATATTCTGTATTTTTTAAAACTATTTTTCTAAAATTAGAATTAATATCTACAAATTTCAACTATTTTTATCACTTTCCAAAAATTTTCTTCAAGGATTCTCATTAATTTTCAATTTTTCCCTTAAATTTTAAATTTAATTTTCAGAAGTTTCAATTATTTTTTTAAATAATACTTTTTCAGTTTTAATTATTTACTTCAATAACAAATTAGTTTCATTATTTATTCATTACCTTTCAATTTCTTTCGACATTTTTCAATTATTTTAAAAAATATGATTTTTGTTCTTTAAATTTTCAATGTTTTAATTATTTTTCAATTATTTTTTTCAAATTTCAATTAAGTTGGTCAATTTTTAATTCTTTTTTTAACTTGCAATGATTTCCACAAATTTTATATTATTTTGATTATTTGCAGTGGCGTAACTGGGAGGGCATGGGCCCTGGGGCAAACAGGAAAATAGGGCCCCAATTATATATGATTTTTTAAATACATGTTTTTTTCTTTTAAAATTTTAAGTCATATTTCACCTTTTTAAAATGTTCTCAAAATTTAAAATTATGTCAATTTTAATTTCTTCAATTAATATTAAATTTACCTTCCTCAAATTTTAATTATTCTGATTATTTTTTTAATCACTTTTTCAATTTTATAACAATTTTTTTCTTGACATTAAATCAATTTAATTATTTATTCCTAAATTTTATATTATTCATCGCAAATTTAAATTAATTTTTTTAATTAACCATTATTTTTGTCATTTTGCAATTTTTCAATTTTTAATCATAATTCATATAATCATAATAATCATAATTTAATCATATTTTTAATTCATAATTTCTAAATTAATTTCTTGAACTTTCAAATATTTCAAATAATTATTTTGTTCAATTTTCATTTTTCTTTATTATTTTGCAATGATTTTATACATCTTTTAATATTTTCATTATTTTTCAATTTCTAACTATTTTAATTATTTTGAATTATTTTCAAAAATTCCAATTATTCATCTGAAATTTCAATTGTTTTAATCGATTTTCCATTATTTCTGCGATTTTTTAATAATTCACTTTAATTAAAAATTATTACGTAATTTTGTGATTATTTTATTTCTTAAACATATATTTTATGATTTTTTCACTTATTTCCCTCAAATTTTATTTACTGTTTTCAATTTTTCATATTTTAAATATTTTTATCATATTTCAATCTTTTTTCTCAATCTTAAATTGTTTCCAGCATATTTCACTTACTTTGTTCAATTTTGAATTGATTTAATCGTTTTTTAATTATTTTCCTCGATTATTAATTATTATTCTTATTTTCTAAAATTATTTTCTAAAATTTTAAGTTTTTTTCTAAAATTTCAATTATTTTCTTCAATTTTTAATTATTTTCATAATTTCCAAAATTTTTAAAATTAATTACCGTCAATTTCAATTATTTTTATCTTTCTTAATTATTTTCGCTTTTTTTAGTTATTCTCATTTTTTTCAATTGATTTCCAAGATTATCATGTATTGTTCACAAATTTCAATTTTTTTTTTCTTTATTTAAAAAAAATTCTGTAATTTTTTCAATTTTCTCACTTAAGTATCATTTATTTTTTACAACGTATCATTGTTTGTATCATATTTCAATTATTTTCGGCAAGTTATAAAATTTAAAAACATTTTTCAATTATTTTCCAAAATTTATTTCCTTCAATTTTCAATTCTTTACATTTGTTTTATATTATAATTTCCAGGATTTTAAATTATTTATCTGAAATTTCAATTATTTCATTCAATTTTCAATTAATTATGTATATTATTTTTTATACTATTTTCTTCAATTTTCAATTACTTTCGTTCTTTTTCTCGTTCATTTTTATAATTTCCAAAAAGTTTTTACTTATTTCTCTTTAATTAAAACTCGTTCTCTTCAATTTTAAATTATGTTTATCTTTTTTCATTTCTTTTCTCTAATTTTGAATTTTTTTCTTTTGTTTCAATGAACTTCTAAACGTTGTAAGTATTTTTATGAAAATCCCTTTAACTTTCCTCCTTTAAAATATTTTATGCAAGTTTTACAATTATTTTCTCAAATTTTAATTATTTTTTTCAATTCCAATTTATTTATCTGAATTTTGTATAATTTTTTTTTCAATTTTCAATTATTTTCTCTAATTTTTCAGTATTTAATTTTTTTCAATTTAGGTAGGTAGTTTTAAAATTTTCAAGTATTTTTCTGAAATTTATATTATTTTTTTATGTTTAAAACACTTCTATTTTGTTACAATAATTAGCCCATCATGGACTTGAAGAAAATGTAAATTGTAATTTAATTAAAAACAAAACAAAAGGTCATCTATGGTATAAAGTATCTGGAAAAATCATTTTCCAGATATGTCTCCGAATGCTAATGTTTTTATATTTTCTGATGTGAGATTTTTCATATTTAATTATGGTATGTTAATATTATTTTAAATAATTGTTTTTTGTATTTATAAATTTTTGTAATAGATTTATACTTTAATTTGTGATTTCCACAATCTAAAACATTACTCTCTAAATCTGAATTAGTGTTTTTCTACTAATGAATTAGCGAAAAGTGAGCTACTATTAAAATAGTAAGAATTTGACTAATTTTTAGTAGAAAACTACTAAGAATTAGTAGAAAATTACTAATCTTGTAGTAGAAAACTACTAATTAAATTAGTAAAAAAATCTACTTTTTTGAAAAGTAAAGTTTCACTATTTCAATTAGTAGTTTTCTACAGGAATTAGTAATTTTCTACTAAGAATTAGTAGTTTTCTACTAAGAATTAGTAGTTTTCTACTATATGAATTAGAGAAAAATGAGCCATGAATTTGACTAATTCATAGTAGAAAACTACTAATTCTTAGTAGAAAACTACTAATTCAGATTTAGAGAGTATATTTGTTTATAGTTTCTGAAGAGAACGTAATATTTTGCGTCGAAACGCGTAAAACGCATATTTAATAATAAAAAAAGTCGTATAGGCCAAAAAAGAGGTCAAATAATTTTTATTATTATTACCTAAATTTTAATTTAATATTATGCAAAAAGAATTATTAAGTATTTATCTATATAGTGAAATTATGCCCTTTGGAGAGAATCACCCAAATACAAATTCAAATGGTTAAACAACTCAATTTGTTTAAGGTGAATAAAGTTAAAAATCTGATTAAGTTTTAAGTGCTGTCTTAGTTGCATGAATAGTAAAAAAATATGTGATTTCTTGTATGAATAACTATCAAGTTTATCAGTTGGTCGGCTTAAAGTGGCGTGACTCACGCAGGCGGCTCACGCAGATGACAATCAGGATAAATGGAATTTAATTACGGCGCGACCGACGAAGCTTCTATGTTTTTTGTTACTGAAATTTTATTTCACCCGAAGCGTGAATACGTACATGGGTAATTTCCCTCGTTCCCAGTGCATGTACACGGATTGCGAATAATTTTCTTCCTTTTTGGTACATCCCTCATGAAATCAGAAATAAGTGCCGTCAAAATATAACGAGAATCGCATGCAAATACTGAAAAACAACCGCATCTAGAATTTCATTGAGCAACATCCTTTAAATTAACGCAAATTCATTGAAATTAACTATGTTTCAAGTTTCATTCATATTTTTCTCTGCCCATTTAACGTGCAACTGTCTATTTTAATCATAAATGGAGCGAAATTTCAAATTTAATTTTATTATGTGCTTTGAGCTCATTTCTAATTTTATTAGACAACATTTAGTACTTCGTTATAAGGACTTTTTTAATATTAGTTTTTTTTAGGCAATTAAATTTTTTTCTTATTATGGTTCCCTACCGTTCAAACAGAACTCTATTAAAATCACTAAGTAGGTATGTCCTTTTTTGACCCCCTTCAACTTTTAAACTATTTGAGATAGAGACTTAAAATTTGGTACATATATGTAATTTAACAGAAAATATCATTTACATTACTCTCTGGCCCGAGTTTATTTAAATTTTGACTTAAAATTAATTTTTAAAAAATTTGCTATTTTTCGAAAATTTTCCAAAATTAATTTCGGGCTAAAATTCAAACAAATTTGGGTCAGAGAGACCTTTCTAATGAGATTTTAGGTAATTGTACATAGTTTCATGATAAAATATTACAGATAAATTTTGCCTAGACTACACTGAAACAAAATTCAAAATAATATTTAAAAATGACACTATAAAATTTAATATTAAATATATTGAAAGGAAACTATTCAAGACCTACTGGAAAAAAATAATTGGATCACTTTTAAACTGTTACATTGACGAAAAGAAAATTTAACAGTGACTATATTAAAATTCAAAATTTAGTTTAAGTGTTTAATATAGTCACTATTAAATTTTCTTTTCTTCACTGCAACAGTTTAAAAGTAAACCAATTAGTTTTTTCCAGTAGGTCTTGAATAGTCTTTTGTCAATAATCCTATATTAAATTTTATTTTAAAATTTCTTTCAGTGTAGTGACGTCATATTCCATCATGTGCCTTTAACACATATGAAACAAAACCACGTTATATTATTATATTATATATTTCTAAAGTCTGTACACTGAGCAGCTACAAAATTGCTTTATATCAATTAAAAGAATAAAAACACCACATTCGCGTAAACTTGGAAAAAAAAATTATTTTTCAAAGATTATGTTGACGCGACAAATTTTAAAATCGATAACGTCTTTCTTTTAAAAAAACACTTTTTAACTTTAATTTAAATTTTGTATGTATATATATTCATTGGCAATGATTTTTTTATTGTATATTTAAAACATTCAAAAAATTTCCAGCCTTTAGCATATTATTTTAAATTTTTTGTTATTAACGGAGAAAAGCTCTTTGGAAATGTAACTTGTTTTCGAAAAAATCCAATATGTTATAAATTCTGTAATTTTAATTAAATCACGAAATACAAAAAATACGTATGTTTTTTTTCAATATAGATTCTAAATATATATATATATATTGCAGGTAAATTTAATTTCCGAATGAAAATAATCCGAAGAATGCCCCGAATAAAAAAAAGAAATTGAGAAAGATAAATAATTGAGTAACAAGAATACCGAGTTCTTGAAAGGATAGTTTATTAAAACAACAAATTAGGAAGTGTCTATTTTCATCTAAAGTTAAGAAAATTCGGATTATAATTTCTGTTCAGTTTGTTATATCTTGCATTTAAAATCATTTAATTATAACGACACTGGTGTAGAATTAAAGTCAAAGTTTGCTATAGGGGCACGATTAAGAGGGAACTTTATTAATTAAATCTATTAAAATCTTATTAAAGTTTTACATGAAGTCTGATCATCGATGCTTTAAGATTCAAGATCCTCAAAGGATAATTAGCAGTAGGTTTCTAAGTTCTCTTTTAAATTCAAGAAATTGAAAAACTTTGTCCAATAATTTTATTCTTAATCTATTCGATACTAGATAAGTTAGAAACTTGATTCAGTTTCAACCACTTTAAAAAACGAAATATCACTATTTTTATTATTTAACCATTTAATTTCAATTTTCGTTATTTATTGTAAGTTTTTCAATTTCAAAACATTATTTTGCTTCTAATTCTTTTAATTATGAAATTTTTTGAATCTAGTTAAAATTCAAATGCGTTTCATTTTTCAAATTTCGAAATACAAAAAATTGGTTATAAAATTAGAATTTGATCCTTGTTCTTTTTTAGCGTTATTTTAATTTCCAGTTAATTAGTCACTTTTCAGATTTTTTCTTTATTTCCAAATTATATTTTTTTCTAGTTACTTATTTATAAATTTGTATTTCCTTTTAGCGCTTTATAGTTATACCACTTTCTAGTATTTTTCCATTTTTCTTAGTTCTGTTTTTTATTTTCTTTTTCTTTACTTTTTAAAAAAAAATTTCGCTTTTTAGTTACATTTTTGATTTTCCAATTATTTTTTTTTACTGCACAGTACTTTTTTTCATTGTTTAGTTGTTTATTTTCAATACTATTGATTTATTCACTTATCAGTCATTTTTATCAATTTCTTAGTAATCTATTTAAAATTTCGAATTTTTTAAAATTAATTTATAGTTATATTTTCTTTACTTTCTATACTTATTTTACAAATTTAGAGTAATTTTTTCATCCTTTAGGCTTTTTTTCGATTTATATTTTTTTTTTACTTACTAGTCCTACTATTGACATTTTTTAGTCATATTATTTCTTATATCCAAACTTATTTTAGATTTTTTTCTTTATTTTCTAGTTATTTTGAAATTTCCTAGTGCTTTTTCATTTTTTAGTTTTTGTTTCCAATTTACATTTTTTTTACTAACAAATTCACTAGTAATTTTTTAGCTTTATCTTTAAATATTTAAACGTACTTTTCCAATCTCTAGTAACGTTTTGGAAATTCGTAGTTTTTTTCCACATTTTCTTGTTTCTTTTTATAGTACTTTACAATTTTTTTTTATTTTTTAGATACTTTTTTGACTCTTTAATAATTTTTACTTGATATGTTTTTCACTTTCTAGGGTCTTTTTCAATTTTTAGTAATTTTGTTCCTTTTCTAGTTAATTTTTGAAATATCAAAAAAATCTTTTAGTTTCTAGTATTTTTCTTTTAGACCTTTTCTTGTAGGTTTAATATCTCTTGAATCAATTTCAATAAAGTAATGTTCGCTCTTTTTCTAGATTTACTTAACTCTATGTTATTTTCGTCTTTTTCTATTTCTTTTGTAATATTTCTAGTAATAATTTAAAAATTTTTTAATTGGCACTTTTATTTTATTGTTATTTTTCAGAAAACTGGTAATTTTAATTTTTAAGTATTTATTACTTTCTTCTAATTTTTTGTACTTTCTAGTTATATTCCCTTTTTTAGTTACTATCTTCATTTTTTGCTTCCTCATAGAGGAAGCTTTGTGATCGTTATGATTTTCGATTTTCCAAAAATAGTCTAAATCGACTCATTTTCATCTAAAAAGCATAAATTTCCATTCCTAAGCAAATGTCCAGATGTATGTGTGTGTGTGTGTGTGTGTGTGTACGTGTGTGTGTATAGCGTTTTTTGTCGCCAGGATATCTCGAGAACGCTTCATCGGATTTCAATAAAATTTGGATGACTTTTTAAGCTCGTGAATATCTAAATTTGGACACAGGGATTTTTGAAAATATCCAATCAAATTTTGTTGAGCACCTTTTTTCATCGAAAAAATCGTTTTTTGCCAAAATTTTTTTCCAAGCTAAAAATACAACTTAATGAATAAAAAAATCATATTCCTCATCTCAAAAAAAATCGATTGACCTATATAACTTTTATAATTGATCAAAAATTCGTAAATTAATTGATGTTTTTTCATTTTTTTGCACTTAAAATTCCTTTTTTTAAAGAATTTCTCGAATGAAATTTTATATTATTAATATATTGCTTTTTCTATAAGAAAGCAAATTTGTTTGCTAACTTTGAAACGAAATATCCACGAAAAGGACATAATTTTCACCTAGTAATTTTAATAATTTTTCTTTATTACTTGCCAATTTATTTATTTATGTGTATATGTATTTATGTATACGTACATATGTGTGGGTAAATGTGTATGCGTGCATAAAGTTTTTTGTAGAGGATTTTCCATAAAATTTAAATTGGTTATTAAAATCATAAATATCTAAATTTGAACTTAGGGATTTTTGAAATTAACTAATCAAATTGTTTTAGTATCTTTTTAATCAAAATAATTCATGTTTTTTTAATTTTTGTTTTTATTAACTTAAAATATTTAAAATATTATTAAATTATTGCTTCCTCTATGAGGAAGCAAATTGTTTTGCTTCCTTGGAAGCGAAGTGTCCATGAAATGGACAGAATTCACACCTAGTTAGTTATTTTATGATTATGTAATAGCAATTAAACAAAAAAAATTTTAGTTATACTTTTAAGTTTAAAGAATTTTTTAACTTTCTAATCTTCTCTACTATACTTAATAGATTTTTTTTGTATCTTTCATTTCTTATTTAATTTTGCCATTTTAGTAAAAAATCTTTAATTATTTTTCACTTCCCGGTAATTTTTCCTTGTTTCTTACTTATCTTTAATTTATACGGTATTTTTTTAATATTCGAATAGTTTTTAAAAATTTCAACAATTTAAAATTATTATTTCACTTTATAATGATTTTTTTTATTCCCAAATTTTTTTCATTTCGAATTATTTTTAATTAATTGAAAATTTATCCAACATAAGTTGTCTTTCGGGTAATTTTTATTGCATAGGAATTTAAATTGTGTAAAATAAAAATTATAAAAAAAATAAAAATCCACACCACAAAATAATTTCTTTAATACAGTTTATGTAAAAGAATTTATAGAGATACGTATATATTTTATGCATAATTATAATATACTACTTTGTGTATTTCTCAACACTCATAACACTAGATGTACGTTAAAAAATTTAATCATCATTAATTTATATTTCTAAAAAAAAAAACTTTTAACAATGTTTCAGACATAATTTGACGAGGGATATTGTGCCGATGTGAGAGTTGAAATCTCATCGTCTCAAGCCTGTCTAAACTCTTCCTTCTTATACCTCGTCTACCTCGAGTCGTTCGCGAGAAAACGGTGGTGCGCGCCACTGTGCGGCGTTTGTGCGAAACATAACTTCTTTTAACGTCTGGCGCTGGCGAGACTACAGGAACTCATGCAGGATCCTACTTGGTATGTTATATTTTTTAAATCTTACTCATCATCTATTTTACAATTTATTTCATTCACGAGATCGAGCGCGCACAGAAGCGCGCGTGCTTAGGTCTTACTTATTAAATTGTAAATCATAAAGTATTTGAAGAAGTTTTTTATTTAGTGAAATAATGAAGTAACTGATTCCTAATGCGTACAAAAATAATTCATTTTAAATGTGAAATAAAATTTGAATACTTTATAAACACCAACAGAAATGTTTGTATGATTAAAAACTGTAGATTTGTTTGTTTCAATACATAAGGTGATTTAGAATCTTAAAATTGGATTAAAGAGTATGTAAATTAAAAGTTCAAAACTACTAATCTAGTTTTATATAAATAATAACAATAATTGAAAATAATAAAATTCTCTATAACTTTTAGATTTGCATTGACATTAAAAACAAAAATAATAACTGACAATAATAAAATTCTCAGTACCTTTTCAATTTACAATTAAAAGAAAGAAGGTTATGAAAATTATTATTATTATTCACCTGTCATTAAATGTAAGGAGGATCGTCAAGTGACTGAACCTAAATAATAACACAAAATACTCTAACCTTAAACTTTACCATTGAAAGTGCAAAATTAATAACTTAATTTTATGCTTTAATATAATATTAATAGTTAAATATAATTAAATTAATTAAATAAAAAGAAAGCAATGAAAAACATTGATATTATCTGCAGAAGATTGACACGTGAAGTCCACTTAATAAACACACCACTTCTCTTATAAAATTAAATCACTATTAACCACTAAACACTTTACTGATCTTTTTTTATAAAACACTTTTCTACTAAAGTAAATTAAAATTTCAATTAAATATTACAAAATTACAAAATAAAAAGAGAACAACTAACCTAAAATATTATTCTTAGCAAACTACCACCAAAATAACAACAAAAAACTATCGATAAATATCGAAGACATTGTTGACCAATCAGAGAGCGAAACAGGGTCTTACACGTCTGAAGTTTATCGAAAGGTATTTCTTTCCTAAATTGCTAGATCAAACCTCATTTTTAAATTACAGTCAACTTAATTAAAATTATTATAATTTTAAATTCCCAAAATAATAAAATGCCACGTAAAGTAAGTTTCAAATTAAATTTTAAGATTTCACTATAAAAATTAATATAAAAATCAGAAAATCAAAAACTATCGATTATATCTACTGATCAATAAGAGGTCAGATTCTGGAATCGTATAAAAATACATAATCTACCATTATCAAAAAATAGCTTATAACCGTTTTATGATTTTTATAATTGAACATTAAAAAAATAGCAGTAACAGTTTTATAATTTTTCAAATTATGAAATAAATTAAAAAATAAAATTTTTTAATAAAACAAAAAAGGTGCTAAAATTGATTATGTGAAGAAATCTCTGGCTCTTGTTAGTAAATCTTTCTATTTTAGTGACGTGGTTGAGATAAAAGGAGGAACTGCTGTTGAATTCGAAGAATTGAAATTTCGATGTGGAATTTTTACGAGCTTGCAATCCCATTTACCTGCACTGGCTTCTCTCACTTCATGTCGCTCTTACTCTTCTTCTTTTCTGTTATAACCTTGCCTTTTTCTCTCTTCTCAAGTATACTATACTTTTTCAATTTCCTGTTTGAAAGGAAAAAATCCTTAAGATCTTCAATGTTGTTCTTTTTTAGATTAGGTTTTAAAAATGGAAAATGATAGAAAAAGCATACATTGATTTTATATAAAAATTTTTCAAAATTTAATACAATTTCATTTAGCGTGTTCTAGAAACTTTTTCATCAGAATTAAATTCTTTATTTCCAAAAAAAAACATTTTAGTAGCTCTGTGCAACATTTTGTTTAAATTGACTCGATATTGAAATTTTATTTCTGCAAACTTTTTTATAAAATAGGGTTTTGATAAAGTGAACTCAAACGAAAGCTTCTGTTAAATTTGACAATTTTTAAAAATAAATAACAACGTACATTTATCATAATTTTTTATCGAAAACAAGAAACTTTTTATCAATCAAAATATTCTGACACATCATTTAGCTTTTGTTGAATTTTGCAGTCAATAATGGTTCAATATGTGCTACTGGATTATGAAGCTTGGTACAATATGGGAACATTATTGGCATTGCCGTTTACACCCCAAACATCCACTAATGATGAACTATATTCCTGTTAGGCATTATTGGTCTAATATTGAAGTAACAATCCTAATATTGACGACTAGTGACCCAATCCTAAGATATTTTCCCTGTTATATGAAAAGGTCAAATTAACAGACTGAAGTTAACTTCATTCTAAAGAAGAATTGCACTTTAATTTGAAAAATGTAATTTCTTTCTTTACAAAAAATAAAATTTGTACTATTTATATGTTCAATAACTGTTAAATGAATTTTTAAATTACCTTAACACTCAAATAATAATAATAATTTATTATTTATCAAATTTATTCAGGGATAAACTTTTTAAAAGTCAAACTGCTCGAATTATTTAAAACTTCGTATAGTAATGTAATTTTATGCGCTGATTACGAAAATAATAGTGAAAATTGGTAGATAAGTTGTTTTCAATGTGAAACCCAAAGAAAAAATCATAATTTGCGAATTTTTGCGTTTAACTTATGAAATACACAAAATTTACGAAAATGTTTTAGTCAAGAATTGTAGATCTTGGTAAAATACAGCTTTTATGTCTGATACACTTTTGACTAAAACTGACTTGTTTTCGAGAAAAATACAAAAAAACCCAAAACCACCTTAAGAATGACCGGCAATTGTGCCAAATTATTCATTTTCGTAATTTTGCGATTTATTATTAATTTATTTTAAAATGCCTTCCTCCTAGCTTAAAAACGAATAATCAGACGAGATAGCCTGAAAAAAGGAAAAGAAATCGAGTTTTGATTAACAAAAGCCAGGGATGGGAAAGTTATTGATAAATTAACTATTTTTGCTATTACCTCCGTGAATACTAAAAATATCCAAAAATGCTTTGAACAAAAGTTGTAGATCTCATTGAAACACACTTTATATGTTGATTTATTTTTTAAAAAAATGACAAATTTTCCAGAAAAACCCAAAAAACTACAAAATTTATAGCATTTTGTATTTTTCTTGAAAACTAATTGGTTTTCGTGAAAAAATACATAAAACATAAAAGATGTACTTTCATTAGATCTACAACTTTTGTCTAAAATATTTTAAAAAATTTTGCGTATTTTATAAGTTACACGCCAAAAATCGTGAATTGTGATTTTTTAAATAGTTTTTATTATCATAATCAAATTTGAGCCCATTTTTTTTATAATTTTCGTAAGCAGGGCATCAAAATACGTGATTCCAATATTGGCAATATTGCCAGCTGACGCTAATTATCAATTTCTTTTTGTCAAAATGTCTTAAATCAAGAAAATATTTATTTGTCCCCTTTTGCTTCCTCATAGAGGACGTTTTGTTTATCTTTTTTTTAGATTTAAAATTATTTTTTTATTAATAACTTCTCCAACTTTTATTTTATAATCGTAGGTCCTTGGGATAAAATATTCTAGATTAAAAGACGAACTAATTGGTTTATATATAATTTATATATTTTTCTTAAAATTGACAGAATTAATGACTATTTTTTATTTTTATCGAAATTCAAAAATTATTTTTTTTACATTATTATAATCTATTGCATCCTTTATGAGAAAGCAAATTTATTTGCTTACATTGAAGCAAAATTTTCATGTATTAATTTTTACCTACAGTGCCTTCCGGCAGACTTAGACTCAAAAAAATTTTTTTTTGCTTAATTGCTGTAAATAATAAACAAAATTTTTAGATTTTTTTCATTAATTTCAAATTGATGCCATTTTAAAATAGATCATCATTTAATGTAAATCAATGCATTTTAAAGATTCTTTAAAATTCTTTCTTTCTTTTTAAAGACTTTTTAAAGATTTCTTTAAAACGAATTTGTAAAAATTGTTATACGATTTTTTTAAACGAAGATATGGTCATTTGTTTAAAAAAACCGCTCTTTTTCAATTGTTAATTAACTCAGAAACAGCTGATTTTTTAAAAAAATGTATAATAGGATAAAATGTTCAGCTCGACTTATAGAATACGGAAAAAATAATTCAAAACTCTTTGAATAAAAATTTGTTTAACCTATGTTGATACTTTAGATTTTAGCACTTAAATCTCAAAACCTCAACGTAGGATAAAAAAAAATTTCCAAAAAGTTTTGAATTATTTTTTTCTTAATTCTATAAGTAAAAAGGAACATTTTAACCTCTATTAAATTTTTGAAAAAAAAACTGTTCTTAAGTTATTAGCATCTGAAAAGAAGAGATGTTTTTTTCTAAACAAATGATCATATCTTTGTTAAAAAAAAGTCGTATAACAATTTTTAAAAATGCGTTTTAAGAAAATAAAATTATCTCTAAAGTGCATTGCTTTACATTAAAATGTATTGATCTGTTTTGAAATGGTATCAGTTTGAAGTTAATTAAAAGAATCGAAAATTTTTGTTACAGCAATTAAGCAATAAAGAAAATTTTTTGATAATTAAATATTTTGATATTGTAAAAATAGAGGATATAACCTTTAAAAAAATTTATTTTTTGTATTTCTATCTTTACTAGAAACCGAAATATAAAACTTTTTGCAATGCTTAAAATTCTAAAGGGTGAACAAAATCTGCTGGTCGGCGCTGTAGTTTACTTTCTGCTAAATAGTAGCAACAGTTGTAATAAAATGTAAAAAATGTACCTTCAAAAGTTAAAGGCTTTTGAAGAGAAGCTCTAAATACATACCTCAAAAGAGTTTGTTTCTTGACGATTAAAACTGAGCAAACACGAATAAGAGGAAACGTGGAGTGTAAAAAAAGAGGGATAAAGAGAAAAAAAAGAAGAGAAAGAAAATTTTCTCGGTTACGCTGACAAATCGAGCATGAAAATTTCTTGCAGAAGCTCAATGGAGCGAGGATTCTAAAGTTGGATTTTCAAATCGCTGATCGCTCTACTTGAGCATATAAGATACTGGACACTGCAGAAAGAGATTCGACTTTTGTCTCTTTGCGATTTTGTGTATGCTATTCGACGTCTGGGTTTTGCTAACGAAAGCTCAAATTGACACCATTAATAACAATTTGCTATTTAATAACAATTTTGCTATTTCAATTTTTTTGAAATAGACGTTTACGCGTCTTATATGGTCGAGTCCATACCAAGTGATCACACCAATTTCAGTCATATTGAGTAATATTTACGAAATTGATATTTTGGGTTCCTTTAGGAGTAAAAAAAATAAATTTTAATTATTTTTAAAAAATTCAAAATATTTTCGAAAATATTCAAATTCGAAATTTTATGTACTATTTTTTTTGTGTTAGGGTAAATGTACCAATTACTACAAATGCTCCAATTACTACGAATCAGCCTAAAATAGTGGAATAAAAATTTGTTTGAATAAATAATGCATTACAAACTAATATTTTATCATTTTAATGTATTAAGAACATTATTATTGCTGAAAACTTCTGGAAAATTGTTTTTAATTTATTTAAAATTGCTTTAAAAGTTAATACTCAGCATCACAACACAGAATTTTGATTTCAGTAGGTTGAAAGTCCTTTTTGATATTTAGTTATTTGAATATATTTGAGACAGAAACATTTAAAGTAAAGTTATTTCCAGATAAAGTAAATATTGTAATATTTAAAAATGTTAACAATTTTTAATATTTTTAATATTTTCATTATTTATTTTTAAATGTAGTAATGTGTACAGCATTTTATGCGCACGCATCTATTACGACAATACAAACAAAGTTGATTGACCTAACCTACAAATATGTTTTGAATAATGACAACTGTTAATGAGCACTGTGAGTTAATATTAGTTTAGATATAAGTGCTTTTAGTAAAAGAAAAGATGCCAAAAAAAGATATTATTTCTAAGAAAAAGTGGTCAATTAAAACGAGAGCATCAAAAAAAGCTGCAAGAAATTGAAGAAAAAAGCAAAAAAACGAAGAAGCAGTACCTAATGAAAAGAAAATAGAATGGGGAAATCGAGAAAAAAATTAAAGATCTCCAAAAAAAAAAAAACACGAAACATTAATTTAATACGTATATTAATATATATTTGATTTAAACTTTGCTCAAACAGAACCTATTTGTTCTTTTTTGTGATTCTACAAAGTGATTTAAAACTTTATTCTACATTACTTATTCTATTTCAATATAAAATTAGTTTAGAGAAATATAAATGTTAATAAATAAATAATAAAAACTATTGATTTATAAAAAAAAAATTTCCCCGTATAATTAGCATATTAATAGCGAAAATCAAAATTTTTAAGTAATTTCTAAGGTGAAATTTATTCGTAGTATTGTCATCGTAGTAACACAAACACTCGTAGTAATACACGTGTCGTAATGCAAACCACCTCGTAGTAATACCAACATTGTATTTATTTTTTAAATTGCCTTTTTTGAATATTAATAGGCATTTACCAATGATATACATCGATTTTTCAACGTTAATAATGCTCAAATATTTATTATAAAAAATTCAAGGATGAATTTTTAGTTTAAACTATTAAAACGTAGGTTCAAAAACGACGATTTTGAAAACTCGTAGTAAATGGTACATTTACCCTATCATAACTTCTGTAATTTTGAAGCAATTGAGATCATTTTTTTTTAAATTACTCGTATTTAAATACTCTTTCAAGAAAAATTATAATAATTAAGAAATTGTTTATAATTAAATTTTTATTAAAAAAATTAAATTATTTATTTAAACAAAATCTAAAGTATATCATCGTTCTTTTTCAAAAAATTCATAAACATAGCCTATAATGTGCTTAAAAATTTAAGCCAAAGAAAAAGATGGTATGTATTATAGTTTTTGAGAAAAAAATTATTAAGTTATGCTAGCGCGGCGCGGACCGGTGTCACCGCTACTCAACGCGTAGTTCCGTAGTAACCGAAATGTATGTATATTTTTACATAATGTAAATATAGTTAGTGTATTATATTTAAATTATAAGCTTCAGAAAGTCACACTGATCTTTTCATAGTACATGGACATCAAATTTTAGAATTAAAAAAATCGGAGAAAATAATTAAAGTAAAAAAAAGTAATTAAAAAATTGGTAATTTATAGAAAAATAATAAAAATAACTAAAAATTGGGAAAATTATTAAAATTTAAGAATAATAATTGAAAATTTGTTAAATCAATTGAAAAATA
The DNA here is from genome assembly GCA_037103525.1 of Ganaspis brasiliensis. Taxonomy (NCBI): domain Eukaryota; kingdom Metazoa; phylum Arthropoda; class Insecta; order Hymenoptera; family Figitidae; genus Ganaspis; species Ganaspis brasiliensis. The sequence goes on from JAZKLR010000480.1 coordinate 319,394, forward strand.
ATTAATATAATTAAAAACTGGTAAAAATAAGTGAAAATAAGTGAATAATTAAAATAATTTAAAACTGAAGAAAGAAAAATAATGGACTGGTAAAATTATCAAAATTCGCGATGTTCAGGGGTGTTAATTTTTTTTCTTATGCAATTTTAGACCTAAAATTATGGGGTAATGTCAAAAATAGAGAAACAAATAATTTGCGGAGTTTGAGAAATTTATTCTAAGAAAAACTTAAATTTTAAAAATTAAACCTCTTTCACAATTTTCATTTTTTCCATCGACAATTTTTTTGTGGGATTTTTAAATGATTTTCTACAATCCATCGTATGGATTTTGAAAAATAAAATTTCGAAAATGACCAAAAAAATATTGTTTTTTAATTTTTATGTAATACCATAATTCTACATCTTAATTGATGTAAGAAAAAAAATGACACCTCTGAGCATCAAAAATTTTGTTGAGTTAAAATTTCACCTATCTCTCCCCTTAAAGAATGATAAAAATAGTTTGAAAATAGTTGAAAGAAATGAAAACTATAATAAATTTAAAAGTTGACAAAATTTTATAAGGAGAAAAATGATTAAAAATTTGAAACATAAAGTATGAAACTTGCGAGTATGAAACTGCGAAGTTTGTCAGTACTTCGCAGTACTGACAAACTTCGCAGGTGTTGACAGATTGAATTAATGAATGAAATTTGAAGATTATTATAAATAACTATTTTTAATCAATGTTTGTAAAAAAAATTTCAAATCAATCTTATAAGTTCACATAATAGAAAAAATTATATGAATTTGTGTTGATATCTATAATTAAATTCAATATTTAATATTTTAAAGATTTCGAATTTGCCGCTAACATTTGTAGTTCTTAACTTGCCGCTAGGTGCGTGTATTTCTCGAAAGAGAGATCGTTGAGTATTTTCTATATAAGCAAGCAAGCTTTAATTAAAAATTCACTTATATACAGGTTTGTATCCTTTGATTTTTTATCGTTTTGCGTTTGTAGTTGAAGTGATTGAATTTGGATCATTATTAGTACTAGTCTCACTTTTTTCTAATTTTTTGACCATTAAAGGTACACAAAAATTTCATTCCTTCGTACCCCTTGAGAATAAAATTGAAACAAAAATTTTTTCAAATTCTGTGCACAGCACAATTCGTAAAATAAAAAAATAAACATGACGATTAACTGTTTTTATATTTATATTATGTAATAATATACATACATTTCGGTTACTACGGAACTACGCGTTGAGTAGCGGTGACACCGGTCTGCGCCGCGCTAGCATAACTTAATAATTTTTTTCTCAAAAACTATAATACATACCATCTTTTTCTTTGGCTTAAATTTTTAAGCACATTATAGGCTATGTTTATAAATTTTTTGAAAAAGATCGATGATATACTTTAGATTCTGTTTAAATAAATAATTTAATTTTTTTAATAAAAATTTAATTATAAACAATTTCTTAATTATTATAATTTTTCTTGAAAGAGTATTTAAATACGAGTAATTTAAAAAAAAATGATCTCAATTGCTTCAAAATTACAGAAGTTATGATAAAACAAAAAAAATAGTACTCAAAATTTTGTATTTGAATATTTTCGAAAATATTTTGAATTTTTTAAAAATAATTAAAATTTATTTTTTTTACTCCTAAAGGAACCCAAAATATCAATTTCGTAAATATTACTCAATATGACTGAAATTGGTGTGATCACTTGGTATGGACTCGACCATATGCATCAGATTTCTCCGTTAAGGGACAGTTTAGATAAAGCCTCTATTCTTGGAGCACAAAGACTAAAAGATAATGTGATTATTTTGAGATAAGCTTCATATACGTTTCTATATATTTTATGGGAGTCATGAAACTCTCGTTTCTACTTCTATCGTTTTCATACAGGAAAATTGAAAACAGCTTTTGTTTTGTCCATTATTCGCTTCCTATAGAAATTGCTTTATCAGTTTATTGTTTGAGAGTATTATCAAACAGTTTAATTAACAACTTTGTTAACACAATAATAACAGGGAGGTTAAAACAGTCAGGTCTCTAAATCTGAATTCTCAGATTTTATTTTTAGAATCTGTCGGGCAGAATTAATTCCCTGAATGTTGTTTTTTACAAAACTATTTTAAAAATTACTTTTCATAAGTAACCTGATGCTGAATTCAGAAGATTTAGCTTCAAGAAAAATAGTTTCAATAAAAGTCTTAATTTCATAAGTATTATTAATTGTGGAAATAATTTTGGGTCGTTTTTCCTGTCACATATGATATTTATGTTGACAAAGAAAGATGAGGAACGGATTTCATTAACCTTAGTTCTTAAAGCGGCTGCACTCGAGTTGCGGCAGCGGTCACAATTCTAAGCGGCAATAGGGGAAGCTCTGTTCCCCCTCTTCTGCCTACCGAGTGCAGAGTTGCGGCAGCCTCCCCTCAACTACGAGTTGCGGTAGCTTCCCCTCCACTATACGTTCTTCTACTCTGCCGTACGAAGCAAAGACTTACATTAGATAAGTCATATTTTGACAAAAAATAATACAGAGTTTAAAGAATTAATTGAGGAAAAATATTCTCAAATAGAACAACATTTGGAACATAATATCTGTTTTTACAAAAATTGTTATTTTTAGCATTTTGAAAACAGTTTTTTTCTTTTAAAAATTATAAAATATTTTTGAATTTTGACTAGTTACAAGAATTGGTTTGAAATATGATTGACAATTCAGGAAATCATTTGGAGACTGTTAAACTATAATATGAAAAAATTTGTCAAGTAATATATGTTTTTACAAGTATTTATATTTTTTAGCATTTTAAGAACTGTTTTTTTCCGTAAAATTATAAGTTTTTCATTTAATTTTTACTAATTGCAAGGATTAGTTTAAAGTATGATAGAGATTTTATAAAATCTTGTGGAAACTGTTCAACTCTAATAAAACAAAATTTTTCAAACAATTTTTTTTTTCAAAAATTGATATTCTTTAATTTCTTTTTAAAACAGTTTTGATTTCCTTAAAACTATAAAAATCTTTTATATTTATTTAACACAAGACTGGGTTTAGAATATGATCTTAAAAAACTATTTGTTAACTAGTAATTTCTAATAGAACATAATTTCCAAACAAATTTCTATTTTACAAGAATTGGTAGATTTTTATTGTTTACAAAACTATTTTTTATTTGCTTAAAATTAGAAAAAAATATAATTTTTTTTAACTGTAAACCTCGGTTTAAAATATACTACAAATGTGAGTAAATTCAATTGGAGCTTTTTTTTCTTATAGAACGAGATTTGTAGAAAATGTTCTATTTAACAAAAATTGATTTTTCTTCATATCTGTAAAACAGTTTTTATTTTCTCAAAATTATAAAAATATTTTTTAATTTCCCCAATTTTATAAGTCGTTTTAAAATATTCTAAATATGAAAGAAATTTTTTCAGGAACTGTAATTGTCACATAAAATAAAACACTGTTTAAAATATGCATAAGATGTTAAAAATTTATTTTTGAACTCTTAATATCTCCTGCAAAAAAAATTTGGATAAAATTATATTTTTTTAAAGGAATTTTGATTTATTATATATCTTTTCAGAGGAGTTTTAAATTTTTTTAAAATTAAAAAAGAAGTTTTGTTTGTTTTCAAAATCTAAAAATCATTTTAGAAATACTAGCTAAAATGGTAACTAATATAATGCGAATAGTTTATTTCCTTTTTTGTTTTATTTTGTCGTTACCTGCTTTGTCCAAAATTTTTAATATTTGATAGAAATATTTGAATTATTTGTTATTTAGGTTGAACTGACTTTAGTTTCGATTTCGATTTATTGTAAATATTGAAAATTTCGGGCTCTACGTATTTTCACGTACATGTTGAATCACGTGATCGTTTTACCTACCCTATAATATCTGCGTAATTGTGCTTAACTTTTTACATTTATGTGTCAAAGTTGTTACTTATTTGTGGAATAATATTAATCTTTTGAAAAATTAAAATATTAACTTCAGTGTGTATTTGTGTCAGTAAGAATTTGTATTTATAGTTTAAAAAGTTCAGAATTTGTGTTTAGATGGAAAAATAAGGTTAAGTGTAATCACCCGTGCTCACTTTTAGCACTTGCACCGTGCGGTGTTAATGTCACGTAAGCTGTGGGAACTTCGCACCGTAACACTGGCATTAAACCTTGAAAGTGTGATTGACATAAAATTCACACTTTTAAGGATGTTTGCACATTTTTCACACTTTCTGGTGTAAAGCGTGTTTCTTATTTTTAACAGTGTAATATAAAACTCGATTTTGCTTATTCACTTTTTTTTATTCAAAAACTTACTATTTAATCACTTTCTTTTCTTTTTTTTCACTATTTTCAATCTGTAAGTCCACTAAAAGCCCTCCTTATTCGATAAATATTATTCATCGATTTGTTTTATTTATTATTATGTAGTTTAATTTCTAAAATGCATGGAAAATTAATCGCGCGCTTGCGCGCGTTCTATTTTTCTAGTAACTAAATAAATTACATAGAGAGTACTCGAGAGTATGATAGAGTAGAGGGACAGGGGAAGCAAGCGCAACTCTGTAGGGCAGTGGGAGGCTGCCGCAACTCGGTAGACGGTAGAAGAGGGAGAATAGGCATTCCCCTATTGCCGCTAAGAAATGTGACCGCTGCCGCAACTCGAGTGCACCGCTTAAAGCCAATGGCAAGAGGGGATATTTTTTTTCTATATCTTGATATTTTCAATATTCAGCTAACTTTTGTCATTATAATAAATTGAAGGATGAAATTCCTCCAAGCCATTGACATCGAGAGGAAACTTTCAACGGTTTGACAAAGTACATTATTTCAGGGTTGTGTAGCTCTGTAGATTGTACATCTAGTTTTTGTTCGATACAAAATAGAAAATCTTATAAATCTTTGCAGCAAGGTTCGTTCCGTTCCGGGCGACAGGCTTCACCATTTTTGATAATTTCAAAAACTAAAACTAAATAAAAACAAATAAGAGGCCAAAATAAAATAAAATTATAAATTACCTCTAATTTGGAATTAAATCACGAGATTATTGAATTACTCAATCCTAACGGAAGTGAGCTGTTCAGTTTTACCGGAACACATGTTTGGAGCGATTTAAGATTACCAAGGTTTTTACATTAAATACGCAAATAAGGTTAAGAGAAATTATATTAGGGAACTTAAAAGAATTCACTTTACCGGGAATGATTAATTAAATCTGAGAGAGAATACTCATCACAAAATTTAAACTTATTTGTAAATAATGACTCTAACCTAAAAATCAAAATTTGAGACTATAAATTTATCTCGATAACGAAAAAAAATCGATAATTACCATTCTCGAGATCGTTGCTAAAATTCTGTTTAATTAAGTCTTTGATTTGGCATCTTCAAATATAAACTATTTATATCCTAATTATAATTAAAAAATAACAGTCTTTGGTGTTAAATTAAAAACAGTCGAAACAAGAGTGAACAAATTCAGCCTACATTACCGATCCAGATTCTATCAACCAATCAGAAATCGTCCTGCAAGTCACGTGGTGCAGAAATGGACTGAAATCCGAAAGCCACTGAAGAGAATAATAATTTAAGGGACCCGGCATGTGACATTCCGCTCACCGGAATGTCCGGTCTGGAAATCGGAAAATGACTTTGAAACCGACGAAATTCTTCGTTCAAGCCATTTTTCGAATTCCAAATGGTCAGAGTCTATCTATAGCGTCAAAAGAGCAAAATTGAAATATTCTGCAACTGAGGTGGCATTCTAAAATCTAGGCACTCTCCTGACGGTTGCTTCCACTGGTTACTTTAACAAATTTTCAAACTTAAAAAAGTCTTTCTACATTTTTTCTACCTAACCTTTTGTTACTCGATGCTAATATGAGAAAGTTCGACGTATATTTAAAAATGATAATATTGATTGGTAAAAAATTCAAAAAGAACTCCAAATTTCACCTAACCTCTTTGCAAACTTTCAACTCCCAAACTTGCAAACTGTAACAAATCTCTTATTTTTTCTTTAATTCTTAAAAAAAGAAAAATTTTGAACAAATACTTTTAAAAATTTAATAAAATTTTTAATACCAAAATCCTTTTTGACTATCAAATAATATTTATTAAACAAATTAAATAATAATTTGAGATCATTATATTCAACTTCTAAAGTTAAGGGTATTCTTAAATTTAATTCAAATTCTAATATAAATAAAAAAGAAAACAAATTGATACAACTATTAAATATAGATTGGCGATTAATGAGAAAAATAAGAGACAACAAAAATATTTGAGCTCAATAACTTTTTTTAATGTAATTTTTATTACTAACATTTTGAGGTTGTGTATCACAAATTTCTTTAGCTCAATAAAAATAGTCCGATAAACATTAAGAAGCATAAAAAAAAAAGAAATAAAACGCAAAAATTGAACAGGAAAACACAAATACCTGAATAATTGAAAATAAAAAAAAAGAGCAAAGAAAATTCTTTATAAAAATACGTAACAGTGAAATATTAACATAACCTATTTTTTAAAGTAGTTGTTCGTTTTCAAAAGATTTGTAATGGTATTACGTTTAATTAACCGAGTTTTTTAATATGGCTTTGGAAAGATGAAAAATTTATCTTGAAGATAACGTTATCCATTTTTTAATTAATTCCAAAAAGTTTATTTTTTTTAGATTTGAAAATGCTCTATTTTTGAAATATCAAAAAAATGAATTCAGAAATTCATTAAAAATATTTATAATTTTTTTTCTATAATGTAGAAAACATTCATTACGGACAAAGTTGATGATTATAACATAAAGAAACGACAGAAATTAATTAGAAAAATTCTTATTCTTAAAATTGACAAGATTTTATAAAAATCGTTAAGAAAACATTACAAAGAAGATTCAATTTTCCATAAACACTTCTGCTTCACACTTTAATAAATTGTAATAAAATTTATAAATAATGTTTCTTTATTTTTGGAAACTGTCGAAATTTCAAAAAATTTTGATATTGTAACGCTCCGTACAGACTGGGTGAAATTTACCTAAACGTAAATTTTCAACAATATCAGCTTAGAAATCAAGCTTTATAATATAAATTTAAAAAATATAATTTATAATATAAATTTACAGGCGAATTTGTTAACTAATATCGTTAATTCTTATTTAGATGTGATTTTTACATAAATTTGTCAGAAAATTGCTCTGTTTATAATTAAAATAATCATAAAAACTACCGAAATCTTATTCAATTCTCAATTCCAGCTTCAAAAAAATTTTTAGTAAGAAACATTACAAATAAGAAATAATTTATTGAAATGCACACAAAATAAAAAATCTTTTCAAGGGATAATAGTTTTTGAACCATACTTTAAAATGGTTGTAATGTAAAATTATAATTATTTAATTTTGTTGTTAAAATCTCTGTATAAAAAGCAACATCCGTACGTGGAACTGTAAAAAGTATAGTTTGAACACATTTCAGAGATTTCAATAAATGTTTTAAAGTAGAAAAACATCATATTAATAATGAATTAATTAAATAACATTGAGATGAATAAATTCTCTAATCTTTTAACAATAATTGAATACCGTTTATTAAGTTATTGAGCAAAGAATCTAAAGTGACCTGATTCTGAAGAATCACCGAACACACCGAACACACAAATAAATATTAAAAATTTTTGTGAATTGTACCAATACTGTAATTTGATTAAAACTATTTCTTAATTAAATTAAGTTAATTAAATCTGAAGACTACAAAGTAGTTCAATATTTTCTGAAACTTTAATCTGTCCAAGGCTATAATCTTGATCGCAATTTAATTACAAAATTCTAATTAGAATTTGATTCGATTCCTATAACGATGATCTTTACACGTGAGAGGCTTTAATTGAAATTTCCTTATAGAAGAAGGCCATGTCCGACTTTTATGGACGTATGGAACTCTGAAAATTGAGAGCTTTTTACTACAAATTATCCCGAGTGAAAGCCACTTGTTTCTCATCATTCGTCTAAACCTTTTTGTTCTTTCAGTAGTTATTTTAACAGTATACTCAGCCTGAAACGTATCCCTTTTTTTGTTTCTTTTCTTCTCACGTACAGTCGCTCATCACTTTTCCACGAGAACCCTTGGAAATTCTCGCCTGTCTCCTCCCCCTTAGATTGTGGCTCCAATAAGTTTGTATGTGAAAGTTCATGAGTGTAAATTAATGAGATAAAAGAGTTTTAATACCTTTAGAGAGCTTAAAAGTGCAAAAATCCTTTAGAATTTTTCATTATTCTCAGGCTCACAAAACAATTTATAATGAAATATTTTAAAGATAAAAATGCAAAAGAATAAAGAATTATTTTTAATTAATTAATTAAAAATTATAAAACTTATCAAAATAATGAAAGTAATAATTAACTATATTGTAATCAAGGAAACAATATTTCATCGTCAAAGTTTGGGCAGTAAAGAGACAAATACATTCAAGCAGTCATAAAAGAGATAAGAGAAGAAATAGAACACAGCCATTTTCGCACTTTTAACGACTTTTATGATACTTTTATGATTTTCAGAAAAATAATAAGTCAAACCCAATTATGGGAGTGAAAACTATCTGTAATAAAAATCGATTTTAAAGAGCATTTTTTGATCAAAATAACGAGTAAGTATTGCTCTTCATTTCAGCATTACTGCATTTACTATTTATATAAAATTTAAAACTCTCTCTCTCTCTTATCTCTTAAAGAATTATTTATACGTATTAAAATAAATTATAATCAAGTTTTTGCAACCAAATAAATTAACCTCTAATATTTAAAATGCTTATTAATTTTTTATTAAACAATTTTTTTAATTCTTGCAATATTTTAATTTTACTATATAGGTAATTACATTATAATTTATTTGTACTATTATTTATAGTAATGAACAAAATTAATAAATAACATTTAAGGAATCCTTTAATGCAAAATAAAATTCAAGATTAAAGAGGTCATGAGTTTCTGAATTCTGTGTTAATAAAGTAAGAAGCCATATGGTAGTGAGCGATCTGGAATTTCATAAATGAGATTCCAGATAGCACCATCATCCTTTTTTTCCGGGAAAAGAAGAAACGGTGTTTTTATTGCAATCTAGGGATTAAATTCTAATTAATATTTTTCACATCAAATACATTTTTTTACAATTTATTTCTGACATTTAAAGAAAATGGTTATTATTTTAATCTTCGATACATTTTGAAATTACATTTGTTTTAGTTTAGAGCACCTTTTTGGAAATTATTCGATTTTATCATATTTTGATAAAATTAAGAACGTTATACAACAAATTTTAAGTAACCCGTAAATAAATAAATAAATAAATTAAATAAAACATTCTTTAATTTTCATATTTTGAACGGAAGAAAGATCCTTTTTTCCCCTCCTCTTTCCTAACCTATAAAAAAATTCATACTAAGAATATCTGTTAAAAATCTTTTGAACTAACCTGTTCGATAAGCGAGAGCCTTTGTCATATTTGAGTTTATTTTTGGTTAATTAAATATAGAATTTAATGCTATTAATTATTGCAACAAGACAAGACGTCAAATCATGTAGAATTAACTTCGAAATAAGAGTGAGGACAAAGTGAGGAAGATACAGATGGGACCTCAGAGAGTGTGACGGACAATTCCTTGTCACGTGTCGGTCACCATGGTCACAGTTCGACAGATTGGACATGCACCATATTTACAGTGACAAAATATGTAATATCCAAAAATGACTTATTTAATGATGTTAATGGATACAAACAACTGATATTACTAAGAAATTTATTAGAAATATTAAGTAATTGAGTAATATTGAAAATAAAAGAACATTCCTTTTCAACATAACCTTGAAAAGTTGAAAAGAGTTTAGAACAGAATGTATACAATTATTCAACTGCAGCTATAAAATAATTAAAAAACATACATTTTATAAATTAATTTTACTGAGAATTTTAAAAAAAGTTATATAATAATAATAATAATTAATAATATTATTGTATAAATGATAGTAAATTATGGTATATAGTTTTAAAATTGAGTAATTTACAAGGAAGTCGAAACTCGTTAGTAATATCAGCTGAAATAAGTAATTATTGGAATAAAAAAAATTATTGTCAATAATAAGGAAAATTTTTGTTAGTCCTTATTAAAAAAACAATGTTTTTTTCAACTTATGTATGACTTATTTTAAATTTAAGGGAAACATTAGCTTTCTCTTAAAACATAGTATTTAAAAAGACTTCATTATTATACTGCTTTTCATATTTTTATTCCTTTAATAAGCTCGCCTAACATATAGAACATTTAGGCAAAAAGAAAAAATTATTCCACAAAATTTTCAAAAAAATAAGCATTTAATAACAGAGAAAAGGCAAAAAAAGTTAGTAATACCCCCGAGGCAAATAATCGAAAAAAAATGTAAAAATTATCAACTTAACCAGAAAAATTCTAATGAAGTTCTAAAATGTGAGAACACACTCAGGAATATGTCCCCTAATTTTTCAACTTGAAAACCAGAATTATCAACCCTTAAAAATAACCCCTGAGAAAAATATGCGGGAAATAATTAGAAAAATTATTCAATTTCAACAAAAAAATTCTAATGAGGTTCTAAAATGTCAGAAAATACACAGGAATATGTCCCTTATATTTTCCAATAAATAACTAAAATTATCTTCACCTAAAAACAACCCCAGATGAAAATAGTCGAAAAAAAATTGTAAAAAATTATTCAATTTCTACAAAAAAATTCCAATTAAGTTCTAAAATGGTAGAAGATACTCAGGAATATGTCCTCTCATTTTTCCAATTGAGAAACAGATATATCAACCCTCAGATGTGACCCCTGAGGAAAATATGCGAGTAATAATTACAAAAATTATTCAATTCCTACAAAAAAATTCTAATAAAGTTCTAAAATGGCAGAACACACTCAGGAATATGTCCCCTATATTTTCCCAAAAATATCTAAAATTATTATCTCCTAATAACAACCCCAGATGAAAATAATCGAAAAAAATTGTAAAAATTATTCAATTTCTACAAAAAAATCCCAATGAAGTTCTAAAATGGCAGAACATACTCAGGAGTATGTCCTTTAATTTTTCTAATTAATAACCAGAATTGTCATCCTCTAAAAACCACCCTTGATGAAAATAATCGAAAAAAAAATTGAAAAAATTATTTATTTCTACATAAAAATTCCAATGAAGTTATAAAATGTCAGCACGTACTCAGGAATATGTCCCCTAATTTTTCCAATTGAGAACCAGAATTATCAACTCTTAAAATAACCCCTGAGAAAAATATGCGAGAAATAATTAGAAAAATTCTTCAATTTCTACAAAAAAATTCTAATAAGGTTCTAAAATGGCAGAACATACTCAGAAATATGTCCCCTATATTTTCCAATAAATAACTAAAATTATAATCCCCTAAAAACAACTCCAGATGAAAATAATCGAAAAAAAATTGTAAAAATTATTCAATTTCTACAAAAAAATTCCAAATAAGTTCTAAAATGGTAGAAGATACTCAGGAATATGTCCTCTCATTTTTCCAATTGAGAAACAGAATTATCAACCCTCAGATGTGACCCCTGAGGAAAATATGCGAGTAATAATTACAAAAATTATTCAACTCCTACAAAAAAATTCTAATAAAGTTCTAAAATGGCAGAACACACTCAGGAATATGTCCCCTATATTTTCCCAAAAATATCTAAAATTATTATCTCCTAAAAACAACCCCAGATGAAAATAATCGAAAAAAAATTGTAAAAATTATTCAATTTCTACAAAAAAAATTACAATGAAGTTCTAAAATGGCAGAACATACTCAGGAGTATGTCCTTTAATTTTTCTAATTAATAACCAGAATTGTCATCCTCTAAAAACCACCCTTGATGAAAATAATCGAAAAAAAAATTGAAAAAATTATTTATTTCTACATAAAAATTCCAATGAAGTTATAAAATGTCAGCACGTACTCAGGAATATGTCCCCTAATTTTTCCAATTGAGAACCAGAATTATCAACTCTTAAAATAACCCCTGAGAAAAATATGCGAGAAATAATTAGAAAAATTCTTCAATTTCTACAAAAAAATTCTAATAAGGTTCTAAAATGGCAGAACATACTCAGAAATATGTCCCCTATATTTTCCAATAAATAACTAAAATTATAATCCCCTAAAACCAACTCCAGATGAAAATAATCGAACAAAAATTGTAAAAATTATTCAATTTCTACAAAAAAAATTACAATGAAATTCTAAAATGGCAGAATATACTCAGGAATTTGTCCTCTAATTTTTCCAATTGATAACCAGATTTATTATCCACAAAAAACAACCCTTGAGAAAAGCAATTGAAAGAAATTTCTATAAATGTCTATAAATTTTTAAATTGTTAAAAAAAAACAATGGGAAATATTTTCAAGTGGGTTCCACTATTTTAGAATTTCGATAGAATTTTCTTATAGAAATTGATGATTTTTTTCCAATTTTTTCTTGACTATTTTTGTCAGGAGTTGTTTTTAGGGCACATATCGGAATATTCCCGAGAGGAGAAGTGCCTACCCCCACCACCGGGCACTACCGAGCATCCCAGCGCTCGGTCTGCCATTGTCTGCTAATGCGTTTTTCTATAACCTCATTAAAGACCATTAGGTCGGTAATGAGGTTTTACAAAAATTTTTTTTTTTTTAAATTTTGATATAAAATTACTTTTAGCGTTAGATTCGTAATCTGTGTTCCTTGACGATTACGAGCATATAAAATTTTTTTCAAAATTTCCAATTTTTAATGTTTTTTACTTTATAAACAAATAGTTTTCAGCCATAAAAAATTTGTTAATTTCCGTAATTTTTTAATATTTTTTTTAGGTATTTCAAATGTAAATACAGTAGGAACTCGGTTATCCGGATACATGCCTGCATCCATTAGTCCGGATAATCGAATCTCTACTGTATTTTATTTGTTGTACCACCTTTCGTGTCCGACCTTTCCATGTCAGTAAATGTCCACTTTTTTCCCTACTAATTTGAATTTTCCCTTCACACTTTTTCCAGGCTTAGGACTGGCAGCACGGTACTTCATTATGCTGGCGTGTTTAAAAAATTTGTTTTTTCGAAAAACACAAATGTTGAAATGTTTAAAATTATAACCTTTTACAAGGTCTGAACCGTGCCGCTCATTTCAACCAAAGACTTGACTTGCACAGACATACTAATTAAACAATAAAACATGTGTTATTTTCAGACCTAGTAAAAGATTAGAAAACGTCTGTGATACAATTAATTTTCAGACCTTGTAAAAGGTTAGAAAACGTCTGTGATACAATTAATTTTCAGACCTTGTAAAAGGTTATAATTTTAAACATTTCAACATTTGTGTTTTTCGAAAAAACAAATTTTTTAAACACGCCAGCATAATGAAGTACCGTGCTGCCAGTCCTAAGCCTGGAAAAAGTGTGAAGGGAAAATTCAAATTAGTAGGGAAAAAAGTGGACATTTACTGACATGGAAAGGTCGGACACGAAAGGTGGTACAACAAATAAAATACAGTAGAGATTCGATTATCCGGACTAATGGATGCAGGCATGTATCCGGATAACCGAGTTCCTACTGTATTTACATTTGAAATACCTAAAAAAAATATTAAAAAATTACGGAAATTAACAAATTTTTTATGGCTGAAAACTATTTGTTTATAAAGTAAAAAACATTAAAAATTGGAAATTTTGAAAAAAATTTTATATGCTCGTAATCGTCAAGGAACACAGATTACGAATCTAACGCTAAAAGTAATTTTATATCAAAATTTAAAAAAAAAAAAATTTTTGTAAAACCTCATTACCGACCTAATGGTCTTTAATGAGGTTATAGAAAAACGCATTAGCAGACAATGGCAGACCGAGCGCTGGGATGCTCGGTAGTGCCCGGTGGTGGGGGTAGGCACTTCTCCTCTCGGGAATATTCCGATAATCGCCCTGTTTTTAGGGGATGATAATTTAGGTTAATAATTGGAAAATTTAGGGGGCCTTGAATAATAAATAAGTTCTTAATAAACAAACCTTTTTACTTTCTAACTGTAAATGCAATTTTTTACTTCTCATCCCATCATAACGTTGGTTTTAAACACTACAATTAAAACTAATTTCTTTCTTATATTTTCTTAAAATATTTTTCTTTATTCGAGAAGCAGAAAAGCATCACCTTATTTACATTAATTAATATTTAAATGCAATTACATTATATGTTTTAAAACATATAACAAAATGTAAAACTTCGCTCTTAATTTTTAAGACTTATACTTACGGTTAATAAATAATATATTATTCTCTAAATTCTATATTATAACTATAAAAACAAAATGTTTTAATAAACATAAATTTTTACATTCAAATTGTAAATGCAATTTTTATTTCTCATACTATCGTCAACTTTCTTTTAAACACCAAAATAAAAATAAATTTTGTACTATCTTATATTTTGTAAAAATATTTCTGTTTATTCACCATAAATAAAAGCAAGAATTTATTCTTTACATAGAAGCTTTATGTTGTTAATTAATATTCTCATGAAATTGAATTGAAATCCATTAAAAGAGTCAAGAATTATATGATTACTTTTTAAAATTCGCTCTTTACTTTTTAAGGTTTAAGGTTATGTCAAACACATTTCTTAGCAATCCACCGATTTTTGAAAATTAATGTGAATTACTGTTACGAAATACATTTCTTTTAATATTTCATTGATCATTATGAGCAAAAAAATGAAAGAATGCATATCATTTTGTAAAAAAGAGCAAATGTCAAGTTTGTCCAGCCTGACGGACAAAGACGGAGAATTGTCCGTCATGACCGACATTACTTGAGTCACACTCGACAGGTCCCATCTCTAGGGCGCGTTCGAGATTCCACCCGGGTGATTGTCTGTCTTTTTCTAACTAATAATAAAAGAGAAAGACAGAGATACACCCGGGTGCTCCCAGGTAGTGATTCTGAACGCTACCCTAGAGGAAGAGCAGACCAAATCTTCGGTTCAGGTTCTTTCAGCCAATCAGGATCCTTTTTCCCAATCACGTGGTCTGACATCAGTCAAAGTCCAAAATCCACTGAAGAGGTTAGTTGTACACAGGCCCCTGAAAGTCGGTCTATTTTGCATGGGCTTAAGTGGTACTGAGAGTTGACTAAGGCCACCGCGGCGCTGCCTGTCAGTTGGGCTGAGATTTAAATTATTGCCTTGCGTAACACACAAAAAATTAATTTTATCTTATTAAGAACTATTTTATTCCATTTATTTTTGTTGAATGACAAAATAAAATTATTAAAGATATAAGCAAAGAAAAAAAAACCTGACAAAAGATTAAAATATTCAATATATCAGCAATAATAAAACAATATTCTTGACTACACAATTAATTTTAAACTATTATACGCGTGGGAATAACAATGAATAAAATGAAAGTAATCAATCAATCAGGTATTTTTAATAAAATCTCTTCTTTGACAGTTATTCTGTTATAAATACAATTTATTTAATAATACAGCAGTAATTTTAATATTCACTTCCATTATAATATAATTAACATTTGTTCTAAAACATTAAAACCAGGGCTGTTATTGATTTAAATTATTTTGATTTAAATATTGAATTAAATCATGATTTAAGTCATAGGGACATTTGCATTTAAAATCATGATTTAAATAAAAAAAAAATTACAATTTTCCGGACGTCTAATACTGCATGTAAAAATTCACAAACATTAAAAAAGCCCATAAATTTGTGGATAAATCTTAAAAATTTTAATTTTTATATTTTATTTTTTATAAAATTGAAGAAATTGTGCTAATACTGATAATCAAAATACCTGCGATCTAAAAATTTTTGGTATGAAGATATGGCACAGAATAGTATCAAATTTATATATCTTTAAGTCATTATCATTAAATAAATTCCAAACGTCAATTAACTCATATTCCAATTTCTTCAAACTTTTAAAATTCAATAAAATTAAATTTAAATGCATAATAATAAAATAATCAGTGCTGATAAAAATCATGATTTTTATTAAAAAATCAAAAATTCATTTTTTTTAAAATATAATCAGTATTTAAAATCTCTAAATGTTTATTTGCAAGTAGTTTATTAAAGAAATAAAGAAAAAATTAAAAACACAACAGAAAAATGAAACAGTGACATAATTATTATATAAAAAAGTAGAAACTCTTTTCAAAAAATTAAACCATTTTCGAACATTTTTTAAATTATAATAACAAATAAGAAGATAATTAAAAAAACGTTAAAATATATTACTGAAGAGAACAAAATTTTAAAGTTAGGGAAATTAGAGAATTATTTGACATATTGAATGAAAAAAGAATCAATTAAATAAAATTAAAAAAAAAATTTAAAAGAAAAGAAATTCTATGAAATACAAGAACGATGTTCAAATGAAAATATTTAGTACAATGAGTAAATTCATATAATATAAAATAAAAGAATAAAAGCTTTCAAAAAAATAGAAAATTGGGAAATTTAAAAAATGTAGATAAAAGCACCAAATAAATGTTTTCAAAAATTCGTAATTATAAGATAAAAACTAAACAATTGAAAAGAAGGAAAAATGCTTCTTAGAAATGGAAAAATGATGACAAAAAGTAAAGAATTAATTAAAAGGCAAGAACACTGCAAAAAGTAGGTATTTTAGTTGAAGATACATTTGTAGTCACTTTAAAATGTTTCCGAAAAGTTAGCAAAAGTATCTTAAAATTCATTAGTTTTCTAATATGGAAGCTGAAATATAAGATACTTTAAACGTTTTAAAAGTGACTACAATGCATTTTAAGATGTTTCTTTTTACAGTAAAAGAACTAAAAATAGTGAAACATCAAGTAAATTAAATAAATAGAAAGAAAATAGAGAAATGTTTTTTTTTCTTAATCCAACAAACTAAAAAAATGTAAAAAGTACAAAAAATAAATATATCAAGATAAATAAAAAGAAAGTCCACAAAAGAAACTTTTAAATCCTTTAAAAATAAAAAAGTTTAAGCAAATTAAACCAAATACATTTTTATAATATTACACTTAAAATAAGTTCAATAATAAAATTAAGAAAAGTAAATAAAATCTGAAAACTTTATGGAAGAATAAGTAAGTTTGCAAAAAATCTCGCAAAATATAGACAAGATGTGAAAAAAAATTGAATAACTTACAAAAAAAAAATTAAAAGTAAAAGAAGAAAAAACTTTTAAATGTTGTAAAAATAAGAATTTATTAAGATAAAAATTAAACAGTTTCGAAAAAATGAAATCTCTTCGAAATCTTGTAAGAATATTAAAAAAAAAAGGTGATTGTGAATATGAAAAATAATTAATATTATTTAAATATTTAGCAGTAATTAATAGTACCTATGCACTTAAATTTCAATTAATTAAAATTTAAAAGTTGGACCCAATTGGAATATGACTTAATTGACGTTTGGAATTTATATAATTATAATGACTTAAAGATATAAAAATGTAATACTATTTTTTGCTATCATACAAAAAATTTGTAAATCGTAGACATTTTGACCATCTGTATTAGCACAATTTTTTAAATTTTATAGAGATTAAAATATTAAAATTGAAATTTCCAGGATTTATCCACAAATTTCTGTCCTTTTTTTTAATGTTTGCGATTTTTCACATGTAGTATTAGGCATCTGGAGAATTGTTAAGTTTTTTTTATTTAAATCATGATTTTAATGCACATTTTCCAATGATTTAAATCGTGATTTAAATCAAAGTGATTTAATTCTAGAACAGACCTGAAAATAATATTAATTATTTTTCATATTCACAATAATCTTTTTTTTTTAATTCTTACAATTTTTTAAAGAAATTTTTCTTTATTAAGCTGTTTAATTTTTATTTTCTGATTTCTTATTTTTAGAAAATTTTAAGATTTTTTCTCTTTTTGCTTTTGATATTTTTTTTTTTTGTATTTGTCTTTTTATTTTAGGATTTTCTTTAATTTTCTTAATCTTATGAAAATTATTTAATATTATTTTACACAATTTTGTTATTATAACATTCACTAAATTTTTTTATTTCGTACCCAGACCTTCATAATTATGTATTTTCATATTTGTAAAAAATAAATACGCTCATTTTTTTGTAAATTTATTCAATTGGTTTTCTCATCTAGCCTATTTTTGCGAGATTTTTTGCAAACTTACTTATTTCTTCATAAAATTTTCGGATTTTCTTTATTTTTCTAAATTTATTGCTGGCTTGTTTTAAGTGTAATATTATAAACATATTTTTGGTTTAATTTACCTAAACTTTTTTATTCTTAAAGGATTTTTTAATTTCTTTTTGTACATACATTCTTTTATTTTATTTTTATTAATTCTAATTTTTTAGTAGATTCTAACCAAATTTTATTATTTTTTCTACTTTTTACTTTTTTTGCAGTTAGTTAAATTTAGAAAAAGAACATTACTATATTTTATTTGGTTTGATGAATTTATCATTATTATATCACCATCATTATCATATTACTCCATTTTCTTCCTATTTATTTAATTTTCTTGACATTTCTCTATTTTTGTAGTTCTTCCTTGCGTTTTAATTAATTTTTTAATTTTTGTCATCATTTTACCATTTTCTTAGAACTAAATATTCTCATTTTAACATCGTTCTTCTATTTCATAGAATTGTTTTTCTTTTAAAATTGTTATTAATTTTTTTTTCTTCAATTTGTGAAATAATTCTCTAATTTTCCTAAATTTAAAATTTGATTCTTTTTAGTAATATTTTTTAACGGTTTTTTAATTATCTACATATTTATTTTTTTAACTTAAAAAAATATGTCCGTAAATAGTTCAATTTTTTTAAAAGAGTTTCTACTTTTTTATATATTTCTATGTCCCTGTTTCATTGATGTGTTGTTTTTTAATTTTTTCTTCATTTCTTTAATAATGTCCATAACATTTTTTATTTATAAGAATTTTCTCATTTTTTTATTAGACTGTTTTCTTATTTTTTTACGTTTTTTTTTTACAATTAATTATTTTTTCGTTGCTTTTTTGTATGAATTAGAAAATATTTTTTGGGAATTTTCTCATTTATTCGACATGGTATATATGATTTTGATTAAATGTTTTATTATTTATTATTTCTTATAAATGTTTTTAGTTTGAAAAATAAACTACTTACAAATAAACATTTGGAGATTTTATATACTGATTGTATTTAAAAAAAAATCAATTTTTGATTTAAATCAAATAAATTCGATTTAAATTAAAAAAAACCAATTTTGTTGATTTTTTTCAGCCCTGAGTAAAACTACATAGTATCAAATATTTAGTTCATATATCTCTTTATCAGTCTCATTAGATTGGTATTTTCAGTGTAAAGCTTAGAAATAATTAATATCTAAAAATAATATTATTTTTAAACAGATTTAAAGTTTGTACAGTTTAATGCTTATAAATAATTAATATTTTTAAATAATACTGTTTTTGAATATAATTTAAATATTTAATGTTAGACTTTTCTTTAATATAATATTTTAAATAAAATTTTTAACAATTATAATTTTTAAAATATATAAACTTCAATCTGACATAAGTTAGACAGGTTTTTTTCTTTTGCGCATTTGATTGTGTCCTTTGATATTTCGAATTTTAGAAAACTGTCGCATTCGTGTTCCTAAATAAAATGTGATGACTTTTTAATTACTTCTGGATCTTTTGGAACTAAAACGAAATTCACTTTTTCCCGCAACTATATCACAGCCGGAATTGCATCCAAAAACTTTGCATTTCGCACCCATTTTAAATAAAAGCTCTTATTACATTTGTTTAAAAATACTCAATATTTTTAATATTCTTCAGAAAAAATCAGTTAAAATAAATACAATTTAAAAAAAACAGTATTTTTCACGATTTGTTTACTGTTTGCCAGCCATTGTCAGCTCGAGTCAGCCCAACTGACATGCAGCGCCATAGTTTCGCTTAGTCAACACTTGTGTCTTTTTCAACTCGAGAGTTTCAGGGGCCTGGTTGTACAGGAGCCCTGTCATTTCGTTCACCGAATTATTGACTTTTAACTCAGAACAAAATAAAAAAACTCCACAAAGAATCATACTGCAACTGTTAGTGTCCACCTGTCTACATTTATAGACTTTTTTCTTCTTCTAAAATGATTTTAGTCTTAATATAAATCCATGGTGGTACTCCAAAGACGAGAAACTCGATGTCGATTTAGGGGCTCTTATAGCTGTCTCCCTCTGGCGGCAGGCGCGAAGTTTAAATTTAAAAGACTGACTCAGTCTCAATTATCTATAATAATATTTTATAATAATATAATATAATTTAATATATTTATAAAAATATTTTAACATAAAAATCTTTAAGTAAATACCAATATAAATACCAATGTTGACTGAACTCCTATTTGAATCATTTGAATATTCCAAAATTTTAAGGTTAGGATCAGTTAAATTCTAGGAAATATTTTGTACTGTGTGGAGATGCCGAATTCATTTTTATCCAAGGGTAAAAAACACCTGAGCCATGCGACAATTTTTTCCCAAAGGTAAATATAAACGCCCCAAACCTGTAAGAAAAAAAAATTTTATTTGAACTTTTTTTGTTAAAACAAATATTTTATTTCTAGTGTACTTTTTTCAATCTCTTCAAGTTTGTAATTAGATACTTTAATTTCTTAAATTTACGATTTATATTATGAATTAAAAAATAGAAGTTTTAAAAACCTATTCCATATTCTAGTCAATACAGATGATTTAAATTTGAACCAATCAAATTTAAAACAGTAATTACGTAACCACGTAGAACGTCATGAAAGATAAACCTCAAATTATCGTGTTAAGCTGCTTCAAAAGGTGAAAATGGATTTCCTTTGTTCGATTTAATTAAACCAGTCCCAGTATTAATCCCACCCTGAATGAATTTCAAAAGTGGTGACTAAAGCACTTTCTTTCACGCTTTCCCATTTGTTCACAATCTTTTCAAATCTTTTTGAAATTTTAATAAAAAATACGATTTTCCTCTGAAAATAAACTGCCTGAAATAATTTTGCAAATTATTTATTATAAAATTAATTTTCCTCAACAAATTAGTTTATTGTTATATTTTTATTACCTTACAGACTAAACGATATATTTTATATCACCACATTATCTTATTTAATGCGGTTGAACTAAAGAATTTTTTGTTGATTTACTCAAACTTTTCTTTTATATACTTTCTTCAAGAAGTAAGCACACAAACCAATAAAAAAATCCTTCCTTTCTAGAAAGCAAAGAGAACCCATGAAAGTCAATATCGAAGATTAGAAGCAAGTAAAAAGTGTTGGTATTCGCGACCCATCCCAGGAAATATTCTCTTATTACATATTTAAAAAAAATCTTCAGATTCGAATTTCACAGGAATTTTCATATAAATTTTATTAAATTCACGGAATTCATTATCAACTCAAAATCGACGGTTAGTTGGGATTCTGTCATTAAGAGAGTCGTTTAGAGGCTGTAAGGAGAGAATGGCAAATAGGGAAGTTTGTGATGATGCTCTAAAGCAGAAAATGTTTAATTTGAGGCAGGGAAGTGCTTATGCTTAATCTAACCAAATTCTTGGCTATTATTTTCAAAAAGCACATAAAATATCGTCTTTAATATATTATTAACGAATAAATTAAATTGAACTGAATATTTAAGTAGCAATGTTAGGATATGTATTGCGATCTATTTGTAATTTTTAAATTAGTAGTTGATAAAAATCGTACAATTATATTTGCATTCATAAAAAATTTGAGTGATTATCAAAACTTAATAACTCACCTTTCTTATATATATTTTTTTTTTAAAACATTTCTACAACAAAAATCACATTTTTTTTATTTCAAACATATGAAATTGTGGTTTTCCCATAAGAGAACTTGTTAAATTGATAAAAATAATAACTTTTAAACTTTTAAGAAAAAAATTACAAAATTTTTTAAATGATTTCTTTATGAAAAAATAAATCATTTCTCAAAATTTCAAGCAATTCTCTACATGTCAACTATTTGTTTAATTCCTCTTTAAAGCTAATTTTCCAATTTACAAATTCTTTTACTTTGCCAATTTTCCAATAAATAATTTTCCAATACCCAAATTTCCAATTTCTCAATTTACCAGTTTAAAACATTTTCTAATTTGCTAATTTTCCAATTAACCAATTTTGAATTTTACCAATAAACACTTTTCCAATTTTTTAATTTGTCAATTTCCAATAACCAAATCTCCAATTTCTCAACTTACCAATTTTTCTAATATCATAGTTTTCCAATTTTTTAACTTTACTAGAAAACAAATACGCGCGCTAGACGCACGCGATAATTTATTTAAGTTACCATGTTGTACAATTTTTAAAAAATTGCTGTCCTACACGGAAAAAATAATTCAATAATAAATACTAAATTAACTCAAGAACGGTGAATATCAGAATTATTCGGGAGATTTGAAATTGATTTTTTAGAAATTTGATTATAACGAATATTCGACAATAAATAAATAATAATAATAATAATTAATAATAAATAACTAATTTAAAAACTTTTATTAATAATTAACTTTTAATTGAGAGAAACCATTCATATACAAAAAATGGGAATCTAAATTTGAATTCTTTTAATTTTGTTGCTACATATTATTTTTAATAATAAATGGAACAATTAAAAAAAATTTTTTAAATTGTGCTAATACTGATAATCAAAATATTTGAGATCTTAAACATTTTAATATGAAGATATAGCACAAAATAGTATTAAATTTATATATCTTTAAGTTATTATAATTTAAATAAATTTCAAATATCAATTAACTCATATTCCAATTTGTTCAAACTTTTAAATTTCAATTAATTCAAAATTAAATAAATATTAATTAATGTAAAGTAATTAAATAATATTAATTATTTTTCAAATTCGCAATAATCCTTTTTTTAATTCTTACAATTTTTTAAAGAGTTTTCAATTTTTCGAAACTGTTTCATTTTTATCTTATAATTTCTTATTTTTAAAAAATTTTAAGCTTTTTTCTCCTTTTTCTTCTTTTACTTTTGATATTTTTTTGTATTTGTCTAATTATTTTAGTACTTTCTTTAATTTTCTTCTAATTATGCAAATTACCTAATTAATATTATTTTACACAATGTTATTATAACATTCTCTTAACTTTTTATTTCGTTGATTTTCATAATTATTTCCATATTTTTTAACAATAAATACGCTCATTTTTTTTATATAATTCTATTTGTTTTCACATCTTGCCTATTTTTTGCGAGATTTTTTGCAAACTTACTTATTCTTTAATAAAAATTTCAGATTTTCATTATTTTTCTAAATTTATTGTTGAACTTGTTTTAAGTGTAATATTATAAAACTATTTTTTGTTTAATTTACCTAAACTTATTTTACGATGTTCTGAAAATATTTGTTCGATGCTTTTATCATTTTTCAAATTTCCCAATTTTCTACTTTTTTTGCAGACTTTTATTCCTGTATTTTATGTTTTGTAAACCGAAGCTTTAACTAAATATTCTCATTTTAACATCGTTCTTCTATTTTATAGAATTTTTTTCTTTAAGAATTTGTTTAAATTTTCCAAAATATTATTAATAAATTCTTTTTTTTTCAGTTTATAAAATACCTTTTTAATTTAAAAAAAGATGTTTGTATATAGTTCAATTTTTTTTAAAAAATTTTTACTTTTTTTTATATTTTTATGTAACTTTCATTCTTGTGTTGTTTTTTTTAGTTTTTTCTTCATTTCTTTAATAATGTCTATGACATATTTTTGTTTTAAGAATTTTCTCATTTTTTTAATAGACTGTTTTCTTATCTATTTACTTACTTATTTATTTATTTTTTTATAATTTATTATTGTATCGTTGCTTTTACCTAATTTCTCAATTTTGCAATCATATGAATTTGAAGATATTTTTTTGAAATTTTCTCCATTATTCGACATAATTTATTTGATTTTGATTAAATGTTTTATTACTAATTATTTTTTACTAAATGTTCTTAGCCTGAAAAATAAACTACTTAGAAATAAACATTTGGATATTTTATATTATTTAAAAAAATCAATTTGTGATTTAAATCAAAACCGATTTTTTTTTTAAAAAATCATGATTTTTATCAGCGCTGGTAAAGATTGAATAAATTAAAGTTAGGATTAATTGAAATTTAGGTTAACCTAATTTTTAATCAACGTAAATTTGCTTTTGTTGAAATTTGAATCGATTAAAATTTGAATACATTAAATATTTTAAAAAATTAAAATGAAAGTTGATTTTCACAGTACCTAAATATCTTAAATTTTGATCAGATTTACATTTATTAAATATATATATATATATATATATATAATAAATTAAAATGAAATTCAGTAGAAATTTTTGTGAATTAAAATTTTAAATCGTTTAAAAATTCTTTTAACATAAATTTTTACATATAAAAATTAGGTTTAAGTATTTTCAATATGAAAAGATTAAATTAAACTTTATACTAATTGAATTTTAGATTAATTTAAATTAGAACAATTGTCTTAAAATTATATATACTATTTATAAATTCAACTTGGAATCGATTAAAATTTCCATTAAAAAACATTAGTACTATTTATTTTAATTTCAACGTACTTGATTTTTAACAGATTAAAAATTATGAATAAATTGAATTTTAGATAGTTTTAATTGCTAATGTTTATTAAAATTAGAATAAACAATAAATTTTAATTTAGTTTTTTTTTAGGTACATACATGCGGAAATTCAAAGAAATTTTCATTTTGACGGGCAATTCAAATTATATACTTTCTATTTTCTTCGTTTTCTGTTCATGCATCCATTTAATTCTTATTTTGACCATGGACGAGCGATTTAATAATTATTTTAATTATTCAAAATGCGAATAAGGAATAACCGCACATTTTATTTGACACATTTAATTATTTAATTACATAGCTAGATATAAAAAACTTCAAGCGATTTGCTGACCAATCAGGCTTACAACAACAATGAAAGCGAGATTTTCGCAATTCACAATTTCACAATTTACCAGTTCAAACAAATTTTTACTTTTTAAATTGTCCTGAATTAGGCGACAGCCACGTTCTTGTTACTTCCATAAAAGTAGAAAAAAAACTACCTTTCTTTCTTACATTCCTTCGTCTCTCTTGAACGAGCCAGACAAACAAGAAATTAAATCTATAATTGTTTCTCTGTCTATCTTAAGCTACCTGCCATATCACTATACCTATCTTTGTTATCTCTGACTCTATCTTAAGCTACCTACTGTCATTGTCTCTCTCCCGTAACGGACGAACAGTCTTAAACTGCGTAACAGTTATTTGCGTAACAGGCTTATATCTGCTTCATTTCTTATATAGAAACTACGCCTTGAGATTTGTTAGTTGTCAAACAAGGGACTATTACAGCTCTTCTTCCTGGGGTTCTAAAATACTTCAATTAGTTTAAAATAAATAAGAGTTCAACGATAATGAGGTAGCCGTATTGGGAACTGAGGTTTCTACAAAATAAACAAAAATAAATTTTATTTTTATTTTCGGAGCTGATTCGATTTCACAGACCCTCATCAGATTCGAGTATTGAATTGGTGTCTTTATTACTTTAATTTAAATTCAAATTGGTTCTTGTACTCGATAAAATTTGCAGCGTCACCGTATCAATAGCTTGATGAAGTGTCATATTCTTCAATACGGGAAATCAAAATGTAAAACGAAAGGTTGCAATACATCAAATTTTAACTGAATCTCTTGATTTTTCGTATTTCCGCTCTTATTTTAAAACAAATCTATCAAGGGAGAATAAAAAATCTATTGAAATACATTCTCGAAATACTTTCTCTTCATTGTTCGATCGATTTATACTGGATTCTGTAAAGTTTATTGCTTTGCGCTAGAATATAAATAACGCAAACATGATTTTAGTTTTGTTCGTGAATAGAGTTTGTGGTACGTCATTCAAAGTGAAGGAAGTAAGATATTTGTACCATCATAAACATTGCAGAATAATAATATTTTCATGGGAGAAAGCTGCTTCTTTTACGGCATAACTTTATGACTAATGTCACCGAGATGGGAAATACGTACAAATGTATCGATTCTCGGTGAAAATAAGTTCAATCTTTGCAAAGCTATTATTAGAATTGATTTCTGTAGCGTTTAATTTAAATTTAAATCCTTAATGTTGATAGGAAACAGCTAAATGTTTTCTCAATTTGTGGTTATCTTTTTAGGTTTATCTTATTTTATAATATTAACTAGAACTTCCAAAGCGCGCTACGCGCGTCAAATCACTTTCTGCATTTCTAAGGATGCCATGTTCAAAAAAGATTTTAATAATATTTTTCTTTTTTCTCTATTTTACTGAAAGTTTTATTTATATCCAATAATCAGTTTTTTAATTTGCTCATGCAGTAACGGACGAACAGCGTAACAGCTAAAAGCGTAACAGGCGTTTAACTGGCTGATTTCTTATATAGGATTGTTATAATTTGTATTTTAAATTTATTTTAAACGCACCAAAATATTTTGCAACTAATAAAAAATATTCCCAACGGCTTCTTGACTAGTTCTTCAATGTAAACTATCCGTGATTAAATTTAAAGTGGTGAGAGTTTTTCGTGCAACATTACCAACCAGCATCCTCCATAATTTTTAACATAGTTTTTAACACTAATCATCTTACCGACCGTCGGTAATCGATTTATCTATTGTTCCAAATTCATTTAGCGTATTCGCATTAAAGATTTCAAATTATAATTCTTTCAACAAATGCAAAATTTGTTTTAAAACCACAAAGAGAAATTGTTTAAGAACTAAGTTTGGAACCAATTACAAGGCCAATTCTTGGAATTGTTGCAAACCTAACTTCGGGAATTGTTGTATGACCACTTCCACAAATTGTCCCATGGGCAATTGCAAGACAAACTACTGTATTTGTCAAATTGAGGATGTGTTACAAGCCTTAATTGATTACTTGTTCCAAACGCATCTCCAGACAGGGCTGCCAGGAAAATTAATCATCTGTCGACATCTGAAGATTAAAAAGGCACCAAGAGCTAATATTTAGTCAGCAAAAAATTACCAAAAATTTGCAAATTTTGAAAATACTGTCACCAAACTAAAAAATTGTTGACAAGTGTTTGCGAATGAATTTTTAGAATCAAATCGAAGATTAGTTTAAAAATTTATATTATTTTAGGTTTAGTTTTAAAAATTAATTAATAATCAATTTAAAGATCAATCTTGGGGTTTTTTGAATCCACTTTACAAACAAATTTAACAATTGTTAAAGAATTAGCTTTAGGATAAATTTTAAACTTAATTTAAAGATTAAATTTAGAATCAACTTTAGAACTATTTTCAGGACTAATATGATCAATTTTAGTATTCTTACGAGGATTAAATTTTGGACTAATTTTAAGTCTTATTCCAGGATTTATTTTAAGATTAATCTTTGGCTTTATTTAGGGATTACCTTTAGGACCAAATTACAATCTTGTTTAATAATTAGCTTTAGGACTAATTTCAGAAATTGTGTGAGATTTAATTATAGAATATCATGTGGCTTGTTCAAATTGGAATTTTTAGGCGATTTAACTATTCGAACCATTCATTTGGGGACACAATTAAAGTACCTAAAAATTTTTAAACTACCGCGATTTTCAAATTCATAAAAAACTATAATAAATATTTTCGTACGCTAAAATTATTTGTTATTTTACCTTTTTTGTTTATATACGATAAATTATGTTTATATTTTGAAAAATATTTATCGGTAAACGTAATAATAATTCAAGAAATAACAATAGCTTTAAAATATCGGCTTAATGAAAATTTTCATTATTACAATTATAAAAACCCGGAACACCTTACTAATAAACTAAATTTTTTTAATCAATAATTATGTAATATTTAATATTATGTAATTCGATAATTATTTTTTATATATATAAATAATTTACAAATCGAAAAAATAAAATCTATCCAATTTGTGTCAGTGAGAAATCTTTTTTATTTTAAAGTAAAATAATACTGTTCTTTTAAAGAAAAGCTTACGTCATAGTTGGAAAGAGGATTTCTAACATAAGAGTTTATAATAAACCTGGAGAAAAATATGTGCACGGCTTTGGAATAACGGCTAAAAATAAGCCTTTCTGCACGCGGAAAGTGTCGATAAAGGGAGAAAATATGATCCTGATCAGGTCAAACGCTCCCAGAATAAACTCTGTATTTTCTTGTCATCTAGACTTTATACTAAATAGTGTTTTTCTTTATTTGAATGAATCTGTTCCAACTTCCATAAAGAGTGAATATTGTTGAGAAAAATCGTAAAATTCTCTTGTACAACGATTTTTATAGAACAGTGCTAACTGTCTTTACTTTTGATATTATATTACTTCCCGCTTTGTATTGTTTCTGTGTTTCTTTTTACGTTCTCTTTTCTTTGCTGTGCAGCAGTAAAACCTTTTATGATCAACCACAGAAAGTGTTGACTATACTTTCTTCAAGCGCAACGTTTGTTTCTTTTCACTTTGTGCAACTTTTAAGCGCACTTTTAATAAAACGATATTAAAGAAAGTTGTAAATATGTAAGCATCTCGATTCCATTATTTTTTTCCTTTTAACTCTCAGAAAAAAAGAGAAAATTTTGATATTAAATTTTTACAGAATTAATTAAAACATTATTTGATTTTTAAAGATTATATCTTACAGTAAAAATAATATATATGTAGTTATTATTTAGAAATAATAAATAAAAAATAATAAAAAATATATTTTGTTGAAGATTGAATTTTTGTTTGACGTTTTGAGTATTAGGGGTTTTGTCTTGATGCTTATGTGCTATATTTCGAGCTTCATGACTCAGGATTATGAGTCGAAACATAAGGCATAAATCATAATTGATATGTAAGATGTGAGTTAGAAGGCATATAATATGTGAGGCATTTACGACTTAAGACTTGAAACATAAGAAATAAGGTATGAGTCATAAGACATAAGATGTGAGACTTAGACACAAGACCAATATAAATTGTGAAACATTTGACGTAAGGTATAAATATAAAACATAAGTTTCGAAACGTAAGACTTAAGAATTAATGTTGAAAACATAAGGCATAAAATTCCTAATTCCTACGTTTCACATCTTATGTCTTAGGACTTATAACTTATGTCTTATGTTTCACAAGTTATATTTGTCTTGTGACTTAAGTCTGATATATTATGCATGTCTTATGACTTATGCCTTATTTCATATGCCTTAAGTCTTGAGTCTTAAATGACTCACACCTTATGCCTTTTCCTTACATCTTGCATACGAATTGTTACTTATGATGTATGCCTTATGTCTAATGCTTTGAGTCTTAAGTCATTAGTCTTATGTTTTGAGTTTTAAGTCGTCAGTCTTAAAATGTCTTATGACATAGCGCCTTTTGTCTAAGAACCTTATGTTTAATGTTTGTTTAATTATGCCAACTGTCTTATGTCCAAAATCTTGCCTCTTGTATTTTGTTTCATATTTTATGTTTCAAGTCTTAAGTATTATGTCTCACATCTTATGTCTTATGACTTATGGTTTATGATATGAGACTTGAGTCGTATGCCTTAAGTTTTATGTTTCACACCTTATATCCTAGACCTTATAACTTACGAATTGAGCCTTATGGATTAAGTTATAGTCTTATGTCTTAAGTCTTACATCTCATGTCCCACATCTTATGTTTTATGTCATAAGGATATTTATCTAGTTGTTAAAACCTTATGTCTAATTATTTCTGCCATGTGTCTTATGTTCAAACTTCTAGGTCATTTGCATTGTAGCCAATACCTAATGCATCTTGTCTTTTGTTTTATGTTTTAAATCTTGAGTTTATGTTTCAGATCTTATGGCTTCTGACTTTTGACTTATGCCTTATGTCTTATGTTTTGAGTCTTAATTTTGTATCTCACATCTAATGTCTTATGACTTATATCTTATGTTTTGGGTCTTAATGCGTCACTCTTTAGTGTTATATCTAATATCTTATAACTTATGCCTCATACTCTATACCTTAAGACTTATATTTTAAGTCATATAATTTATGTCTTATGTCTTTTGTATCATATCTCATGTTTTAAATCTTACATTTTGTGACTTATGTTTTATCTCTTACATTTTGTGTTTTAAGCTTTAAATCTTGTGTCTTATTTTTAAAGTATAAGTGTTAATTTTTATGTTTTTTCCCTTATGTCTTGTGTGTCAAATCTTAAGATATATCTTTTATCTTATGCTTTATATATTATGTCTTCTATGTCTAATGATATGTTCCTTAAATTTGTTGTATTGTGCCTTTGTCTTATCATGGAAATCCTATAAATGTTTATCATCGCATTTATTCATCATTGATATTTGTAATAATAACTTCAGTGTTCATGAATAATAAAAATTTTCGTTTATTTTACGTGAAAATTTCAATTTATATGATTTTATATAAACAGAGTTTTCATCCTGTACTACTTTCCTGTTTTAAATATTTCTTTTATCGACTATTAAAGAACAATATCTATCTGTAAATTGTACACGATAAAATATAAAATTATGTATAAAATGGAGGTATTAACAATAATTCTTAAATTAGCAATAAGTATGTCATAAAAGCTAACATTTCAGTTTAATGTAGGTCACAAAAAGACTATTTTATTTCATGAGAAAGTTTCTGTTTTTTTTTATCTTATTCTAATAGTTGATTCTCATAATGAAAATCCTACTGCAATCTTTATCTTTATTGGAAAATATACGTCTTTTGCTACACGTCACTGTCAATTTTTTTCTCGTTGAACTATCAAATTACAAATATCAAATTATTCTCAACGAATTTCCTCACTTTTAACTTTCTTAACAGGTAATGTTTAAAACATCAAAATTTTTAACTTTTAAAAAGTAATTGAAAAGTGATTTAAAATTGATTTAAAAAGTTTCCTAAGTTGTTTACAACTTGAAAATTTGAATAAAGAGTCTGAGGGTATACTTTCGTTTGAAACTAAAAGTCGCAACTCAAGTACAAGGAGTCATACGACACTCGAACTAAAACTTTTACTACTTAAATGTTCTAACAATAAGAAGAAAAGGTCGGTCGCTGTAACAAAATGAAAAATAAAAATAAAATTTAATCAATTTTAGCCAAGACTGCCAAAGCTTCTCTACATCATTCTTATATATAAAAATAATGTTTTCCCTTTATTTCATTTTTATTTTTTGCTTTTTTCTTTTCTTTCTTTTTTTTTCTCTTCTTTTTTTTTTGTCATGTTAAACTCGTTTAGTAGATGAAGTAGAACTGACTATTTTCACCTAAAGCCGAAGGCGTTGAAAAGCTTAATCGAAAGCTTTGCGAGAAAAGCCCAACTTTATTTCGCGTAAGCGCTTTGTGAACACTATAGTAGGAAATGTTTAATCTTTTCGTAATTTCTATTCTCATTTTTAATGTCTTTATGCAAAATCACTTAAGAGTAAGAATCTCGAGCTTTTAACGTACTAAGAACGTGCTTTGCATAGAAATCATTCTATAAATTGAAATTCACAATGAGACATTTAACGTATTTGAATTACAAATTGTCAAAAAATCACGAATTTCTCTACCTTCATTTCCATCCCCTTTCATTCAAAAATTTTCAATTTATTATGCACGTGAAAATGTAATTATCATTTAGTGTCTTTGACAGAAAATTATCATTTACCGTTATTTTTTATTTTGAAAAATAATAATTAAATTTTGATAATATTGATAATTTAGTTTGTATCAAGTGTGCTGTTTTCTTTTTTTATACATAA
Source organism: Ganaspis brasiliensis (assembly GCA_037103525.1). NCBI lineage: Eukaryota > Metazoa > Arthropoda > Insecta > Hymenoptera > Figitidae > Ganaspis > Ganaspis brasiliensis. Next base: position 351,315 of record JAZKLR010000480.1, read on the forward strand.
TCTGTAGCTTTTTTAAAAAAATTTTCTTTAATTTTATAACTCATTATTAATTACTAGAGAAATATTGAGTTTAGGTGAGGAAATTGTTGATTGTTATCCCTAATGAAAATATGTACCATTTCCGAAAAAAGTGAGAAAATGACCATTTTCATCTCTAGTGGGAAAAATAATCATTTTCGTCCCTAGTGGGGAAAATAATCATTTTCTTCCCTAGTGGGGAAATGATTCATTTTATCCCTAGTGGAAGAAATTACCATTTCCTAAAATAGTGGAAAAATGAGAATTTTCGGTCCTTGTAGAGAAAATTACCATTTCTGTCCCCACGAGGAAAAGTGACAATTTTCGTCCCTGATAGAAAAAATTACTATTTCCGAAAATAGTGGAGAAAATAACCATTTTCGTCCCTGGTGGGAAAAATGTCAATTTTTGCCCCTATACTGTAAAAACAGGTGTCTTATTTTAAGATATAAGACATTTAGAAACTAGCCAATTTTAATAACTCTTGATCCATGTAGTGTTTCATAACAATTTGGTGATAAAAAATCTTATCAATCAATAAAGATAATTTTTTCTATATCTAGACATACAATGAAGTTAAAAATAAATTTCCATACTCTGCTTCCAGGTTTCTATATTTTCTAATAATATGTTTTATCGATTTACTACAAACTTTGAAAAAAACTTTTTATTATTCTTTCCTTTCATTATTAAAGTCGTCGATGACATGAAAGCATACAATTCCTCTTTGCTTTTATTTGTTTAGGAACAATCGACTTGCTTGTTACAGAAATCAGTATTGTTAAACAAAAGCAATTCTATTAGATGACAAGTGACATTTATCTTATAAATAACAGCTCTCTAACTCTATTCCATAAACACAATTCCCTCGTACCAATTACTTTCTTTTATTTTATATATGAAATACTTCAAGATAGTAATCCATTAAAATAAATAAAATTTTATTAATTTGTGGCAAATCTTAAATTTCAAAAATTCAAAATGTCGGATCTAGTATGGTTGACTTTAAAGTTTAAAGAGAAAGAGAAATTTTTTTTCTCTCCTAACTGAATATACGTCCGTCAGCGTGTTTAATTTTTAAAAAATATAAAAAGCCAGATTTATATAACACAGAAAAAAAAGTAGAAAAACAAACTTTGTCGAATTTTTTGTAATTTTTCAATCTGCCTAAGTCCCTTTCAAGTGAGCGGAACCACAAAAAGTTCGGTAATTCTCACGAGGATTTAAATCTCGTGCTTTCTGTGTTCAATCAGATTATCCCTTCGTTTTTGGATGGAATTAAAAATACATTGTCCATTCTAGAGTTCTAGAATTATATTCGTGTTCTCAATTTTGCACATTTCTGTGTGAATATTGGGAAAAATTGTTTAAATTGTGTATATCCTGGTGAAAATTCAAGTGACACTGACATTGTAAAATACTTGAGAATTACAAAGTCATCGTAAAGTCTTGCATCAGGTGCGCGAGCATGCTCAGGAAATATTATGCTTCCTTAAGAAAATTGCTTGTAGCAAGCGAAAGTCGTGTTATTTTATCCGTCAGGCTTGTGTCAATATTTCTCGTCGTTTTCTGTGAAAAGGACTCAACGTCCTGTCTACTTTAGCGTTCGATTGGTTCTCCGTCGAGGAACATAATTGAAGGGGATGGACATTACTGGCTTGGTTATGCAACAGAAAATATATAGAAAGAATAGAAATGACGGTATAGTGAATCACAAACTTCTTTTTACAACACAGTTGACAAGCCTCGAGTGTCACATTATTCTTTAACAAAACATGAATCTCACGCTGCTATAAAAAAATCAGCCACTAGTTTCGTCGTATTCCTGCTTTTTTTTTGTTTTTTATTCTTGGTTATCTTTAATCCTTTCCGAGTTTGTGTCCTAAAGGACGAATTGCAATATAAATGATCAGGGCTTGTTTTAATCCTTTTTTTATATGGAATTTTTATCTTGTGGAATAAAAAATTGAAATTGATTGAAAGCAATTAATAGAGAAAAAGTATCTTTCATTCTTAATAGTTAATCGCTTAATTTGACATAACCTCAAACTTAAAAGTGGTTTTAACAGCAAAATTGAGAATGTTCTACCTATTCACATAACCTCAAACTAGAAAATGTGTTTTCATGTAAAATAAAAGTATTATTAAAATTTATTTTCAATTTTAAACGACACAGTTGTATATTTTTAAAAAACAATTAGATTTATACAAAGTTTGTTAAGAAATAAAAGTTATTTAACAGTTTGTGCTTTTTTTTCAAAGATTGTAAAGAATTATAATTTTCATCTAATTTTGACAAATAATAGCTAATTTGAATCATTGAAACATTATCTGCAAATCTGTTTGTTGGATTTTGTTAATAAGATTTCGTTACAAAATTAATTAACAGATAAAACTTATCTGTGATTTATTTTTTAAACAAACAAAATTTTATCAAAATCCAGAAAATAGACTTGTAGCGAATATTGCAAAGATTAAAATAAGTAATTATTTGTCAAAATTGGATGAAAATTACAATTGTTTACAAACTTTAAAGAAAAGACACAAAATGTTAAATAATTATATATATTATTTTATAAAAAATTTTGTATTACCCTATTTTTTTTAAATGTGCAACTGTATCTTTCAAATTAGGTGAAATTAATTTTAATAATAATAATTTTTTTTTTTAAAACTATTTTTTAGTTTGAGGTTATGTCAATGGGTTGAACATCCTTAAAATATAATAAAGATTTTCCCAAATTTTGGAAAAGCAAACCAGCTATTATTTGTTAAAATTGGATAAAAATACGAATTTCTAAATTGTTTATTAAATGTTTACTAAATTAAAAAAAAACACTTAAAACGTTAAATAACACAGCCTCACAAAAAAAAATTTTTTTTTGTCCGAGACACTACTTTAGTGTTTTTTAACGTATTTTTTCTAGCTGAATCTGAATCCAAAATCAGAATTGTTAGATTGGTTCTACTTTTTAAAATAACTTGAAAAAAAATTTTTTTTTTACAGGACTCTACGCTAGTGTATTCCTACGTATTTCTCTCCGATAAACTGAAATCGAAAGTCAGAATAATCAAATTGGCTAAATTTTTTTAGATAATTTCAAAAACACCAAAAAAAAAAATATATATTTTTGTCCAGAACAATATCCTAGTGTATTTCTACATATTTTTCTTCGCTGAATCTGAATCCAAAATTAGAATTTTTAGATTGGTCTAACTAAAAAAATTTAAAAACAAAAATCAAAACCAAAAACAAAATATTTTTTTTGACAAGATACTACGCTTTAATAATTTTTTAGTTTAATAATGCTCATGTATTTCTCTCCGCTGAATTCGAATCGAAAGTCAGAATAAATAAATTGGCTAAATTTTTTTAGATAATCTCAAAAAACTACTCGAAAAAAAAAATTGTCCGGTTTAATATCCTAGTGTATTTTTATGTATTTTTCTCCGCTAAATCCAAATCCGAAGTTAGAATTGCCAGATTAGTTCAACTTTTTGAGATAAATACAAAAAACTGATTAAAAACATGAAAAAAACCGCTTTTTTGAGATTATCTAAAAAATTTTAGCTAATTTGATCATTTTGACTGATGAGGCAGAGAAAAATACGTAAAAATACACTAGTGTAGTTTCCCGAACAAAATTTTGTTTTCATGTCCCGGTAAAAAAGAAAAAAAGTGCCTTTATTCCTTAAATTCAATTAAGGGTGTTTTCCACACTTAATCCTCAAAACCGGCCGATACACTGAAAGACTTTAGTCAATAATTTTTACTTTCAGCTTTATAATCTGGGATAAAGGTGTAAACAGAAAATTTTCCCAGCGAAGAGAATAAATTTTCGATGCATGAAAGATACGTTTACTGAAAAATTGTAATTAAAATTTTTTTAAAAAAAATGTAAATATTTCTATCCTGGATTGGAACTTTACCATCTTCGCTGGGAAAAATTTTCTTTTTGTACGATTATCCCAGATGAATAGTTTTTATAGTAAAAATTAATGGATAATTTATCAAATTTAAGGATGTTTATCCAAAAAACCATTTTCTACAGATTCTTAAAAAATTTTAATGACATATTAAATACATTACTTTACATGTACTGTTACAATTTTATTGAATTTTACCGTTCTATTTTTAAGATATACATTTATAAAGTTGGGACTTTTACATGGAAAAAGTAACAAAACGCGCAAAATGACTATATTTTAATTAATTAAAAAAACACGGTTTTACAGATTTTTTTAAAAAACTGATATATTTTAAACTGTAATGGAATACAACTTTTACAATAATATTTAATTAATTTACCGTTCCGTTGTTAAGAAAATGTTATTTAAGGGTAGTAATCCTTCACTTTTTTGAAATAATCAGGAAGAAAAAATTTTAAAAAGTTGGAATTTTCAACAGAAAATTTTTTTTTCAATATAATTTGTTTGTGTAATGATTTTAACTACAAAATACTATTTAGAAACCAAATTATAAGATGAAATGAAATTAAAAAAATATTGACTAACATGGTCCGATAGAATGAGAACCGCTTGAGGGTATAAGCATCCTTAATGTCAAAAGTCTTTGAGAGTATTAAAAAATACGTATCAACTATTTTTCGATGTTTTACTTGTGAGCCAAGTTTCAGAAAAATCGGCGTATGGCACTTGGGTAGTATTACTTTTAAATTAAATTAACCATAATTGTATATCTCACTTCACCAATCTATTTCCGTATAAGAAACAAGTATGCAAGAAAATCTATATTAAATATAATAATAAAATTAGTTGAGTCTCTTATTTTTTTATTCCAAACGTATTTTAAGACATTCCACATTGATTTGCGATAACCTATATTTAAGATGATGACATTTTGAAACCCCTCTTCTTTTGTCAGTTTTTATTTAATAACTTGCAGTGTCATTGAAAGAAACGCATCAATTATAGTTGTACATATAAATATTAAATAGTAATAATAATTTTCTTAAAACTACAATATTTTTAATTTGATAAATCAACCTTATTAAGTAGAGATGAACATTTTATCAATTTCTCCGAGTCAGAAGTAGAAAGATGGTTTAGTCAATAAATAAAGACATCTTTTGTTTTTAACGTTTCGACTAACTATGTAGTCCTCTTCAGAACTGTAATATTTATTTATCAAAATTAATTTTTAGGTAATTCTAAACGTTTATAATTAATTTACAAAAAAGTTTTCTTTTTACATTATGTTGATGAGAGTACTTACATATAAACAGTGTTGGTTTGTTTTTAAAGACACATTTGATTGTTTTTATTGTTTTCACAACTTCGTCATTTTTGTAAAAAAAGTTTCTTTAAATGTTTTTTCCATCATTTTAATAAAATATATAAGAATAATTATAAATTTTGTCACAAATTCTTATATTTTGGACTTAGTTGTATGAATGTCCATATTTAACTGAAGGTTCAATTACAAGTTATTGTTTTTATTTACTAAGTGCTACAAGAAGAACGAAAATGACTTTAATTTCAATTAGTGAATTTACTATCTGTTAATTTTAAATTTTATTTGTCGAATTATAGAATCATATTGTTTGTTGAAAAATAAAATATCTTCTTTTCTGTTAATAGAATTTTTTTGTAATTTTATACGTAGGGGAGAGGGCCCCAAGTTGGACACCCTATCCATTTATTGCTGTAGACTCCAAACCGAATAAAATATATTAAAATGTTTTATACCAGATGAAAGTACAATTTATAAGGTAACTTATGACCACAGAGATAAAATTTTATTTTGAACATAAACATTTTTTAAAGCATTTTTTCTAATTGTTAAAATTTTCGGTCTAAAAAAAATTGGCCCCAAGATGGACACCTTCTTAAAAGTCTTTGCAAATGGTAGTAAATAAAAAATTAACATCGTGTGACAATTCTTGAACTAAGTTTTAATCATTTTACGGAATTTATCAAGAAATAAAATTTCTAAAAACTTCAATTTAATAGCTCAACAGTAAAAAGTAATAAAATATCGAAAAATATCAATATAATAAATTCTCTAACGATAAAATCACATTTTATGGTGTAAAATAAAAAATTTTAATTAATTGGCTCAAAAAATTATTGAAAAAAGTGTAAAATCGAAAATATGCAAAAAAATACATTGAGATTTTAGGCCTGTCCATCTTAGGGTACATGACACAATTTTTTAATCCCCAGTAAAAATATATATATGAATACTGAATTAGTAAAATCATTTTAAAATATTATTATACTATAAATAAAGAATATTATAACATTCAGTATTCATTCTAAATCATAAATTTAAATAACTTTACCAACTTGAGAAAAAACTGTTACAAATCTTTTTTAGACACAAAATTACGTGGTATGTGTAGAAGAAAAAACCAACTGGTTTTTTTTCTTCAGATGTGCATCAAAATGTTCGTCTATACAAACAACAAAAATGACAGAAAGCATAAGGCGCTGTCACCTTAAACAAAAATTTTATACGAAATGTCCATCTTGGGGCCCTGTCCATCTTGGGGCCCACTCCCCTACCATTTCAGAAACAAGACGTTTTTTCTCAGAAGGTTCCTTATCCAGTATTGTTATGTTTTGCCAATCAAATTCGTGTTTCGATTTGTCGTTACTGTTTTCTGATTTGGTCGAGTCCATACCAAGTGATCACACCAATTTCAGTCATATTGAGTAATATTTACGAAATTGATATTTTGGGTTCCTTTAGGAGTAAAAAAAATAAATTTTAATTATTTTTAAAAAATTCAAAATATTTTCGAAAATATTCAAATTCAAAATTTTGAGTACTATTTTTTTTGTTTTATCATAACTTCTGTAATTTTGAAGCAATTGAGATCATTTTTTTTTAAATTACTCGTATTTAAATACTCTTTCAAGAAAAATTATAATAATTAAGAAATTGTTTATAATTAAATTTTTATTAAAAAAATTAAATTATTTATTTAAACAAAATCTAAAGTATATCATCGTTCTTTTTCAAAAAATTCATAAACATAGCCTATAATGTGCTTAAAAATTTAAGCCAAAGAAAAAGATGGTATGTATTATAGTTTTTGAGAAAAAAATTATTAAGTTATGCTAGCGCGGCGCAGACCGGTGTCACCGCTACTCAACGCGTAGTTCCGTAGTAACCGAAATGTATGTATATTATTACATAATATAAATACAGTTAATCGTCATGTTTATTTTTTTATTTTACAAATTGTGCTGTGCACAGAATTTGAAAAAATTTTTGTTTCAATTTTATTCTCAAGGGGTACGAAGGAATGAAATTTTTGTGTACCTTTAATGGTCATAGCTTGATTAAATCTTTCACTTAACAATTGTTTTTCAGCTTCATATTCTGCATAATTACAAAATTCTACATTAATTTTCTCTAAACTGGATTTTGCCCACTCGTATAAGTCAAGAGGAGTAACAATTTGATTGTTTAATGGTCGTTGTAAACTTGCTTCTTTCAACTATTTTCAAACTATTTTTATCATTCTTTAAGGGGAGAGATAGGTGAAATTTTAACTCAACAAAATTTTTGATGCTCAGAGGTGTCATTTTTTTTCTTACATCAATTAAGATGTAGAATTATGGTATTACATAAAAATTAAAAAACAATATTTTTTGGTCGTTTTCGAAATTTTATTTTTCAAAATCCATACGATGGATTGTAGAAAATCATTTAAAAATCCCACAAAAAAATTGTCGATGGAAAAAATGAAAATTGTGAAAGAGGTTTAATTTTTAAAATTTAAGTTTTTCTTAGAATAAATTTCTCAAACTCCGCAAATTATTTGTTTCTCTATTTTTGACATTACCCCATAATTTTAGGTCTAAAATTGCATAAGAAAAAAAATTAACACCCCTGAACATCGCGAATTTTGATAATTTTACCAGTCCATTATTTTTCTTTCTTCAGTTTTAAATTATTTTAATTATTCACTTATTTTCACTTATTTTTACCAGTTTTTAATTATATTAATTATTTTTCAATTGATTTAACAAATTTTCAATTATTATTCTTAAATTTTAATAATTTTCCCAATTTTTAGTTATTTTTATTATTTTTCTATAAATTACCAATTTTTTAATTACTTTTTTTTACTTTAATTATTTTCTCCGATTTTTTTAATTCTAAAGTTTGATGTCCATGTACTATGAAAAGATCAGTGTGACTTTCTGAAGCTTATAATTTAAATATAATACACTAACTATATTTACATTATGTAAAAATATACATACATTTCGGTTACTACGGAACTACGCGTTGAGTAGCGGTGACACCGGTCCGCGCCGCGCTAGCATAACTTAATAATTTTTTTCTCAAAAACTATAATACATACCATCTTTTTCTTTGGCTTAAATTTTTAAGCACATTATAGGCTATGTTTATGAATTTTTTGAAAAAGAACGATGATATACTTTAGATTTTGTTTAAATAAATAATTTAATTTTTTTAATAAAAATTTAATTATAAACAATTTCTTAATTATTATAATTTTTCTTGAAAGAGTATTTAAATACGAGTAATTTAAAAAAAATGATCTCAATTGCTTCAAAATTACAGAAGTTATGATAACACAAAAAAAATAGTACATAAAATTTCGAATTTGAATATTTTCGAAAATATTTTGAATTTTTTAAAAATAATTAAAATTTATTTTTTTTACTCCTAAAGGAACCCAAAATATCAATTTCGTAAATATTACTCAATATGACTGAAATTGGTGTGATCACTTGGTATGGACTCGACCATTTCTTATGTTCTATCATTACTGAGTCTTTTTTCGTTTTGTATTCATTAATTCTTTTAATTAAATTTCTTTTTGTTTGTCCTACATAAGTTGCAGGGCAATCTTTGCAATTGATTTTGTATACTGTATTATATAATTTTTTCAGTTTTGTCTTTTATCTTTTTTACCAAATATAGTTAAGGTTACTTTTTATTGTCGGGTATTGTGTGGATATTAATTTTTTTGAAGGTATAAGAAAGTTTTTTATAGAAATTATTAATATATGGTAATTTTAATTTTGGTGTCAATGTGTAAATATTTTGATTGTTTCTATTGTTATTTGTGTTTTTTCTAATTAAATCTTATTCAATTTACAAAAGAAGACCAAGTAAGCAAACATCCAATAACTGTAAGAATGCATAATTTATTATTTCTTAGCTTACATAAAGAAAATGATTCTTCTGTTTTTTATTAACAATGATTTGTGGGATACTGGAGACATCACCGAAAATAAACCTTTATCTAGATAGTTGTAAATTTCACCTGTGAGGAAAGTAGAATCGCAAAGGTGAGGTCATATAGGTCGATTTTGCTGTCGTCCATTCTGAGGTTATATTGTTCGCTTCATTGCTCGGACATCCTGTGCTCAAAGTTAGTAGAGAAAGTCAGTGTAAGGTCAGCCGGGTACAGCCACTGCGAGTCGACGTGAATGATGAAACTGCTCATAAAAGAACCAGGAGTATAATGCAAGTAGAAGTAAGTGTGACAGAGGAGGCGAGTTCATGTTCCTATCGACATATTTTAAAAAATAAAACAAACATCTTGTGACTTTTAAAACATTAAGCTGCCTTTTGCGCATATTATATTCACACAATTTCAAACAAAATTTTCAGTGCGACTCTTCTTGATTCTTTTATCAGAATTTTTTTCGGAAACTCAAACAAGAATAGTTCTGAGCTTCATTCTAATAAAGTATTCAGAGTTGAGTGTTGTAATAAATGCATTACTTTTCAAAAGTGTATTTTTAATGTTGATGCCAAAAAGCAATATTTAAATAATACAAATATAACGAAGATATATTTGTTTATTACTTTTCATTTTTGTCTTTTATAGTTTTTTTTTTTAAAAAAAAATAATTTTGTAAATTTTACTTAATAGCTGAAGCAAACATAAATGATATTTAACCAATTATGTTAATACTATACTACTTATCTAACTTCAACGTAATTGTAAACCTCGAGATATTTCAAAAGAGTTTACATAATTTAAACTGATTAAAAATTGCTTCAAATTTCAAAATGTACTCTTAAATGCTTAAAAATGTATTTTTAAACTTGTCTGTACGCTTTTTGAGATTTATTCTCAACTTTAACTTGAAAATCTCAAGCATACTCAATTAAGATATAATTGGATGCCTTATAAATGGAAGGAATATTTTTTGAAATGTTGCGGTAATAAAGTGATCTTTCGACAACTCGGCTTTGCAAAAATGGTAATAAATGAAATTTCAAGTGAATAAACGAAATGGATAAATATTATATGAAATAAAAAATAATATAAAAAAATTAAATTTAAAGATTGCTTGAAATTTGAAATGCAAAAATATTTGTGATTTTACAAAACTTTGTCTGCGCTTTATATACAATTTATATAATTAAATTATCAATCAAAACCGGAAAAAAGCACTAGAAAGTATAAGAATAATTAAATTGAAGAAAAACTACTAGGAACATGAAAAATAAATGGAAACCAAAAAATAATTAGAAATTGGAAAATATTACTAGAAAATAGAAGAAAATTACTAGGTGGAAGAAATATTTCTGAAAAATGGATAAGTATTTAGAAATTTAATGAATAATCAGAAAATACAAAAATATATCTAGAAAATGACAAAATAACATTTAGAATATTTTTGAAAATAAGAAAAAATTACTGTAAAATTAAAAAATATTTAGAGGAGAAAAAGAATATTTGAAAAATTAACAACAGTTACTAGAAAGTAAAGTGAGAACAAGAAACTAGAAAGTAAAGGAGATGAATCGAAATTTATTAAATAAAACTTAGAATTAAAAATAACTAGAAAGTGATAGAAATCATGAGAAAATGTAAAACAACTAGAAATAAGAAAAAATAAATGTAAACGAAAAAAATATTCATACATAAAAAAATAATTAAAAAGTAGAGGGGAATGAAGAGCGTTAATTAATCACTAAAATGACTAAAAATTAACTAAAATAGTTGGAAAACGGAGAAAAATTGAGAACGACAAATTGAATAAAAAAAACTATAAAATAAAGAATTACTAGTAAACTATTACAATAATTAAAACTTTATGAAAAATAATTAAAAAAAAAAAAGAAAAAGTAAGTTGTTGGAAAAAACTAAATATTAATGAAAAATACTAGAATATATTGAAAAATAACGAGGAAACGAACAAAAATCATTAAAAAGTAAAATTGTAACTAGAAGTTGTTTAAAGGTACAACTAGAAAAAAAAACCAGTCGAAAAATAATTGAGAAAAATGTAAAAAATTACAATAAATTAAAATAATAACTGTAGAATTTGAAGAAAAATAATAGAATAATGAAAATATTATCTGAGGTTTTGAAAAATAACCAGAAAGGGTAAAAAAACCGAGAAATAACTACATATTGATGAAAATACTAGAATATAAAAAATAACTAAAAGACGAAAAAATATCACTTAAAAGTTAAATGCCCTAGTTAATTATAGGTAATTAGAAGTAACTTTAAACTAAAAGGTGCGAATTTAACTTTAAGTTAAAAAAAAAATAATTCAGAAATAAAAAGCAAAAGGGTTTAACAAAAATAATTAAAATCTGCAAAAAATTAGAGGAAAGTAAATAATATTTAGTAGTAGATTAAAAGTAACAAGAAAAGAAAAAATTAGAATAATAATAATAATAAGAATATAATAAAGAAAAGTGAAAAAAGAATGACAAATTGTAAAAAAAAAAAATGAAATAGGATAAATCGATAATGAAAGGAGACTAAAAAATAGAAAAGATAAAACTATGAATTTGAGAAGAATTACTAGAAAATTAAACAGTAACTAGAAGTGGAAGAATAGGAATTAGAAAAATAAAAAGTTATTGGTGTTTTTTTAAATCAGCTAGAATGTGTAAAAACGGTTACATATCGATGAAAATTACTGAAATGTTTTGTAACAAAAAATAGAATATGAAAAAAATTACTAAAAGATAAAATAGTAACTAAAAATTGATTATAAGTTACTAGCAAAGAAAAAAAATACTATGAAGTGATAAAAAATGAAAAATTGAAGAAAAAAGTATTAGAGTCTTGAGAAAATAATTAAAAGTAAAAAATAAGTAATTATTGATGAGAATTACTAGAATGTTTTGAGAAGTAACTATTGAAATTGTAGAAATATTACTAGAAACATTCTAGAAGAATTACGAAAAAAATGGGCCTAGAAAACCTATTATTTATTTTTATTATTTTAATAAATAAATTTTAATAAATAATAATTATTTAATAAAATTTTTATTATTTATTTTATTATATATTATTATTATTAGGTATTATAGAATACCTATTATTTATAATAATAATAATTTTTGGAATAATTTTTAGAAACGCAGACGGTGGTTTGAGAAAAAAATACTTAAATAATAAAAAAAAAGCACTGACAAGTTGTACCACAAGTGTTTATTTTGAGTAATTTTTTGTGTTCATTTTTTTAACACATTGCATCCTATTGGAGATTACTTAGTTTTTGTATTTATATCATTAAAATTAAGAAATCAGATAAATTCTCAGAAAAAAATAACAAAATAAAAAACTCTAACAATGAAAATTAAAAGTATTTTTGACTCTTTAAACATAACTAAATTCTGAATTGTATATCGCAAAGTAATCTTAAATATGCCAATTGATGTGTTCTCAAATCATCTACAAAATGAGTAAAAATAATTTCTTAGATTTATATGAGACGCCAAAAAACGGAAAAAAAAGTATTTTTCTCAAAATTGTCAAAATTTTACATTTTTCAAAAATTCTGTTTTTACACCTTGATAACTTTGAAAAAGATTACACTAGAAGGTTAACAATTTGGTCATTTGATGTATTTTTTAATTACGTATAAATAATTAAAAATATATTAAAAGAATCAACAAAATATAGAGATGAAATTAATAAAAAACATAATTTTCAAAAGTTTTGATTTTTAAAATGTTAATAACTTTGTATAGAATTGTACTAGAGGGTTCGCTAATAGCTCAATCGATGAGTTTTCAAAAAGAAAAAGAATAAAATACCTGCACGTTAATTTTTTTTTTATAAATATACAATTTCGAAAGAAATGATTTTTTAAAAATTTTTAAATGTAAAAATTATAGTTGTAATTGATTGATAAGGTTCGAACGTGTGTCATAATTTATCCTCCTAGGAGACCTATAATTTTTGTGCAAAAAACATTGTTATAACTATTATGGTTTCCGAGATATAGAGCCACACGTAAAGTTAACACACACATACATATATACCTACGGCATTACATTTTTTAAAAACATCATTTGCGACATTCTGACAAAGGTCGAAATATGTCGACATATGTCCAAAAATTTCAATCAATAATTTGAGTTTAAAACTATACTTCGTCGATGAAGAAGAAATATGAGTTTAAGAAAAATATTAAAACTATATTGTTATTATTATTATTATTATTATTATTATTATTATTATTGAAATTACATTATTATGGATAAGAACTACAACAAGAATGTTTTGTACAAGAAGAAGAAATAAGAAATAAAACACAAGATTTGTCAATTTTAAATTGTTACTACTTATTGATGAAAACTATTAGAATTTAGAATATATTAAGAAATAACCAGAAATTTTAAAACTGGGGACCCCCCCCCCCCCCGAAATTGAAAAATGTTATTAATATAGAAACTAATCTCACGACTAACTAATAAAGTCGTATATACTAAATGTTTTTATGTTATCACTAACATTAAAACAATCATAATTATTCCCATTAATATCTTACATGACATACTAAAAAACATGAAGTTAGATTTTCATGGAAGATCTTGAGATAAGTTTCTTTATTTTTATATTTTTAAATATAAATTTGTCATTTGGTACAAACGCTGTCAACGTTGTCCAAATTTGTCTTTTTCTAATCCGAACATTTAAACAAAAAATAAACATTTCAATTATTATTAATTTATAATTATCTCAATTATATAAGCTTAAATGAATGCTTACGCAGTAATTGGAACAATCAGTTGCTTTGTATTTGCTAGTAATTGCGAGAAATCTAACCTCTATTTACACATCTTTCTCGACACAGTTTAATTGAAGCGCACTAATTGGCCTTACTACACAGCTATATTTCCTGCAATACAAAAGTCGTATTTTTATAAAAATAAAAAGTGTCCTCTAATTCCTAATTTAAAATTATTTCCCCTTTTATGTATCTCTTTTGTCACCCACAACAAGACTTTAACCTACATCATAAAAATATAACATCTCAGAAAAGACGCCAAGAGTTTTTTCTAACCTAAAAAGAAGTATAATAGACAAAGAAGTTGGGATGTTAGGAGAATAGTGGGTAATTTTTAATTTGTTATGAGCGGCATCTTCGGCGTCAATTTATCATAATAAAGTGGCAAGAGCATTAGAGAAGTTGGCAGCGTCGTAGTTTTTAGTGGGGAAACTTTTAACGCTCTTAATATCACTCAGCGTGCACGTGCGCACATGCCATACATAACCGGAAGAAAAACGAATAGAATGTCGGGACACAAGGACTCGAGTGGATATCTTGGAACGCGACATTCTCTATCTATTCCCCCAGGTAAATGTAATTTTGCTTCGGGAACGATCCCGCTAATTGGATAGTTAATTCGCCGAATGGCCGGATAAATGGCTCTGTAGACTGTGTAAATCTCATTTGGTATTGGAAGGTCCACCCACGATTAAATACGTACGCTTGAATCGTGCAGTAAATACACAGGCGGTAATAATGAAACGCTAATTCCGCCAGGTAGAATTTGCTAGACGGATAAATCAAGCTCTATCCTATCCTCACCAGAACCAAATATTCGTTGCCTGTTCGCACTATTCGAAGCGATACTTTTCAAACAATTCATACACAATTTCAACAATACACCAATTTCAATTCAAAACACAACATTATTTCGTAATTAATTGACGCCATTGTCAATATTTTGTCGAAAATTTAATTTTACAATTTCTTGTTACTTTGATCATTTCAATTTCACAGAATTGAATTATTTCGTTATTAATTTACACTCAGAACATTGCATTGTATTTTTACACAGATTTGAGAACAACATATTTGTTTAATTTTAAACCAGGCCCGGATTGGCCATTCAGGATACCGGGAAAAATCCCGGTGGGCCGCCGCTAGGCGGGCCGGTATTTTTGTAGGTCTAATTAATAATTTAATTTATGTAATTAAATTTCATTTAACTTTCAATTACTCTTTTCTATTTTCAATTAATTTTACAACATTCAATCATTTTCGGCTTCTTTCTATGTTCTTTTCAATCACAGAAATTGTAGAATTTCAATTAAATTGTTCAATTCTACAACTATTTTTTACAATTCTTATTTATTATTATCTTCAACTTTCAATTCCATTCTTTAATTTTCAATTTCATTCTTCAGTTTTCAATTATTATTTTTTTCTATATTCAAGAATTCTAGACTTTTTCAATTACTTCTTTCAATTTTTAATTACATTTTTTAAATTTCCATTACATTCCTCAATTTTCAATTATCTCCTTCAATTTTTTCAATCCTCAATAATTCTCAAAAAATTTTATAACTAATCTTTAACTTTTTAAATTATTTTGTTCTCTTGACCATTATTTCTTAGTGCTTTACGATATCAAGACGATATCATATTTGAGCAATATTGATATTGATCTCAAAATCTCTTGACCATCCAAAAATGTTCTCGAGTTGATAATATCGACCTAAAATAACTAAAAAATGACGAAAATAATTGACAAATGAAAAAAATTGGAATAATGACAAGATTAATAAATCGACAATTGACAAAAATAATTTAAAAAATTAAAGAACAAATATAATATTTTAAAAAAACAATTGGAAATTAAAAAAGGAAAAAAATTACAGAAATAATAATAATTGAAAAAAATTTTAATTTTAAAAAATTGACCGGGATTGAAATTTGAAGAAATAATCACAAATTGATAAGAAGAAAATAATATTAAAAATTGCCAAAATAATTAAAAAATGAAGAAAATAATTGTGAATTAGATAGAAAAATTGAGGAATTAAGGAGTTAAATTGAGATTTCAAAAAAATTATTGATAATAAATAATTTACAAATTACTATATCAATAAATAAATAAATAGTATAAAAGAGTGAAAAAGCCCAGGATTGATGAATATTTAAGAAAATAATTGACAATTAAAAACTGAAGAAAACTGTAGGAATAATTATAACAAATAATTGGAAATTGAATGGGATTTCAAAAAGTTAAAGTTGGTTGAAAATCGAAGAAAATAATTTCAAATTAGAAGAAATAGTTGAAAAATGAAGAAAAAAATTCAAAATTAAAGAAAATAATAATTGTGAATTTAAGAGGATAGTTGAAAAATTGAATTGAAAGTTCAAGAAAAATATTGTTAATTGAAAAAATCATCGAAAAAAGCCGAGAATTATTAAATATTGAATAAAATAATTGCCAATTGGAAAAAATTCTAAACATGGCAAGATTATTAAATTAAAAACTGACAGAAATAATTTTAAACAGAAAAAGATAAACATGAAATTAAAAAAAACTAAAAAAGAAAGAAAATGATAGGAATAGTTCTAGAAACAATTGAAAGTTTAATTGCTTTTTGAAAAATTAAACTTTATTAAAATTTGAAGAAAATACTTCCAAATTGAGAGAATAATTGAAAATGAAAAAAAGTATCAATAAAAGACAAGAATTGTGATTGGATACAAATAATTAAAGAATTAAAGAACTGAATTGAAATTTCAAGAAAATGATTAATAATTGAATAATATGAAAGAAAATAATTGAAAAAAGACGAAAATAAAGGACAATTGCAAAAAATTCGAAAAATTGCAACATTAAAAAGTTTACATTTCAACAGAATTATCTTAAAAGTTAAGAATGTAAATTAAAATTTAGAACAGAAATAACTAAGAATAAAAATTGAAAGAAAATTACTGTAGTAATTGTAGAAAATAATTGTAAATTTAATTGGATTATAAAAAATTGAAATGGATTGAAGTTCTTGGAAAATAATTGCCTATTGAAGGAAACAAGTGAAAATTGAAAAAATAATTGAAAAAAAATCGAGAATTATTGAATATTGACTGAAATAATTAAAAATTCAAGTAAATAATTGAAAACTGAAAAATAATTGAAAAAATGAGAATATTTGAAAACTGAAAAAGTAATTGAAAACTGAAAAAAAATAATTGAAAAACCGACAATATTTGAAAATCGAAGAAAATAATTGAAAACTGAAAAAATAATTGAAAAAACGAGAATATTTGAAAACTGAAAAGAATAATTGAAAAAAACCGAAAATATTTGAAAATTGAAGAAAATAGTTGAAAACTGGAAAAACAATTGAAAAAATGAGAATTATTGAATATTGAAGAAAACAATTGAAAATTGATAAAAATATTGAAAGAAGCCGAAAATTATTGAATATTAAAGAGAATATTTGAAAATTAAAAAACATGATTAAAAATTAATTAAAATAATTGTGAATGGAAGATAATAATTGAGATTTGAAGAAAATAATTGTAAATTAAAGAAAGTAATTGGGTATTCAAATATTGAAAAAATGATTTTCAGGTGAATGAAGCCGACTTTTTTTATGCTAAAGGGGGCAAAGTAGATAGAAATTCATTCTGAGCGATTTTTAAAGCCGGGGAATTCGCTAAAAAACTTTTTTTTATATTTATTTAATAAAAATTGTCCATTTCTTGATTGAAGATCAGGGAATGATTTTAAAGGGTTGTTTTTGATGCTGAAGGGGTTAAGGTAGATAGGAATACATTCAGAGCAATTTTTAAAGCCAGGAAATTCTCTCAAAATTTTTTTATTATATTTGTTTAATAGAAGTTGTCCATTTTTTGTCCTTTAAAATTGGTTAAAACCAGATTGAGGTGTTCATTAAACTAAGAAATTACTGCTGCTTTCGTACAAATGGCAGTAGAGAATGCTACTGTTCAAGAAATTCCAAATAATTAAATTATTGATAAGTTTAAATAAAATAATTTAATAATTTAATATTTTTATATTTTAGTTTTAAATGTTAATAAAAATTTCCAATTATATAGAAAGGGGCCGCTTTGAATATCTTTCCCGGGCCGCTTTTAATTCCCAATCCGGCCCTGTTTTAAACTAGCAAAATATAACGTACGCAAGCGCGCGATTAGTTTTCCATACATTTTAGAAATGAAACTATAATAATAAATAAAACAAATCGATGAATAATATTTATCCAATAAGGAGGTTTGCCAGTGGATTTGCAGATTGAAAATAGTGAAGAAAAGGCTTTTTAATTAAAAAAAATAAGTAAATAGTGAGTTTTTAAGTGGAAAAAGTGAGTAAATAGTGATATTTTTAACTAAAAACGTGAAATTTGAACGAAAAAATTTAAAAGTTAAAAAATTAATGGAAATTACAAGAAAATTATTGAAGAAAAATGAGTTTGAAGCTAGTTTCAAACATTTGAAATTTGAGTACAATAATAATTGAGATATTGAAGAAATAAGTAAAATATAAAGAAACTAATTAAATAATGACATAAATAGTTGAAAACTGATCTTAAACAGTTAATAAATTTATGACAATAATAAAAAGATTGAAGAAAATGACATTTAAAGAAAATAGTTCCAAATTGTCAAAAATATTTGAATATTGACAAAAATAGTTGTAATTTGAAAAAATAATTGACAACTTTAAAAAAATTAAAAAATTGAAAAAAATACTTGAAAACTTGACAAAACAATTGAAAGATTGAAATGAATCATTCAAAACTGGTGTAAAAATTAAAAAAAGTATAGATAATAATTGTATCGTTAAAAAAAATATTACAAGTTTGAGGAAAATAATTAAAAGTTAAAGAAATTAATTGAAGTTTGAAGACAATAATTGAAATTTGGAAAGAATAATTCAAAAATGGAAAAAAATTCAAATATGAAAAAAAGAATTAAAGATTGAAGAAAATAATTGAAAAAGGTGTAAAAAAAATTAATAAATTCGTGACAATAATAAAAATAATGATGAAAATAATTGAAAACAGTTGTAAGAAATTTAAAAGTTCATGACAATAAAAAAGCTTGAATAAAATAATTGCAATTTCTAAAAAATAGTTCTAAAATAACAAAAGTAAAAAAAATAGTTGAAAAATGACAAAAGTAATTGACATTTGAAGAAAATAATTAAAAAATAAAGAAAGTTAATTGAACTTGTGTAGAAAATTTAGATATTCCTGACAATAATTTGAAGATTGAAGAACATAATTGAAATTTAAAAAAAATAATTGAAAAGTTTTAAAAATAATTGAAATGACAAGAAGGTAATTGAACAATAACAAAAATTATTGTAATTTGAAAAAAATAATTGATAACTGATGCATAAAATTAAAAATTTACAGACAGTACTTGAAAAATTGACCAATCATTTGAAATTTTAAGAAACTGATTGAATAATGGCATAAATAATTGAAAGCTGGTGTATAAATCAAAAATTTATAAAGAATAATTGAAGTTTGAATAAAATAATTGAAATTTGTTGCAAAAAACTGTACAAATTTAATAAACTCATGACAATAATAAAAATAATGAAGAAAATGATTGAAATTTGTAGAAAATTATTGAAAACTAATATAATAAATTTAAAATCCATGACAATAAAAAACATTGCATTTATTTATTTACGGGCAAAAGCCCATTACATTAAAAAATTAATTTTAAGTAACAATAAAATTAAAATTTGATTTATAAGAATAATAATTACTATATTAAATATTAATAGGTCGAATTCTATAATTTGAATAAAATAATAAATGAAATTTGTAGAAAATAATTCTAAAATTGCAAAAATAATAAAAATATGAAGAAAATAATCGTAAAATGACAAAAATACTTGTTTAATGAAAAAAGTAATTGAAATTTGAAAAAAACTATTGAAAATTAATAACAGTTTCCAAACTTGCAACAAACTTGATGAAAGTTTCGGAACTGAAAAAAAGGTTGAAAAAGTTACAGAATAATTTATACTGTATTTAATTTTTTTCAATAAAGTAAAATAACGTCATTTGAATTTTTAATAAATTCGACTATTCGATACTTTAAATTAATTTAAATATTATTAAAATTCATATAAGTGTGTAATATACTCTCTAAATCTGAATTAGTAGTTTTCTACTAAAAATTCGTCAAATTCATGGCTCATTTTTCTCTAATTCATATAGTAAAAAACTACTAATTCTTAGTAGAAAACTACTAATTGAAATAGTGAAACTTTACTTTTAAAAAAAGTAGATTTTTTTACTAATTTAATTAGTAGTTTTCTACTACAAAATTAGTAGTTTTCTACTACAAAATTAGTAGTTTTCTACTACAAAATTAGTAGTTTTCTACTACAAAATTAGTAGTTTTCTACTAATTCTTAGTTGTTTTCTACTATGAATTAGTAAAATTCTTACTATTTTAATAGTAGCTCACTTTTCGCTAATTCATTAGTAGAAAACGACTAATTCAGATTTAGAGAGTATAAATTATTGTTAGTCATAATCAATATCTCGTCATTAACGCTACCTCATCTGCATATTTTGTCTGTAAACTAAGACAATTTTAAAATTTTCTGATAAAGAGATTCAAAATTAATTAAAATAAAAAGTCAAGGACTACCTCCACTTTAGATTTTAAAACGTGGACAGAAAAAAATGAATTAATATAAAAACTAACCAACTTCACTTCAAGTTTTAAAATGTGTACAAAAAAAATGAATAAGTATAAATAGTAACTAACTTCAGGAGTCCACGGAGATTATTATTATTATATTTAATTTTTGCCTCTAAAATTAACAAATGACTTAACATTCTTAACATTAGAGATGGGACCTAACAACTCTGGCTGAGAAAATGTCCGTCAGGCCTGTCAAAGTGGACAGACTGTTATTTAAAGGAATTTATATTGTTTTTAATATTTTGATAGGTATAATTCACAACAAAATGTAAAAAGTTAAGAATTTCTGAAAAAAAAAACTTTCTTGAAAATTGTGAGAAAGTATGAATTAACTAAAATTATATGTCACATAACCTAAAACCTTGGGAAAAATTGCAGGAATTTTAAAAATTACAATGTATTATTTTTATGTAGGAAATAATGTAAAACATTTTTGCAAAAAATACATTTTACAAAGACTTCTACGTTATTAAATGTACATTTTACAAAGATAAAATAAGAAATCATGCGTAACGTTGAAATAGCCATACATTACGCGATATTTCAAATTATTATTTGCG
The DNA here is from genome assembly GCA_037103525.1 of Ganaspis brasiliensis. Classification (NCBI taxonomy): domain Eukaryota; kingdom Metazoa; phylum Arthropoda; class Insecta; order Hymenoptera; family Figitidae; genus Ganaspis; species Ganaspis brasiliensis. The sequence continues at coordinate 372,614 of JAZKLR010000480.1, forward strand.
AATAAAGTTGGAAACTGGTTAGGTACAAAATAATGTAAAATTATTCATTTTGGCGGAAAAGAAAGTTTTGTCGAAATTTTTTTCTACGATATTTTAATAGTTTTCAATTAGTTTCTTTAAAATCTATAGCCATATTAAAAAATAAGTTTTGCAATTATCGAAATTAAAGTTTTTTTTAATTTTGCGGAAAACTCAACTGTTTAAAATTTTATGTTTGTTAGAGACTTGCTTCAAAAATCTTTTCTAATAGATTTTAACAGTTTTTAATAAATTTCTTAACATCTGTAGCATATTTAAAACTAAGATTTTAAAATATCAAAATTAAAAAAGTTGTCCTTATTTATTTAATTTATATTAATTTTTTAAACCAATCAAATATTTTTCAATTATTTCAACATTTTTGTTCTCACATCACCTTCAGCTTTCTTCCTAATTTATAACAAAAAATTGTGCAATAAAAATATTGATGAGTCAGTCAAATTTGATGAAAACTCATCTTTGAAATGAGGCCAACATTAAACCCCCGGGTAGTAATTTTTGTGAACTAAGATTTACTTTTTACACTGGTATCATAATTGTACATTTTAAATTCGTTTTTCTTGAAACTAGATTTTTCAAACTGTCCGGAAGGATTTCTCCCACAGTTTTCGACGGATTCAATTCAAATTTGAACTGTAGCTTTAAGACATGATTCTTTAGAGAAGTACATAGGATTTTTTAGATTGATTAATGCGTTTTCATTCAATAACTATTTTTTCCGTGATTTTTTAACGAAAAATGTCATTTTTGTCATCAAAGTCGTGTTATTTTGCAAAAAATTGATATTTTTTAAATATCCTATGTACTTCTGTAGTAAATGTCATCCTCTTTCATTATTCGTTTGAATTTTTTGTCTAGGTACTTCTGGAGGGTCCGAGGGTTGAAAACTTTCCGGCCACAAAGGTTGTTTTAAAAAACGTGATCTCAGTTAAATTGCTGTAAAGGCGTCATTTAATAAAAAAAAATTTTTTGTTTATTTTCAAACTTAGTTTCATATATGTGTTTAACGTTGAAGAAAACCCAACATCATTATACTGTACCGTCTTCTTAAAATCATTGATTGAAATAGACTATTTTTTATGGGCTCTGCAGGGTGATGTTATCCCTTAAAATTTTAGAAAACATTTAAATGTACAATATTTTTACAATATATGTTTTAAATAACTTTTAAAATAAAGTTTTTTTTCCACAATATATTTGTGTTCTATTGAAATATTATATGATAAGTGAATAAAATTTATAACAAAAATATACAAACATATAGTAAAACTTTTAAGGTTATGTTCCACATAAAAATATTATATTTATATATATTTCACATATATATATATATATACCTATAATTGTGTTTATATGACAGACAATAAAAACAATTATAATAATGATTACAATAATAACAACTGTAAAAAACCTTTTTATTTCATTTAACACAAATAAATAATAAAAATATGAATTTGTCCAGTATTTCCGTTTGTCAACATGGTGTCCGTCATCTGACGCAGAATATCGGTCAGACTCTAGCCTTCAGTCTCATCTTCACTTAACATCCACATTTCTAATAGAAACGGCTTCCGAAATGACACTCGTTTGCTGTTTTCGATGAATTTGATCAAAAAGTTAGGACCTAACCTCACACCATTTTCATCGGTACTCAGGGTTCCGAAGTTACGCGTAACTCGTAGGTTTACGGCCTAATATACGTTTCCGACGTAATATACGTCGTAAACCGTAGATAACTCAGTAAATTACGTTTACAATATGGCGATCACATATTGAAATGTTTACATAATGAATAAATGTTTTCTTGAGGAGGATAATATATTTTTCTTGCAAAACGTATTATAAATAAATATTAAAAGTTTAAAACTAAAAGTGCCTGGGAAAGAAAAAGCAACATAAAACCATAAAAAATCTTTTGGGATTTTAGGTTATGTTAAATGTTTATGCAAGTTCTGCGCATGCGCCTTGCATGTTACAATGAAAACGTACACACCTGCACATAAAGGCTGTGCTTCCGGTTTATTATTCGTCTATTGTTCGAACAATAAACCGGAAGAGCAGCAATTATATGCAGGGATGTAATATATATACACTTCTGTTAAAAACCTATGGGGTAATAAGCCTAAAGCACAACGAATCGTAATCGCTAATCCTTAATCGTATGAATGAGAGGAAGCAGGACAGAGATATATGTCTGTCCTACTTCCTCTCATTCTTACGATTAAGGATTAGCGATTACGATTCATTGTGCGTTAGGCAATATACGCAGTAATATACGTTTCGAAAACCATGTATAATACCAAGAGTAATATAGTTTCTGAATATCGGTACTTAATTTTAAACATAGATCCGAATTTTCGCGCTATTTTTGTTTTAGAGGTAGAAAACGTAGAATACATAATATTCGTAGAAAACTGTAGAAAACCGAGGTAAAATACGTTTTAAAGATGGCGCCTGAGAAAAACAAATAACAATATCAAAACATAATCTTTTTGAATGTAAGGTCCATTTACACCTTTGGTAAAAAAAAAAGTTTATTTTTTTTACATTGGAGTAAAAAGGACAGATACAATGTCTCTCTGACTCAAGTTTGTTTAAATTATGGGTCAAAATTAATTTTTAAAAAATTTTCCAAAATTAATTTTGGACCAAAATTTAAACAAATTTGGGTCAGAGAGACCTTTCAAATTATATTTTAAGTAATATTACCAAGTTTCGTTAGAAAATATTCAATATTTTAAGAGAAAAGTTACGGACAAATTTTGCCTATAAAAGTGACGTCATAATCCATCACGTGCCTTTAAATGTAAATTTAAAAAATGTTTTAAAAAGTGGTCTCCAAAATCTTTTTCAATATAACTTAACTTAAAATATTTAAATTAAAAATTAAAGAGTTTCCAAAATATTTCCGTTAATTTTAACTTGAAATTTTTTTACAAAATTAAGAATTCCTTCAAATTACAAATAATTAATTACAATAATTATTATTAATTAATAAATTTTTGAAAAACTTCAACTTAGAAATTTTTTTAAACAACTGAATTTAGAAATTTTGCGACTAAATTTCGAAATATTTTTAAAAACTCAATTTTTTTGAGCAAATTAATTTGGAAATTTTAAATAACTTTAACTCAAGTTAAAATAACTTAGAAATTTTTTTTAAAAATCCTACCAAATAAACTTAGGAATTTTTTAAAAATTAAACATAAAACAACTAATATTGTAAGAAAACCTCGATGTTTTTTAATTTAAAACTAACTTTTAAAAACTTTCAAAAATGGACTTCGAATTTTCTTCCATAAACGTAACTGAAAGTACTTATCAAAAACTTATAGAGTTTTGAAAATAATTACGCAAATTTTGACTTTTATAAGGAATTCTCTCTTTTAATTTAACTTTAATACATTTTTAACAAAAATCCAACTTAGAAAAATGTTTCAGAAATTGAATTCAGAAGTTTTGCGATCAAAATTGGAAAATATTTTTAAATTTTAATTTAAAACAACTTAGAACATGAATTTTCCAAAGAACTTAAACATTATTACTACATTATTACTAAGTCTTATGTTAACTATTTCACATTAAATTTTGCCCTTTTCAAATTGTTGTGAGTGACCTTGACAATTGAAAGAACACAATTAATTCGTCGTTATCATTAATTCACACAGTAAACAATTTTTTATAATATTAAATTGAACATTTTTGTGGATAATTTTCTTTTCTTGTGTAAAATTATTGGAGCTTTCGTACTTGAATTTTCTTTCTTTAATAGGATTTTAGAATTCACCTCAACTTTTTTGATTATTTTATTAGACGAAATATTTGTTGAAGTTTCCTTTTGTCGTCTTTGAATCATAAATAAAAGATCTTTAGCTGAAGGCAAATTTTCTTTTAACAGAAAATGCTTTCTGCTTAAAAATAAATTCATGTAGAATCATTTTAGTTTTGTACTATATTTTATTTTATTGTTGTATACCACTTTTCATAAAAATCTACTCATTTTATTCACATATTTTTAAAAATATTTGGAACTCTTGTTTTCAATTCATCTTAGAAAATTTCTTTATAAAATGCATTTAGAAATTTTTCCAGGAAAAGAACGTCTCATTATTTTTTTAAATAATAAAAAAGAAACTTAAAATGAACTTGAATAATATTTAAAAAATTACCATTGGAAGTTTATCGCCAAAATGAATATTTAAATCCTGTTTGAAAATTATAAAAATAGGAATTGTAAGTTAACAAAATTAATAAGAGCTTTATATTTTTCGGTCAAATTATTTTTTACATTTGTTATTTAAATCAGACTTTAAAAAATTCTTTAAAAATAGACTTTTGAAGTATTTTCCAAAAACCCAAATCAATACACTTACAAAAAAATTATATTTTCGATAATGTTTCCGCGGATTTGAACTAAGAATTTTTTCTAAATCAGAAATTCTCTCCAGTTCTAATAAATTTAAAAAAAAATCTGACTTAGAAAATGTTTTCAGAGATTAAATTTGGAAATTTTTCGATCAAATTAACTTAAAAATTATGTTAAATTACTTAAAAAACAACTTTTGATTTTTCGAAGTTTCTAATCAGAGAAATTTCCGTTATTAAAAAATGTTTAAGTGTTGAATTTTTTTAAAAAAATCTTCAAATTGGTGGAAATATTGCTCAGAATTTTTTTTTAAAATTTGTTATTCATAATAAAATTGTAATTAAAACTAAAATTTACGTATTATATTCAATTTGTACAAAAGTAGATACTAATAATAAAATGTTATTTTAAAAATAAATTAATTAAGTGCTCATTATTTTCCATGTTAACAATTAAATCTTTTTTCATTAATTAGATTATTTAACTGATAAAAAAGAATTAGATAAAATCAAAATTGTAAAACATTTATTGAAGCGTCCATAAAGTAGGTAAAATGAAAATACATCTTCATGAGAAGCGTAATTATGCAACAGAGTATAATGGAATTGTCCATGGTTTAATTAATTTTCTCGATAAAGTTCTATTTCCTATGATCAAACGATTGTACGTAAAAGAGTTTAGTTATAGGATGAAAGGATTGTGATTTTAAATAAAAAACGTACCCTCTTCAAAGTCTCGTCTACTCTTCCAAGAGTTGCTTTATTATCAATACGCAAAGAGAAAATTACTTTTAAACTGTAGTTTCCTCAAAGATGATTATCTCATACAAGAGAGAACAGAGTCTAAAATAATTATATTAATTCTACTAATGAACAAATCTTGTTACCTAATTCGCAAAGGCGACCCGATTGCTTTAATCACAATCCAGAGAATCGGCTATGATTCTCGCAGCTAATGTGACTATAATTATATAACCGTGTTTTCCAGTGTTACGCTAATTAAAACTAGAATTTAATCGTTCCTTTACCTTTTTCTTTTGTTTTTCGTACAAACGCGACAATTGTTCCAGTGAGTTATAAATTCTCGGAATTTTTTGTCTTCTCATTAAAACCAACACGTGTTCAGCTTAAATAGTTTTCTGTGCAAAATTTGTCTAATTTTCATTTCGTGAAGGTATTTTTGTGTATTAAAAAAAAAAAAACGCAATGTAAAATTTTTATTAATGAAGAAATAATAGTTATACGTTATACCTATAATAACAAATATTACAATAATATTAAACAAATTATTTTTATCTGATATCCGCCATTTTTTGACAATCGTAAAAAATAAAACACAGATGATATAAGTGTTTGAAAGGACTTTTTTTCTTTTCTTCATGAAAACATTGCTTTCTCGTCGAAGTAATGTAATTTTTTAATTTCTGTTATTAAAATTTAAAAAATCAAGTAAATTGTCACGAATTTTTAATTCCCTTCTTCAATTTTGAATATATTCTTTAAATTGTTCAATTATTTTTTTTCAGTTTTAAATTATTTGCTCCAATTTTTTGACAATTTATTTTTAATTCATCACTCGGCTGTATTTATCATCTTTGTGATTTTCCTGAATATTTTATTATTTGCTTCAATTTTAAATTATTTTTAGTTGGGTATAAAAAATACTAGTCAATTAATACGTCTTCTAGGTCGCTGAATTAGAAACCGAAGTCAAAATTCAAAAGTTGGTTAGTTTTTTGTTAAACAAAAAATTCTAAATACTAGTTTCGAATTTAAAGAGTGAAAATATAACCCCGAAATTTTGACTTCTGATTAAGATTTAGCGACCCAAAATACGTAAGAATTGACTGGTTTTTTTCGATGAACAGAAAATAATTGGAAATTTCAAGAAAATAAAGAAAGTTAAGAAAATAGATTAAATTTAAAGAGAATAACTGAATAGAACAAATTAAAGAATGTATTTGAAGTTGAAGAAAAAAAAAATTAAAAACATAGTTTAAATTTAAAAAGAATAATTGAAAAGAACAAGTTAAAGAATGCATTTGAAACTGAAGAGAAAAATATTAAAAGCCTTAAAAATATATTTGAATTTAAAGAAAATTTTTAAAAAAAATTATATTTATTTGAACTTAAAACAAGTATAATTTGATTTGTGTCCTAAATAAATTAAAAAAATAGATAATTGGAAATTTAAAAAAATATTTTAAAATTTAAAAAAACAAAAATTGTTAATAGCATTTTACTAGATTAAAGAATAAATCTAAAGTATAAAGAAAATAATTTAAAAATGTAGAAATTAACTTTAAAAAACTAAAATAAATGAGAAAATTTGAAATTCATTTAAATTCGAAAAAATTATTATCGGCAAATAATATCATTGAAAGAATTTAAAAATGCAATTGAAATTTCGGTAAAATAAATAAGCTTAGAAGAAAAATAAATGAAAAAATATTAGAAATTATTATTAATATTAAAAAAAAATAATAATATTATTATTACGTAAAAATAGTGTCTATTTTTCTTTTAAAACTGGTGTTGTTGGTTGTGTGTGAAAAGTTTTGTTTAAAGTCGGAATTTATCAAAAAAGGGAGATTCAGGTTTGAGGCAATATTAGTTATAGATATGAATCCTTCACTCAAGGGACACACTTGACCAATGAGGGTGCTTCATACTCCTCAAGTATAGAGGAAACTTTATGATAAATGCTTTTGCTCGTGCTCCAAATTTGTAAGATCCCCCCAAATATTTTTCCTGTTAGGTTTTGAAAAATATCAAAACATTATTGGAATAGTTCGTGCTAAAAATAGTAATTGATCTTAGAAAGTTTCAAAAGTTTCTTTTATGACATCATAAATTAGAACGTGTATTTTGCGTCAAATAAAAATTTTTCTTAAAACAAAAACAAAATGTTCCATTACAATAAGACTAGATTTTCTTTAAACATGTTTAAAAAAAATTATATATAATTAAAAAGAAAATCATTAACTAGATCAACCAGGAAATTTGTTTGTATTTTAATGTTTGACTTTATACAATAAAAACAAAAACCGTTTTAATTTTGAGTGATGTTTTTACACATCTATTGTCTTTTTATGTATATACGAAACAATAGAATAAATAGTCTTTTCAAAATCATGTATTGAGAATTGTTATAAATCGTGCTTCAGAATTGTTTGTGTTTTAGTAGTCAAAAAAGTCATAGATATTTTTCACTGCAGGGCATTCTTTTTTGTAAATTGGATATTGTTACATGTTATGCATGAAATCCTTTTAATACCAAATTTTTTATGTATGTGGACAGGAAAATAGTATTTTTTCAATTTTGAAAAAATTCCAAGAGGCTGTAAAGCTCTGAAGAATAATGATCTTTTCGCGTCTTATGACACTTTTGAATGTAAATGCTGCTTGAAGTGAAGTTAAGCAAACTTGGAAAACTTTTTTACATAATTTCACACTGTTTCAAAGGAATGCAAGATATTCGTTCAGAAAACTTTAAAATAGTTTTTTATAGCTTCATGAAATATTCTTGAAATTATATGAATCCAGTTTCTTTAATAATTGTTAGAGTTAATTAGAGATTGGATGAATTCTTCAACATTTGTATCACTTTTCATAAGTAAAATACAATACTAATATTTAATTTTTTTATAATAACAAAAAAAAAAAGAAAGAAGAATAACCAAAAAGTAAAGAGAAACTAGAATGTAAAAAAAGAACTAGGAAGTGACGAAAATTACTATATAGTGATAAAAATTATTAGCATCTGATAAAAAGTAACTTCAAAAGGAAGAAAAATTACTAAAAATAAAATCTAATTAAAGAAAATAAATTCTAAACTTAAGGACGCTTATACCCTCAAGCGGTTCTCATTCTATCGGACCATGATACTCAATATTTTTTTAATTCCATTTCGTCTTATAATTTGGTTTCTCTATAGTATTTTGTAGTTAAAATCATTACACAAACAAATATTATTGAAAAAAATTTTTTTTTTTTTGAAAATTACAACTTTTTAAAATTTTGTATTCCTGATTATTTCAAAAAAGTGAAGGATTTCTACCCTTAAATAACATTTTCTTAACAACGGAACGGTAAATTAATTAAATATTATTGTAAAAGATGTATTCTATTACAGTTTAAAATATATTAGTTTTTTAAAAAAATGTGTAGAACTGTGTTTCTTAAATTAATCAAAATATAGTCATTTTGCGCGTTTTGTTACTTTTTCCATGTAAAAGTCCCAACTTTATAAATTTATATCTTAAAAACAGAACGGTAAAATTTAATAAAATTATAACAGTACATGTAAAGTAATGCATTTATTATGTCATTGAAATTTTATAAGAATCTGTAGAAATTGGTTTTTTGGATAAACCTCCTTAAGATAATTTACTAAAAACTGAAAAGGGAGTGAAAAATAAAAATTAAAAAAAAGACTGTAAACTTAAGAAGAGTTACTAAGAAAATTTTTGTCTGGAAAATTTACCCGTAACTTATAGAAAAAAGGCGAATTTCAATCAAAATATTTTAAAAATAGTAATTATTATAAGAATTTGTCACTTTGTAAAATAATATAGATGAGAAATAAAAATTTACCAATCTTTCAAGTCAAGTCATTTCTCATCTATTTTAAAAATAATTTATTCATAGTTAGATTAAATAAATTCTTTAAATAACTATCTTATTTTATTCATAAAGGTTTTTCTTTTAGTGTGAAATGGCTTATATTTTCCAAAACTGAAAATAAATCATTTTTTTTCACAAAATTTTATATTAAGCACTTACCTGGTTCTCCCCTAATTTTTACCCCACCCTCAAAAAAAGGTTTAATCTTACATTTATAATATTCTTTTAAAAAAAATGCAATTAGTATATATCCTTTTTCAGAAAATATTTTTAATATTCACTCAAAAAAAAAGTTTAATTAATTTTCGTGCAGGGGGATTTTAGTCGTAATTTTCATCTAGATAGATGGTAATTAATTTCTATCAAGAAAGATCTAATTAATTGACCTGTAGAAAAATGTTGATACATTTTTTTAAATAAAAGGTTGTGATTAATAGTATCCAAGGAGAGAATTGTGATTAATTTTCCCTGTTGAAATTTGAATTAAAAGAAATATTCGTGATAATAATTTTAATGCTAAGGTGAGATTTTTTTCTACGCAGATGGCATTATACATTCATCTAAAAAAGCTATTTATCTATCCATTGATCAGAAAATATGAACTGAAGTAATAGGAGATTCGTTGGTGGTTTTGAGATGAATTCATCACGAGATGGGCATGTACTCGAACGGGGACGTTTTATTGACATTTGAAATTCCATTATTACGAACAGCAATACCACATGTACGTTGACAGAGGACGAGAGTTGATCGGTCGCAAGATATAGTGAACAACGTTGTCCTCATTGCACCAACTTCCTACAAAATTTAGACCTTTACTGATGAAAATTCACAATTTCATTCACATATTTGTTAACTGCACAAATTAGAATCGAAGACCTGATACTTTTAATTAATTTTATTAATTGAATTTCAGGAAAGCAAATATCCTTCAATACACGCTATAGCTAGACAATTTAAATAAATTCCTCTTTTAAGAAAAAATCTCCATTTATTAATCATTTCCAATAAAAATGTATATTTATTTAAATCTCCATAAAACGTGTTTTTAAAAAGGTACACGTTAATTAAATATTTACTTAATTCGTTGTTCTCAGTTTCCAGATATTAATATTTGATCAGTTGCAGCATGTTAAAGTATTGGAATGACATTTCATTTAAAAATTGTATATTATAAATTGAGAGATACTAAAAATTCGATATTTTTTGTTCATTATATTTTTAAGCCGTGAAATGCTCAAGCAAAGAATTAATGTGGTTTTCTTGAAATGTATATAATGAATTTTAGAGTTTAAGTAGAAGAGGATCGCGCTCGGTCAGACATAAATAGAGACGTAAATGTCACCTGCGAGCCCCCATTTATCTTCTGTCGTTGTCGATAGTAAATCTCTGTGGAAATAAATAAATAAATAAATAATCGGATCAATGTTATCTATTTGTGCGCACACACGCAGTGGCACAAAATGCATTTTCTCAATTTGATAATAATCAACTTTAAACTCATCGACAATGAGAGCCTGAAGCACTTACGGGGGCATACCTAGTTAGAATTTTGAAAAAAATGATTCTTTTTTTGGGCCCGTATCATTTTGACACAAATTTTTTCGCGCAACTTGTTATATTATACTCCCGAAGATGAATGTTATATTTTACTCCTTTTGAAATCAAAGATTTTAAGTTTTAATTATTCAATAATTGAGCTTACTGGATTAATTAAGTCATTTAATATTAATTTAATGTATTAAAATCAATTATTTAATAAATAGGACTTAAAAGGGGCCCGTATAATTTTGACACACATTTTTTCGTGCAACTTGTTATATTGTACTCCCAAAGATGAATGTTATATTTTACTCCTTTTTAAAATCAAAGATTTTTAAGTCTTATTTATCAAATAATTGATTTTAAAACATTACATTAATATTAAAAGACTTAATTAATCCAGTAAGGTCAATTATTGAATAATTAAAACTTAAAAATCATTGATTTTAGTAGGAGTAAAATATAACATTCAACTTCGGGAGTACAATATAACAAGTTGCACGAAAAAATTTGTGTCAAAATGATACGAGCCCCTTAAAAGTGTTTGATTTCAGGGGTCCGTATCATTTTGACACAAATTTTTTCGGGCAACTTGTTATATTGTACTCCCGAAGATGAATGTTATATTTTACTCCTTCTGAAATCAAAGATTTTTAAGTCTTATTTATTAAATAATTGATTTTAATACACTAAATTAATATTAATAGACTTAATTAATCCAGAAAATTAAATTATTGAATAATTAAAACTTAAAAATCTTTGATTTCAGAAGGAGTAAAATATAACATTCATCTTCGGGAGTACAATATAACAAGTTGCCCGAAAAAATTTGTGTCAAAATGATACGGACCCGATTTCAGAAAGAGTAAAATATAACATTCATCTTCGGGAGTACAATATAACAAGTTGCCCGAAAAAATTTGTGTCAAAATGATACAGGCCCCTTTTTTTTAAAGTAGAATATCTGAAAAGTATTTTGAAAATGTCTGACAAATCGAATTATTATTATATTAACAACACGTTCTACTTTTTATGTCACACCAACCCCCCGGTATTCAGGGCCGAATCAAGGCTGTCACGGGCCTGAAGCACAAAAAAATTTCAGGGCCCCCCTAAAAAAAAACAAAAGTTTCTGCATTTTTATCTTATCGAAATGTTGGGCCCGTATCATTTTGACACAAATTTTTTCGTGCAACTTGTTATATTGTACTCCCGAAGATGAATGTTATATTTTACTCCTAGTAAAATCAAAGATTTTTAAGTCTTATTTATTAAATAATTGATTTTAATACATTAAATTAATATTAAAAGACTTAATTAATCCAATAAGTTCAATTATTGAATAATTAAAACTTAAAAGTCTTTGATTTTAGTAGGAGTAAAATATAACATTTATCTTTAGGAGTACAATATAACAAGTTGCTCGAAAACATTTGTGGCAAAATGATACGGGCCCGAAATGTTTAGCAAATAATCATTCAAACAATGGAGAAAATTTTAATAGAATCTTAACGAAATGTAGAAAAATGCAATTTTACATAAATTACCAAAATTACAAAATTTTATTAAAACCAGTATTATGAATAAACGGATAAGAAAGTTAAGGATAATTTACATTGAAATGAGAAAATTAAAGCAAAAAGATGTAAAAAATGTAGTATTTGAAAAACCTCAAAAAAAAATAAATTCTTCAAAAATAAAAATGTTTAAAAAATCAATGAAAGTAAAAGAAAGAAAATTAAGAAATATGGTAATAATGTGTTATGAAATTTTAAATAGTTTAAGGAAGATGGATTAGATTGCTTTTTAAAATCAGAATTCTACGCAATAAACAGTAAAAGTTTCTAAAACAAAAAAGGAAAATACAAAAAAAAAGAAAAAAATGATTTTCAAAAAGTCAAAATATTTACGGACATGTTTTTTTAAATTAAGAAAATAAATAAGATAATCAGTAAAAAACGGAAAAATGTTACTAATGGTAAAAAAATACTTTAAGAAATTGTTTTGAAAATCAAGCAAAAAGCAATAATTCTTTTTAAATAAAGAATTAAGTAAAAACAATTAAACAATTTTAAGAAAAAATAACAATATTTCTAAGAAATAGAGAATTTCTGATCAAATAAAAAAATTTATTATAAGATCAAATTTACGAAAAATTAAATAAAAGAAGAAAAGTCTTTAAAAATTGTAAAAATTAATAAGTTATGACAAATGACTAAAAACCAAATAAACATTTTAAAAATCATAAAATTGAATAAAATTACATTTTACAACTTCCAAATTATAATAATAAATAAAATTAATCACTGAAAAAGTAAATAAATTTTTCTAAATATTGTTAAAATAAAACTGTATAAAATTAACTGAAGTAATTTTTATAAAAAGAATAAAATAAAAAAAAATCTAAAAAATAAAAAAGTATTATTAAACGCATACAAAAAGAGAAATTTTTAAAAAGAAATGAAAGTTGCCTAAGTGATTTTCTAAAAATACAGAAAAGCAATATAAAACATAACCTACCAAAAAATTGTTTGAAAACGAAAAAATTGCAAGAAAGAATAATTAAATATTTCAAGAAAGTGATATAAATTAGTGTGTAAATAAGTCTACAATATTTCAAGACAGTGATATAAATTAGTGTGTAAATAAGTCTACAATTTTTTTCTATAATTTGCAACCGTTTTCAATTTACAATTATATTCTTAAATTTTATAATTATTTTGTTCTGTTATTGATTATTCACGACAGTTTTAAAATTTCTTATTCAATTGTCAATTATTTTGCGCAGTTCTCATTTATTTTCTTTAATATTAAATTATTCTCGTCATTTTGTAATTTTCTTTAAATTATTAATTATCTTCTAAAATCAATTCCATTCTACAATTTTAAATTAAGTTAATTCAATATTCCAAAAAACTTGACTTTTTTCAATTATAAACCATTATTTCAAATTACAATTTATTTCTTCAATTTTTGATTATTTTCTTTAAATTTCAATCACATTTTTCAAGTTTCAATTATTTTTTCGAATATCAATATGCTTTTTTAATTTTAAGTACAATTATTCAATTGTTCTCTTCAGTTCTTAATTATGTTTTAAAAATTTCATTTCCATTCTTCAATTTTAAAATTTTTCCTCAATTTTAATTATATTGTTCGATTCAATTTTCTTCAATCCAGTTGTTCAACTACCAATTATTTCCAACAATTATTTCTATAATTTTCTTAATTTTTCAATTTTCAATTATTTTTTTAATTAAATATTTATAGTTAAATTTTTAAAATTATTTTTTCCAGCTGTGTATTAATCTAGCCATTTTTCGAATTTTGTTTTTAATTATCAATTATTTTCGTCATTTTTCAAAAATTATCTTCAATTTTGCTATTATTGTTGTTATTTTTTAATTATTTTTTTTCATTTATTAATTATTTTCTTTAGTTTTTAGTTATTTCTAAAAATATTTAAACATTTAAGAATTATTTTTCAACCTTTTCAATTATTTTTTTCAGTTGTGCATTATTCTAGACATTTTTTTTCAATTGTCAATTATTTTCTTTAATATTTTAAAATCCACGCCTTTCGCCAATTATTTTTCTCCATTATCAATAAGATTCGTTAATTTCAAATTTTTGTTTTCTTTAATTCTCAATTTTTTCTTTAAATTTCAATTCCATTTTTCAGTTTTTAATTGTTTTCTTCTATATTCAATATCTTTCGGCGTTTTTCAATTTTTAATTATTTTTTTTTTAAATTTTAAGTGTTTGCTATATTTTATCAATTTTTTTTCAGTAGTCTATTAATCTAGTCATTTTGTAGATATTTTCTTCAATCTTTTAATTATTCTCAGTTTTCAATTATTTCTTTTAATTATTAACTAATTTTCGCAATTTGAAATTATTTCCTACTTTTTTTTTTAATTTGCAATTTTTGCAATTAGTCTCTTAAAGTTTTATAATGATTCTTTGAGTTTTTCAATTATTTTTTTTTGTTGTGTATTAATCTAGCCATTTTTTGAATTTTGTTTTAATTGTGAATTATTTTCACGTTTTGTAATTTTTCTCCATTATTGTCAATTTTTTTCTAATTTCAGTTTAATTTTTAAATTATGAATTTATTTCTTCAAGTTTTTATTATTTTCTAAAGTTTTCAATTATTTTCTTCAATTTCAATTTTTTTTATTTTGATTTTCAATCCAGTTATTTTTTTAACAAATGTGTATTTATCTAGCCATTTTTCGAATTTTGTTTTTAATTGTCAATTATTTTCGTCATTTTTCATATATATTCTTTTCCATTTTGTAATTATTCTCATAATATTCATTATTTGCATTTCCAAAAATTTATAGTTTTAAATGACGAACAACAATGTAAAGTTTCTCATTAATGTTGCTGTTTAAAGTTTGAGTTAATTGACGTTTGGGATTTATATAAATAATAATGGCTTGGAATTAATTGAGTTCGACTTTCTTTTTATCAAAATTATTTTAAATTAAATTGTACGAAAGGGCTATTACGAGCCCGTTTATGTAAATAAATAAATAAATAATAATAATAAATTCTGATCATTTTAAATTCAATTTTTGATATTATTGTTAAAGAATACAAGATTGAAATTGAAGTTTTTAGGATTTATCTATCTTCCCAGAGCTTCTTAAAAATTTTTAAATCGTTTTCAAAATTTACTGATCATTTCTCGTCATGTTGAAAGTTTCTATTACGATACATTAAATTCTGGCATCGGGCCCTTTTTAGTTCCGGGCCCTGAAGCACGTGCTTCATGTGCTTTAAAGATAGATCCGCTACTGCCGGTATTTCTTCAAAAAATTATTTTCTACTTTTTATGGCACCCTTACCCCCCGGTATTTCTTCCAAAAATTATTTTTTACTTTTCATGGCACCCCGACCTCCCGGTATTTCTTCCAAAAATTATTTTCTACTTTTTATGGCACCCCAACCTCCCGGTATTTCTTCCAAAAATTATTTTTTACTTTTCATGGCACCCCGACCTCCCGGTATTTCTTCCAAAAATTATTTTCTACTTTTTATGGCACCCCAACCTCCCGGTATTTCTTCCAAAAATTATTTTCTATTTTTTATGGCACCCCAACCCCTCGTTATTTCTTCCAAAAATTATTTTCTACTTTTTATGGCATCCCAACCCTCCGTTATTTCTTCCAAAAATTATTTTTTACTTTTTATGGCACCCCAACCCCCCGTTATTGTTTCTTCCAAAAATTATTTTTACTTTTTATTGCACCCCCAACCCCCCGGTATTTCTTCCAAAAATTATTTTTTACTTTTCATGGCACCCCGACCTCCCGGTATTTCTTCCAAAAATTATATTCTATTTTTTATGGTACCCCAACCACCCTTTTTTCGTTTCTCCACTTCTAGCGTGAGTAGAGGGGGTCAGTCTGTAGGTATAATTTCCCCTCTTGGCGTTATCCACACATTAAAATCCTTATTTTTGTTATCCTTATTAATATCCTTAAAAATATCCTTATTTTTTTTAATGGCCCATCTAGGTGTTCCCACCCTCCATTGTTTTAGAAATTCCTAATTTTACGTGGAATTCTAACATTGTCTACTTTATTCAGAAATTCTATTTCGCATCGTTGATACATTGTCATTATCTTGATTAATGTTGAAAATTTCTCACGCTTTTCGCAACTCGAAAAATTGATAGCAGCTTCTGTGAAACGGAATACGTGAGCTTCCTTGTGTATGTAAATAACGAGAAGGGGGTAAAAGGTGCAGTAAGTGGAGACCATAAAATTGATGTTTTCAATCGATTATTCAAAACTAAAATATAGCTTGGTCCAAAAAACTTGACGTGAATTGCAATGAAGATCAACCGATACTTTCGCACCTCCCAGCGTTTTTTTCAAGGTTATCGCAATAACCATCCATTTTGTGCAGAGAATTCATATTTTTTTTAAAGCTATTCAATAGCCATTTTCGAGTGTCAAAGTTGAGCAAAAAATATTGGTTTCAATTTTTTTTTTTTGCAACAATATTGAGGGACATTTTTAATCCATCCAATAGTTGTAAGCTTCAACATTCTTTTTACTAAACTTAGAAACATTTCTTTATTTACATAATACAGCGATTCTAAGTATTGTTGATTGAAATTCGAAATTTTCACGAAAAATGTAATCTCTAATACTTTTCATATAATCAAACTTACACTAATAAAAATGTCGTGGTTTAAAAAATATTATTAACAATAGATTTGTTTTTATATAAATATCATTTGTTGTAATTTTTTTAACTTCCAGTTATTTATGTTTCATAAATGAAAAATTCCATTTATCACAATTTTTTAAATCAAAAACTAAAACTCGTTAGATTTTAAATAGAATTTTTTTTTTTAAAATTGACTTTATACATAATTTATCAAAATTGGATTTAAAATTTTTTCAGCAATTTGAATAACTAACTATTTTTTAATAAAACGATTCAACTTGGAAAAATGTTTCAAATTAGGAGTCTTACAAATTTTTCGACAACGCAACTTTAACTTTTTTTAATGAAAATCAAACTTTAAAAACTTATCTAGAAAATAAATTGAGGTAAGAGACCTAGTCGGGGACACTTTAAGAAAAATTTGAACTTAAAGAATTCATTTAAAAATCTATTAAATGTAAAAAATAAAAATGTTTACGCTTGTTAGGAACGTTGGATATTTTAAAAATACTCAATCGTAAAAAAAAATTATATTTTTAAAAGATAGGTTGAAAATCAAAATAATAAAACTGAATGTGGTATAATGTCTAAATCTTGGCCGCACTTAATTTCTTAATTACAAGTTTCTCAAAAGTATTTTTGTAAATGTGGGAATTTGTATCACACGCTTTTTAAATTAATACCAAAGTTTACGAAAGTTATTTACTTTTAATAATTTTTTCTAAAATCGAAAGAAACAAATCTTTACTTCAAAAGAATATTTCTTTAATTCACATTTTGAAATCCACTTTATAAATTTTAAAAAAGTTCTTCAATGCAACAAAACTTGTTTTTTAAGTGGGTCTTAAATATAAAACTGATCATACTTTGTAAACCTCTTGAATTTTGAAGGGGAATCAATAAAACAGCTTAAGAAGGAAGCTCAAGTCTCCTTGATATTGAAATCATACTCGACAAAGTTGCCTTTTAACATAGAAGATGAGTTCAAAGAGTTTATTTCTTATTAAAGATTAAAAAAGCGACGCATAAAGGACTTCTAATACACACGTGTGTATACATATCAATATTCTGCTTGTATAAAACAGATAAAAGGCGACAGATAATAAAACATTGAACCTAGCTTTGTTTTTAACTTCAATTTTCATTAGAGTTTTTAATAATTTCTTCGATAAGAGTTAAAACATTTATTTGTTTTTATTAGCTTATCAAGAGATCTTTGTAGTCTGGAATATATTTTCAATAACATTCAAGACAATATTTTATATAATACATATTTTTTTATAACAGAAAATGTATTATTTTCATTATCAATTTTTTAATTTCATCCCACTTGTCGCTCCTAAATACTTAATTCATTATAATTAATCACCTAGTTGTTAATGTACGTGAAACTAACAAAACAATGTTTTTCTGTTACAGGTGAGTGCTGCTTTATGTTTTCTACGTTCTGGCTCGAAATGCCCGTAGGTATTAAATCCTCTATTATATTCAAGACATAAGATTATAAAGGAGACTATTAATCACCATAAACTTTTTATAGCGTATAATTACCAACACACTTGCAAATTTAATAACTTTTAAAAAACTAGTGAATAAAATTCATTCAAATATGCTACTTGTATAAATGTCACTTCTTTTAGGAATTTTCACCCTCACACTCCTGTGTGGCTATTTTTGCATCGTTAAAATTATAAATTGTCACAATATCGCGAACCCTACCTTCCTAAAAATTTTGAGGTTAATTCTTCACCTTGTTCCTGAGCATTACTTGGTAGAAAAAATAACCTAAGTTGCCATTTACTTGAAAATCACTAAATCCAGTTATAAGTACGATATTTAAAGCTTCTTTTGAATAAGACAGATTTTTAATTCGATACAAACTAGAAAAGTCTTATAATGTCCGTTGACAGCGTCGAAAAAACAAAACTGATATTTTCTTTAAACTCGACGGTTCTTCCCTCTGGCGACAGGCGCGAACTTTCAAACTTCAAAAGTATTTCCACTTTTTCTCGACTCTCACATCCTCTCTTTTCTTTATACTCGGTGTATAAAATATCAAGAAAATAATCATTTATATTTATAACAAATTCCTAAGTTACTCTTATGCAATATTTTGTGTTTTACTCTCAATTGTTTAAATTTAAAATTTGCAACTTAACTAATAATTCTGAATAATAAATAATTTAATAAACAGATACGAACAAATTGAAAATTATTTTTTAAAATTATCTTCTTCTACGTTTTAGCAAGAAAATGGATATCAGTAAATTCTCGCAAGATGCTTCACCATCATCTATCTCCATCAAATGACTATAAATTTACAAGCAAATAAGGAGTTTATTGCTGATAGTAAATTTCATTACAGTGCCGCCTTAAAGTAAGAGTAAGGAGACTTTGGAGTCACTTGCTTCTATCTTTACAATCGTATATAGTTTCCAACAATTACCTTCTCGAATACCAAACATTGCTAATAACAAACTTGATCCCAGTTCGAATTTGAAAATCGATTACACACGTACGCCTATAAAATCAAATTCCCAAATGGATTATTTGGATAATGTGGCGTACACATTTACGACATATTCCAGCACTGCCTCATACAATTATGTATAACTGCATGTAATTCCATGTGCGAATACCACTTGAAATTAATCACGCAGATTTGGTTGCTGCTATATCCCGTGGAAACCTAGTTCTGTTGAATTAGAATTCCCATTGAGATTTTCTCTAGTAGGAAAATGAATCTAACAAAAGTGTAATTTTACCTGAAAGAATTTATTACGTCTAAAAGCACACGGAAAGAAAGAAGATAGCAGTTTCCATGGAAATGCGTCATCATTTTGGGAGAATATGTCATAAGACGAATTTTTTTCTTGAGCTTCAGAAGTAATCTGCGCTCTTGAAGTTTTATTAAAGTTTTATACGGATTTTTGAAAACAGAAAACTTTTTACTGTCGGGTTTTTGCTATTTAATCAAGTTTTATTTGCATTACAAATTTAATTTTGTTTTCACTCATTCATTTGCGTAAAATTTTAAACGAGAAGTAAATAAATTGTTTTTGCATTAATTAATAACGAACAGTATATTATATCTTGCTGGAGATTTTTAAAAATCAATTTCAAAGTATGAAGTGTGTATCTAATATCAATTTAGTGCAGCAGGCACTATAGTAGTATTTTTTTTATGCTCTTGAAGCTTCTGTCGTCTCACGTGCGGTGAATGAGGATTCGTGAAACGACAAACGGCTTGCCGTAATCTCGTTTCTGGAATATCTCACTCGTGTAACGGTGCATATATACACATATCTCTCCTTTTCGGTATACATACACTCACGTTGAGAGAAGTTACGTCTGAATTAAAGCTGGAGTTATCAGCTAGAACTTGCTGTAACAGGGTAAACCACTTTAACAATTAGATCACGTCTGCTGCTAACAAATGTTTACATCGAGTCTATTACTTCGATTCATTACGAAAAATTACTTTTGACACCTAATCTCCTCGAAATTATTGATATATTTTCAACAAAGTAAGCAATTAAAACTTAATTGTATTTTGAATTTCATTTGTGGATAGTAATATTAATAATATGATATTATGAGACTTAAAGATGTTCTTATAATTAAAACTGTTTACTATAATATCGATGTGATTTATTTATTTATTCACATAATTCCTCCCGCGGCTCAAAAGGACCATACATGTGTTACAAAAAGTTGAAAAAAGTTTAATAACAATATCAATATATAAAGTATAAACTTAAATAGCAAAACTTAACCGCCCTTATGAAAAAGTATGACAGGAAAAGTATGATAGGAAATGCATGATACGCAAAACATCATCAAAATAAATATACTATTTGTGTAAAAACAATAGTATATATCTTACGTTAAAAGATTTATTGGCCCTGAAAAGGTTCGATTGTTTAAAGAAGAATTAAAATCCAGGTTCAATTCTGCGAGTCTTACTTTAACTTTATTAACGCGTCCTGAAATTTTTAAAAACTTTTTCGACAGCGACGAGACTACACTCACGACGGATTGCACAAAACTAAACGGTTCCTGAGAACAGTAGCTGTTGTCCGTTCGAGTAGTAATTGCTAATTGGCCGATGCGCACTCAATGTACCGATGTCGAACCAATTAGAATGTTTCAATATTAATGTCCAACAATGTAAACATATGATTAATATTGGATAATGTTATGATTGATATGATCAGCAGCAAAATAAATTGGTGCACAATACACTTCTAGATGAAGGGAGGTTTAAGTGAAATGGAACATAAACATAACTTAACATCCCAAATTCCATACTTTCAATTCTACATCCTGAATTCCACATACTGGACTGAACTTCCAGATTTCACATTCTTTTTCAACATCAACAATTTATTCCATGTCCAGAATTTCAGATTCCAATTTATACATTTCAAATTCTACCTCCCAATGGAAATACCTACGGCATAATTTTGAGAATTTTTTGTAATGGAGTTGTGTATGGTTGCAACCACCATAACTCTATATTGGTACCGAATGGCTTAACGAAAGGCTAAGAAAGACCACCCTAGTATCTAAAGGCTGTGTGAAAGCACACCTCTCTTATCTTTCAAATGTGTTTAAAATTATAAGAAGGATTTCTCGCATGATTTAAATAGGTTGTTTACATTCTGCTATAAAATCTCTAATCGAGTTTAAGGTTCCTATTGAGGTGAGTTGTCCCCTGTTCTGTAGCCGTGCCTGCCCTCTTTCTCTCTCTACAAGATGGAGCCTGGATCATTGTCAGGAGTTCTCCCACCCCTTGGTCAGTCAGCGAGGGCCTAATGTGATGAAGCAGCTCAGTTCCGTTACGACTTTCGTACATTCACCATCGTGCGCGTTCTCCCGTGCATTTCTCACCGATTTTCTAAACTATGTGCAATTCAGTATATATACCGGGTGTACAATTGTGACGTATTCGCATTTTGTAATAAGAATAAACTATATTTATGTTAACTAAAAGTGCTGTGAGTTTTGTGCAACACCACCATTCATCATTTCTAACAAAATGTTTCATCCGGAACTTAAAAAGATAAAGGGTAATCCAGATATCGCTTTTTCAAATTACTAGAGGTCGCCTCTTTGTAATTTAAAAAATGAAGAGCGATCTATGCATTTTCTACGCCAACGGGAACACCCATAGTGATACGAAGCTTGCTCTTCTGGGATCTCAAAAAATCTGTTTGTGGGTACGAATATAAGCGCACTGTCTGTCTTGACCACCACCACAGATTTTATAGATTTAATCTTTCGCTCTGAGGGAATTACTGAACTTCAGGATCAATTCGCGGGTTAATATTGTTATAACGAGATTTATCAAAACTGCTTTACCTTTTTAAATTACTAAAATTCTTTACTTGTCAAAATTTTCTAGCTAAATAATATTTCAATTGAGCAAATATTATAAACTCAAGCACAATACTATAATCCAACAGAAACCTCTTTAGAAATTGGACTTTCAATGCCTTTCCGGCATTTTTTCAATAGGAAGGTTGATTGTTTCAAAACCCGTTACTTTATCCGTACTTCTCAGATGTGCCAGACAATAATTAAATGAATTTAACCATTGTCGCCTCAAATCTATCTACAATTTAAAATCCAAAAGGTTGTTGTCAATTTCAAAGTTCATTGACTTCCCTATTATTGTAATATTTAAATTTGAAAATTATGTTTAGTTTCGATTATGATGTCGAGTCTGTTGGTGTTCTGTGTGTCTTGTAATTGTTTTTTAAAATTTTATTTTAAAATGACCAAATATGTAATTTTTATTCCGTTGACTTGTTAACTACGTTCTATGTGTTAACCAATTTGTTGGTAATTATCTTTATATATATATACATGTATATATTTATGCTAAAAATTGTGTTAAAGTGTTAAATTATATTAGACCCAATTTTTTCTTTTTTTAATAAATTCACCCTGATGAGGTCGGCAAATCTTGGCCGACGAAACGTTGCTTTTTTTTTAACAAAAATAAAATTTGAAGTTTTATTTTCCTTCCTGAGATTGTTTACTTCTCCTGCTTAAATTGACAATGGAAGGGTGTACTCCTCGCTTCTCAATTTAAAATTCAACCTTCAACGAATGCTACCAGCTAAATCTTCTATTGCGGAAAGGGGCGTGAACCGAAGAATGAACGAATTCCTAAAAAATCTGCCTTGCTTCCTGGAACTCTTTTCTGCCCTCTTGAGGGAAGGGCTCAAAATAAGGCAACACATTGCTATTAATTAAAAATTAACAAAAATAATATTCATTCAAGAAGAAAGATAATGTGAGATTGTCGTTAACAAAAAAATTAGTTTGACACTTTTTGCATAATTGTGAAATCTTCTGGAGGTCATCCCGTGATCGTTTTTTGGAAGAGAAAATGTATTTTAAATTACACAATTCTGAGAATACAAAATTCCGGCCTGCGTCAGGAAGAAGCACAGTGGCGATTTCAAATTATCAATCCATGATACAAAAACAATAGAGAGCCGCTTACCAAGAAAACGAAGACTCGGCGTGCCAATCACGACTAATTCTCAGAATTTAGTATTTAAACAATAAATTTTCAAAGTTAAAAAAAATTATAAAATACGTGAACTTAATTTCACGACCACTCAAGACGAAGGTACAACCAGGAAGGAAGATGGTGTCGATTTTCGGAAGCTCGTCTTGTGTCATTTCGTTTAAATTAAAAATATTTTTTTGGTGTATAACGTAGAGATATTATTACACAATATTTACAATGGTATTAATAACTTAAACAATAAGATTAAATGCTCGACGATTAATAAGGCACGAGGTGACGATTACTGGTGCATTTACCTTAGATCAATGACACGACCGTCTAACATGCAGACCATGTTGACACCTAGTCAACAGAATGTCTGTCTTGACTTCGACATCAGATATTGAAACTGGAGCACTGCCACCTCATTATCGATATTAGATGCTTCCAATATCCATTATCCCTATTGTAAATACGGGTGCATTCGTAAGATCCAATAAAGGATCATTCATAGAAGACCGTATTGAACTCTACATGAAATCTCATATCTTTATTCTTATAGGAGCACATGTAATAATTTTCTAAATTTTATAAATTTTATATTTTATAAATTTAAAATATTTATTTAGTAAACTAAAAATTATAATATAGTTGAAAAAATTAATCATTTGTCAAAAAATTCCAATGACAATTATCAGGTGAATCACAATAGAGACAAAATTCCCAACCTCAAATGACATTTATAATTATGATACTTCAATGAAGAAAATATAACTCTTGTATTAATGTAATTAGAAAAAAGGTAAATAAATTAGAAGCGCACAATAAAATGAAATGAAATTATTGCAAATTATTATTATTACTTACTGTCACTAACCATTATCACGTGACTGCAAAATAACAAAAATTTAACTTTAAATTTGAAAGTATAATATTTTTATTTTAGAGAAACTTTAAGGGTTAATAAATTATAAAAATTCAATAAAATAAAACAAATAACTGAAAATTATTATTACTTATCAGTTTCACCATTACCACGTGGCCGAAAAGAAATTCTACGTCAATCACCATGTATCTCAACGACAAATATCTAACAACAGAACAAATATTCTAACCTTAAATGACATAAAAATGACATATATAATTATGATCCTTTCATGGAAAAGTACTATTATTTAAAAAATAAATTTAAAAAACAGATAAATAAATAACAAAAGAAAGAAAAAAATCATTATTTTTATCATTATTCACCTGTCAAAAAAGAATGACAATATGTAAACAAAACTTTATGTCATCAAAAACACTATAAACTTAAGAATTTAAATTAATGAGCTATTGTTGACAGTGGACAGTTATCCTCGTCCACTGTTGCTTGAGATTTTTGCTGATGTTAATAATGATAATAATAATTATAATAATATAATACTACTAATAATAGCATAGCCTTTGTTAGGTATGATTTTACTCAAGCAATTTATTCAGCAAAATTAAATTTTCTTAATAACGTAGATTGGAAAAATATATTAAATGTTACTGATGTTAACAAAGCAGTTGATATTTTTTATACGTATATTTATAGGGCTTTTGAACTTTTAATACCATTAAAATTTATTCGAGAGTCTTCTTTACAACTTTGGTTTCATGTTGAGCTACGTAGTCTTATTTTTGCAAAAAAAAAGGGCACATCAGAGATATAAACAAACGGGTAATTTATCAGATTATAGTATTTTTTCATTTTTTAGATGAAAACGTAAATCATTATCTAAGCAGTGCTATAATTCTTACATTAATGCAGCTGAACCTTCTATTATCTCTAATCCCAAATATTTTTGGAGATTTATTAATTCAACACGTAAAGATAACAGAATTCCAAATAGCATGTTCTTAGACAATATCAAAGCTAATAATCCTCAAGAAATTGCCAACCTGCATGTACAGTTTTTTCACTCTGTTTATGCTCAACCTTGTTCCATTAGTAATCTTAGTTCCCTATATACGGCACAATTGACTTTCAATCTATTTCAATCAGTGCAAGTGATATTATTAAAAAAATCAATAAGCTTGATGTCAAAACGGGTGCAGGTTTTGATGGTATTCCTCCCGTTTTTGTCATGCTGTTCCTCTTTAATTAAACCATTTTTAATAAGTCGATTTCTATCTCTGTTTTTCCCAATGATTGGTAAAAAGGAATAGTGAAAAAGGAAAGGTCTGTCGTTACAAATTTATCGATTTATAGTAATAAGTTACTGCTCGATGCCAATTTGGACTTTCAGATTGATTCAGTTTATACTGATTTTGCTGAAGCCTTTGATAAGGTAGACCATAATATACTGTTAAGCAAACTTAGGGCGATGGGAGTTGCACCTCTCTTAGTTGAATGGATTTCTAGTTATTTATCAGATAGGATTAAAATTGTTCGCATTGATGAAAATTACTCATTTATGAGTTTGTTGTTTCCTCAGGTAATTTAGTTGTGTATTAATTCATCTTTTTTCTTTTTTTGTCATTCAGTACTCTATACGAAAGGGCCTTTTATAATTGTAAGCCCGTTTATAGACATATAAATAAATAAATTTTACTATGGTCACTGTAACTTCTTAAACTATCACTTCTTAATTAATCAAATTTTATTTATTTTTCATTTCTTATTATTTAATAGAATGCAATTATATACAATGAACCAAAATTTTAAATAAATTGGAAAGTACTACAAATGTCATCTCAACTGGGATGTTATTGTTGACAAAAAATATCGAAAATCTGCTAACCAATTAGAGGCCCTATACAACGTGTTATACCTTTGAAGTTTGTCGAAAGGCTTCTGGTATAGGGAAGTCAAGGTCAAAGCTAATTTCTATGTATTATTAATAATTGTAATAAAAAATTTTGTTATTTTAGAGTGCCAAAATTATAAGAAATTTTATAAAATAAATTTAAAGTTAGAACAGTTAATTAAAATATTGTAATTCGCCTGCAAAACAAAATATCGAAACTGAAAACTATCGGTAATGAATTTTTATAGGTACTGACCAATGGGAGACTCGGAAAAAGAGTAACACGTCTGAAGTTAGCCACAACATCTTTTCAATTATGTCCTTCTATAACAGCCATCAATAAAATATTTTAAGTAAAATAGAACCATATGCTCCTTGGCACTTAAAACATTCCTAACCCTAAATATCAGATTCAGTCGCAGAGTTACTATTTAATTATGCACTTTCAGTTAAAGTTAGGTCAAAGGACCGAACTACCTTAAAGTAGGAAAATGTTGAATTATTACTTAAGATAGGCAATCAGGTATAGATATATAGTGATGAGGTGTAGTCAAGTGCATTCTAGATTAGTGAATTAGCTAATGTCAGTCATTGACCGACGGTTTACCTCATGAACCACGTTTCTAACACCTTCTCAGGAAGATAACGTTGAATACATAATGCATGTCTCGTAGACATTCACACGCACTAGGATACGTGAATTTGCGGCTGAGTGAACATTTGTATGTGTGACGCGTGTTAAAACGATACCGATGCCACCTAGGTACGAAATTTAACAGGACTATACTTGTGCGCATTACAGTAATCACCATTATATTGACTATTCAAGTCCGAATAACTCTATCCAAAGTTCATTTCTGCACTTTATTCGCATCTGATATGAGCCCCCTTCACGCAATTCTTGAATAACACATTATTTCTACTTTATTGCAGACCACTGTACAATGAACAAAATTTACAGTCTACTCGACAATTTTTCAACCGTATTTATGAAACTTTTAAAGAAAATGTGGTAGATTTATGAAAAATTATGCAAAAGTAAGGTAATATTCGTATAAAAATCTGATTAAATGGTTTTTTGATAAGTTTTGTATATCAGAGAAAAAATCTGAACTCATATTTAGAAATCCTTTTGAAATATGAATTCACCAAACATTTTCTTTTATGAATCTTCTTTAAAATATATTTGAATATTTTTGACATAGCTTGACATATTTTGACCTCAAGATGGCAAAAATGATGTTTCTATAAAATGTCCTGCTGTACATATATATATATGTGTGTGTTAACATTACGTCTAGATCTATATCTCCAAAACAATAATAGTTAGAACAATGTTTTTTACGAAGTTATAGGTTTCTTAGGGAAACAAATTATGACATACGATTGAACCCGATCGATTAATTCTGTGGCTGAAAGGCATAACATCATAACTAACATTTTATCGAATTTGAGATAACATCAGATTTGAGTTAATTTAGTAATGCTTTTTAAAGTTTCATAACAGTAAAGTGATTTAAATGTTTATTTACGTAGAAAATAATTAATAACACAACAGCATAACTGCATTCAAATCGAAAAAAAGAATTGATATTCTTTTTTAAAGCGTTTATATTTTATTAAAATTGATAAACAGATGTAAAAACTACACTAAAAAATAGGATACAATGCCAAACACCAAAAATATTGGTTGATTTTGCGATTTTACAAAACCAAGAAAATAAACAAAAACAGGTTTTTCTCAAAACTATGAAAATGCAGTTATGTTATTCTGCCTTTCAGCCACAGAATTCTAACTATATTTTTATATTTAAAATTTTTTAAAAAATCGATTTCTTGTGAAATTGTGAATTAAAAAAAAAGTTAAAATGTAAGTATTTTATTCTGTTTATTTTTTTAAAACGCATGAATTCTGCTATTAACGAACCCCCAATTGGCCAATTGTATCTAAAGTTATTAACATTTTAAAAATCAAAAATTTTGAAAATTCTGTTTTTTAATAATTTTACTTTTATATCCTGTTTCACGTTTTAATATATTTTTATCAGCTTGTAGGAGATTATAAAACACATCAAATAAGCTATTTGCGAACGTTCTAGTGTAATCTTGTTCAGAATTATCAAGGTTTCAAAAATGAACATTTTTTAGAACAGTTCATTTTTTTAGTTTTTTGGCACCTTATAAAAAATAATTTTTAATCATTTTGCAGACAATTCAGGAATTCATTAATTAGCATATTTAAGATTTCGTTTTAACCTGTTAGTCAAAACTTAGTGAAGTTTAAAGAATCAAAAATATTTTTTAATTTAATTTTCAGGTTTTTTTGTTGTTTTTTCAGAGAATTTATCTGATTTCTTAATTTTAATGATGTAAATATACAAATTAAATAATCTCAATGAGAAATCAATGATTTCAAAAAACGAACACAAAAAATTACTCACTTATAAAAAATGCTTGAGGTGCAACTTATCAGTGGTTTTTATAGATTTATTTTAATTATTAAATAAAAAAAAATTATGAACATTTTTATTTACATTTACAAAATATACGAAAATATTAACAACTTAATTGAATCAACCATCGCATGAGAATGTCACTCAACATTTATTTAACAGAATATAATATTTATCGCTTGTTTTAATATAAAATAAAAAAAAATAATAAAAAGTAATAATAATAATAATAAAATAAATAAGTTTTCAAATTTAGCGCTAATTCGACAGTGGCGCCGATGTTTCAATAATAGTTAGTAGCCTTGCCGCTTAAATTTTCCTTCTCACGTTTATAACCTAAAACTAAGTACCACTTAAATGCTTGATTACAAGCAATTATCTTTAAAATTAAACAAACTATCTAAGCTAATAAGTTATCTATAGCTGTAATAATATAATATTTCTTGCATTATTGTATTACTAATTATTATTTAACAATATTTTTCATTTTTTTATTATACTCAACTTTAATTAGCTGTATTTCTCAATTTGACACAAGAAGTTTTAATTTTTATGCGATTTACGTCAATTTAAGTTAACATTTTTTTCTATGTATGTAAAAAACGTTAAAAATATTTTATTAGAATTATTAATTGACACATTTCTCTATATATCTATACGATAACATAACCTTAAAGTCATGACACTAAGTATCCGAGCATCTTGTTACTCTGTGAAATTTTTATAACTTCTGAAAGTTATTCGTGTTACAAAAGCCAATGTAATAAATGCAAAATAGTATGATTTTGTAAATCATACCGTAAAATGGGGTAAAGTCGGCCATGTAGGGAAAAGTCGGTCAGTAGTTTTAAACACTTTAAAGATTTACTATTACTTTTTCCAAGAGAAAATCCAAGTTTTATAGTTTTTGTAGTTAGAATAAATGTTAAACAATAATTAAAATACAATATTTCTGTATTTAAAATGCCGGCCGACTTTTCCTCGCATGGCCGACTTTACCCCATTTTACGGTACTTTAAAAATAACGCAAAATTAAAAACTAACAATACAATTTAGAACATTTTTCTTTTTCCAATAACTTTTTGTGTTATTTTTACTATAATTTTTCTTGTAATTTTCTGCAGATCCAAAAAAGTCACACACTTGTTATTTTTCCATGACCTACTTTTGCAACATTCAGCCATCAAAGATCAAGTAAAATTTTTGTTTTGATATTTGATACGGTTTTCATTGATAGTATGTCAACGAAAGATGTTTTACACCTGAGAAGTTGTTTTGCCTTATCAGTGCTTTATTTATATGAATATTTAAAAAAATTCTTTCATTTTCAAAAGTAATATTTTGATTTAAAAAATTATAGTTTATTGAAGTTGAAATAATATTACTTTCTAATGGATACATCATTAATTTTTATTTATTTGATTGGTAATAATATTTGTGAATTTACGTGAAAAATATCAAGTTTCATAAAACAAAAAATTACTGTGTTACTAAAAAGTAAAAACGATAGCAGTTTTACGTATATGTTGCCTCTTTCACACTTTACGATTTTTGAATAAAGGTATGAAATTCAGTCCGGAAAATTCAATAAAACAGTTTATTTCCCTTTTTCCTTCAGAATTTTTAGTCTAAAAATGGCTTTTATTATTGTGAAACAGATTTAAAAATGAAACATTAAATTAAAAAGGAAGACCATTCCGTTTATGAAGAACGCAAGTTCTAAAATATATGTAGCGTTATAATTAAATTACAATTTTTAACTTTACACAATATTCTATTGCATAGCTATATGAATTTCTTTAAAAAAGAAAGCGATGTATATGGAAAATAGAAACTTTGTTTTGCTTACCTTTGGTCAAAGGTCTCCAAATATTTATTTATAAATATGTAGTTAATAATAGTCAATGTTATAACCGTACGACGTATACACCATATTTTTCCAAGTAAAGTTTTTGAATAAAATTATTCTTTGAGACTAGAAAGCGCGATAAACATAACTATGACTATAACTATATTAGAAAATGAAATAAATAATCTAGGATTTAAAATAAATTTAGACTAAGTCTCGAGAAACTATAGCAATCAAGAATTCAAAATAGTATTAGATTAGATCAAATGATAGCAAAGAACAATTTTTATTTATTATTCCGAAGATTTTTTTAGTCATGTCACTTGGTTCATTAAAATAGATTGTAAAAAACAACCAAATAACGTTTTAGAACTTCTGAAAAATATTTTTGTCTTCGAAACAAAACCTTACACCACCTTACTTACTCTGGCTTATCCCACCTTTCCCTAGTTTTATATTTATAAAATATATAAAAATATTTTAAATCCCTCGGTAAATGATTTAAAGCACCTTGACGTGACAAATATTGTCACGCGCATACAAATTTAAAAAAAATAAAACAAGGATAAACTAACGATAAAACCTTACCATCAAACATTAAATCAGTAGAGTGTTTGACAATCTACAAACAAAATTAGTTTAAGAAAACTTCTCATTGGAAATTGACTATTTAACCAATGTAAATATGTTTGAATATGTTTGTTCCCTTTTCGTTATCTTATAGTAAGATTCAATTAAAGTTGAGACGAATAGAATTTTTGGTTAACAAAATTATATGTCGAAATTAATATTAAATCAAATAAATTAAAATTTTACTCTTACCCAGCGAGACCAGGATCAAAGTTTCTGGGGCTCTATTTGGCGAAAGAAAACTATACCGCGGTTGCCAGTCAATTTTGATTTGAATTAACAAACCACACTAAACTTTATAATCATGAGACAAAAAACAAAGTAGGTTGGTGAATCCTAATAATAGTCTAAAAAAATAAATCAAGCGACTTCCAGGAACTTAATTTATTCAAGCAAAAACACGTGGTACACTTGTTACGAACCGAAATAAAAATAGCAATAATAACAATAATTAATTAACCGTTACTAAACAAATTAATAATTTATTATTAATTAATTCAGATATTAAGTTATCAACAATTAAGATTTATTTTCCTTTTGAGATTCGTCGGAGGCTCCAAGCTGCACACAGCACAGCACAGCACAGCACACAGAACTAACTCTATGAATCAAGTTTTATTTTTATGTGGGCGATCGTATTTTCTTTTAAATGTGCTGTCTGAATTGCGCGCCTACTTTTTCTATTTGCAAATCTAAAGTTAATAACAATCTTGAACAAAATAAAATAGGCAGGACATCCTTAATGAATAACTGATAAAGGTGATTTAAAGAAAATAAAATTATGGTAAATTCAAATTTAGGATATTTATTTTCATTACCAAAAATGAAACCGGAGCAAAACCACTACAACCAATTTCTTCTCTTAATCATATACAAAATCATAGTCAAATTGTATTATTGGAACGATTCATGTTGCTTTTTCTTACTTACGCATTAGGTCTTTACACACTACCACATTAGACAGAGTGAGAAACGCTCTTCCAAATGACGTTGTCCTTCCATACAATGTGGGTCTGGGTTAATTGTTTGAAATCTTCAACTTGGTGAATAATTTCTAGATTGTTTTTATAGGTTCTTAGTTCGACTAGTTTTTATATTGTGCGTAATTTAATGCTGTAATGATTTCCAATAAGTTCACAAGAGAAGTTTTTATGTTGACACAAAGCACAAACACTTGTCCGTTATGACCGTATCGAGTTTTGTGATATAAGTGTAGGATTTACCGATTAATCGCACCCCTCAGTTAACTAACGCCTCACCGACTTTTTGCTTCTTTCTTTCTGAATTTTCCATTTGAATAATAATTTAATAAAATAATCAATTTAGTGAACTTAAACTCATTTCTAATAAAATTCTTTCGCCGAATTTGGAAGTTGGTCTTGTGTATTGAGTTTCTCACTCTAGCCTCAATTGCAAATCGGCGAAATCGCGGAGTGTCAAATACCGGCTTGTGAAACGTTTCGAGCAGCTTGGTCTCAGGTTAATGACTTATAACGTAGTTTATTAGTCTTGAAAATTAAGAAAAATGTGAGGTACGCAATAACATTAATCACTTACTTGAAAATTAACAAATTGACCAAATATCGACTCTTGTCGATTGAATACAATTATTTCTCCACACTATTAATTAACAAAGAATCTTAGTCGAATTGACAAATTCACACACACTTTAAGTTACTGTACAAGAAGTGCTAGCAGAAACACAGTCGGACAAAGAGTGCCGAACCCGGAAGAATTCGGTAAAGCGGCCATTTCATAAATAATTGGCGCTCGTATCGATTTAAAATCTCAGGGGCGAAATAAGCGCCCTTTCATCCCTAATCTTATGTTAATAATATTTAGTCAAATATTAGCATTACTCGTGAATTATTTTTTTCCCGTCACAAAGTGTATAACTTATAAAAAATTAAAAGGCTGTCACAGCACATATTTTACTAAACCTTCATAATATTTCTTTTCTTTCCTGATCAAATATCGAGAACTTTGTTCCTGACTCCATCTCATTTTCGCAAAGGGCGCGTTTTATGTTCAAAGGGTATTTTACGCTTTACTGTTTCTTTAGACTGCTGGGCTTGCTGGCACAATTTTCGAAAGATGAAGCATAAAAGGCACTGGATTTACTGATTGAAACGAAGGGGGGAAGACTTTTTAGTCTCTGAGTGAAAACTTGTATTAAAGCAGGGAGTATAGGATCTTTCTCAAGGTTAAAGGTGAAGACTTGTATTAGGGTCGTTGGCAGTTCGTGAGCAATAAAATTATTATCAACCCCTTTTGCAATGGTAACTTGACCTGGATCTAAAAAGTCACTTATTTATTCCTTTTTATTTTTTCTGAATTCATTCGCCGCTTCCAATTTGAGCGATTGTTAACTTCTCGAAAACTTCTGTTTAGGAGAGTTACTTAACTGACAAATACACATCCCCGAGGGATTACTAAAGTCGAAAGAAATAAGTCACGTATTTTTGTTTTCTTGCTTTCAACCTGAAATGATACTGTATCGGAAATGTTTGTTGATAAATCGTTAAACTGAGAAGAATATTGTTCAATTTGTAGAAATAAAAGAAATGTTGTTTTTCATTTATTCTCCAACGATTGAAACAAATGCTCGCTTTGTCCCTTTCTATTTCATGAAAACATTTTTTCAGAAAATAAAAAGTCTACATTTAATGCTATTTCATCATAGTGTTATCGTAGATTTTTTTACCATGAAAGAAAGAACATTTTTTTAAAATACATTTTTCACATATATAAAATAGAAAATAAAATTCATAAATGATGGTTATATAATTTTGTCACATTTTATAATCTTCTCTTCTAATTGTTATAAACGAGACACTAGTATACAATTATTTCAACTTTCACACTAGACGAAGTTAATTGAGGCTGAGTTAATTAAGAGAAATTATTAACTTGGCAGCGATGAAATCGCATATGAATAAATTACTCTACACATGGGACTTTTAAGCAGAGGGTGTTTCAGTGTCCAGGGTGTTTAAACATTGGACTGTAATTAATTTATGGATAAATATAACGTACCGGGAAAAATATATTCCAGGAATTATTTCTCTCACAGGTGTGTATTATTATCGTTTATGACTAATATTAAAGGAAGTTATTAAGTCAATGAGAATGAGAGGATTAAATAACTATGTGTAGTGGAACTCGGTTAAAGGTGTGCGTGTTAAGGTAGCGTTCAAAAAGGGTCTATAGAACGCATTTACTATTAGGGTCGGCCTATTTACACATATTCGCAACTCCATCAAATCTGCAATCACTGACTTTGCATTACGTTTACTTCCCATTGCGACAGCTTATACTACTATGAATAACCCATTCGATGCATGGTCATAAACACTCCCAGCTTTACAGTTGGCTAAAGGTTTATACATATTGGTAATTAGAAGCATATGCAAATTGCTATTCTTATCGCGTTTTCATAACACGAGAGATAATCTTGGGTGTTATTGTTATGTTAACATAATGTAGCATATTACATAACTAGCTCTCGGACTCAACTTGAACGGGTTTAAGGATAAAAAAAAATAAAACTTTATTCTTGTTTAAGACTCGATTAAAATTTAATATAAAATTTGTATATTATTTCTTTATTGGCCAATGAGGAATTATAAAGTAACTCTAAACGATCAAGGCTGGCGGGACCTATAGTAATAATAATTCTTAATCTATTTTCAATTTCATCAGAATATCTTTTTAAAAAAGAAAACTATATGATGGAAGCCTATATACTCTGCAGATGATCTAAAAAGGCAATTAGTGCGGAAATACGGTCTATAAAATTTCATATGAGAAAGTAACAAAGATCAAAGTCGAGTTAAGGTAATTCTAAGAGAGCATCGTGAGTAGAGAATATACGACGATGAACCTCACTGTTAAAAAGGTTTGATGATATTTCACATAAATAAACAGCACCTTGATAGTTATCAAAGGATAGTTTATTTTACTACAAATTTAGAATACGTCACATTTGTTCACCCGTTATAAACACAAATAGGAGCACCTATAAGGGAACCGTTGTGAAAATCACTTGAAAACCAGCCCGATGTTGACTGTTAGAAGGCCAAACTGGAACTGAGCTACATCATCACATCAGGGCCCAACTCACTCAGAAAAGGGAGGGAGAGCTCCCACCAATAACTCGAGCTCCTACAGAGACAGAAAAAGAATAGGAATGGCCATAGAACAGGGGAAAACCCAACTTAATAGGAACTTAAAACTCGATTAAAGATTTTATGACAGATTAAGCAGTGTTTCACAATGCTTACAGAAAGCCATAAACCACCCATTTAAATCTTGCAAGACATTTCCCCTATAACTTTAAACAATTTAAACCAGCGAACAATAAGATACAAGATAATATATTTTGTTCTATACCGTTTATATACACAGTAAAAAGTGGTGATCCTAAGGATGAACTTCTTACGACCTTCTTAGAACCTAAGGTTCCTTCTTAGGATCCTTGAACCTCGGGTGAGTTCAAAAGGCTCTGATCTAAAATAATAATCAAATGATTAAATTACGTAAGTAAACTAACTAGATAAATAAATCAATAATAACTTCTGTCTCTCACGAATCGATACATATTGTTAAATAATATTGAAAGGGAATTTGAACGACCATGTTAGCATTTGCCATTTGGTACAAAATTCCCCGTCATATTTTTAAGAAACGTTTATAAAGTGCAAGCAAACTACCTTGAAGCAAAAAAGTAATTAAGTGTGACTTCACGACTCGTGAGAGGGCGACGTTTTAATTCAAGTTTAATCCTGTCGGATGCAGGAATAAAAAATGGGAACCTCTTGCCCGCAACCCGCGTTCATATGTGTTCGGAGTTTCCTCTCTGTGGTTTTAAACCCTTTATGTACTGACATAAGTGTTCTTACATGAATTTCAATATATATATATATACATATATAAAATACACACTTTCCTACATATGTGTGTATTATATATATATACATATATATATAACTTTCTTGGACTATCCGTGACATGAGTTTCCTGAAAAACAGCAGAAATTGAGTTATGTCACGCTTCGCAAAAGCGAGAAACTCTCTTCACATTCTGGTGATTGCTGTTTTCAAAATTATTATCCATACAAACTTCAGTATAATAAATGATTATTTATTAACTTTGTATAACAATATTTTGTATAACACTACATTTCATTTTCATTACATTGAAATTACGACTGTTATAAATTTAAGTAAAAGCCCTGATAAGTTTTGTAAATGTTTGTGTGAAACAGGACAGAATTGAATATGGATTGTTTTGTTCTAAAATTGTCATTGTCATAGTAAGTAGAGTCGGAAATAATATTTATATACCTGTAATCTATACATGTACAAGAGGTGGGCATGCCTTAAATCTTAGATAATTTTTATTTAAAACAAATGTGGTAATCGGTATGAAATTTCCAACGATGAGATCAGTGGTCTCGTGATAAACGTAGGGAATTTTAACTAAATTGAATTATTTGTATTCAACAGATAATGTAAAACTCCTAACGATTGGACTAAGAAATCCGTTGATATTCGGGGAAATTTCATAAACAAAAGGAACGTAACATCCTCTCAAAGAAAAAATCAAAGTTTTAAAATAAATAAATTCACTAATAAATGATGCATTTTTCCTTTTTCGAATTCTCTCAATAACAACGACTTTAATTTTTGTGTAAACTAATTTTTTTTTTTTTTTTATTAATTAAGGGACATTTTAATAATAAATATTCATGGTAGTTTAAAAGAAATCGCTTTTTCTTTGCGCCCTTAAGCAGAAGATACGGTTGTAATGGAGCTTGAGATTTATTTGGAATCGTATAAGAAAGTCTTAAAATGCACTAGGCTATCGAAAGTACTCGAATGCTGTGTATTTTTACGCGTGGCAGCTCTGGCCAAATAAGTACTACAATTTACAGCCAGGAAACGAGTTAGGATACGAGTTGAATAAAAAAGATAACGAATTTCCGATAACAGCCAATCGCAACCAAATGAACATTTAAAATCAAATTATTTCTCATTAGTGACCCTTTTAGTACTGATTCGGCACTTTACGAACAATATGTTTAAAATAGTTTTATTTTTTCACCTTTAATTCAAATTAAAATTTGTTTCTACTTTTTTGTTTGTTCTACTAGATTTTAAGTTCTCACGAAAAAGAAAATACTATTGAACTAAAAGAAAACTTATTGCTACGAACAAAATCGTGTCCAGGAATACTATCGATTTTTCATCATTAAAAAATTATTTATCTTTTCTTTTTGCTGTAACTCTTGAAATTGTGTTTTTTTCATCATATTTTATGTAGTAAAACAGTCTACACTAAAAATCTCCATATACAGTTCATATTTCATTAGAAAATTATTTACTTGTTCGTTTTTAATATTTCTATATAAAATCTTTCTTAGCATCTTTTATAATTGTTCTTTCCAATTAAATTTCTTTCTCTTTAAAGAAGCAACAGCGTTTATGATATAAATATAATTTTCACCTGGTTCAACTTCTAAAAGTTTATTTTTTCTTTTTTATAAAACAAAGAAAAAAACCAAGGCTAATTATATTACCACAAATTAAGCGTAATATTTAGTTTTACCCAGAATTAGCCTCGGGCGGAAAACTTTAGACCTCTCCATACATGAAGAAACAAGACAAAAAGTAACCATCTTTTATCTTTATGTTCTTCCTTCTTTTTTGTGTTATCAGATACCTTGTTGCTTGAATGTATACACAATTATTTAAAACTAAATTAATTTAACTTTTCACTCTCTATATTTTATCAACCAAGAAATACTCATACTGCAGAAGAAAATTGAATTGAATTTCCAAAGTTTTATTTGCATTGTTGTAAAAACGTTCGCTTGAAAATTTGAATTGTTCTCAACGGACAAAGATGACGTTTTGATTTAAATTTTCAGCGTTCGAAAATAACTTTTCACGACACTTTGAAACAAGTCTCAAACTCTATCTGGGGACGGTCGTATTGCAAAAGTCTTTAAAATCGCATTTGTTACAGTCTATATGTTCTAAATTCGCGGGATATTCCCAAGAGAAACTGTGAAATTTCGGTACTATCTGGAAGATAGTAATTTGCATTAATTCATTCGTTTGAGAAAAATATGCAGAATTCTTGAGAAAAGAAATGTTGATTACTTCCGTCGCTGCTTTCTTTTTCTCCAGACCGCACTTACAGCCCTTGAAAATGCAGCGTAATACTCACAGGAACATGAAAATCTGCGAAAGTGCAATCCATAAAAGCAAAGCACATTATAGAAGTGAGCTTTATTTTCATTTTATTTCGAGTCCTGTGCAATTTGTCGAGCGTGAACACATATTTCAGTAAATTAATTCACTTTGTCGGATAATCTAGATATAGTTGCTGAAGCGATTAATTCGATTAATTTTGCGTCGTTAGCCCTCGCAGACGTTTATCAAATGTTCCTTTGATTTTCTGCTTCGATTTCCTATCGTAAGGCGGTGGAAAATAAATGTCTTTAGCCTCGTGCGTCAGTAAAAACTTCTCTCAAAATTACTGCAAGTTTCTTGCATGTGTATTTTATTTTGTATTATTTGAATGATTACCCTTTATTAAAAATGTCAAAACAGAGAAAAACGATCACAAGAAGGTCAAAAGAATCATTAAAAATTAAAACTTCACAACATCGTCAAATAGTGAGACGTTTCGTCGGCTTGGGTTTGATGATGTTAGAAATGATTCAAAAAACACTCACAGCACTTTAGATTTCACAACGGATGGTTTATTGTCATTTCACATAAAGAATACATCGTATATACACATAATGGCTGACTAATTAAGAAAATTTCGGGAAGTGGAACTGAAAACCTGCGCGACGTGAACTGTAAGAAGGCCGAAACGGAACTCAACTGAATCATCACATGAGGCCCTTGCTGACTAATCAAAAGGGAAGAAGGGCACCCCACCAACTATTCGAAGTCAATCCTGTAGAGAGAAAGATAGCAAGCGTGACCGCAGAACAGGGGAACCCACCTCAATAGGAACTTTAAACTCTATTAAAGATTTTATGACAGATTAAGCATTGTTTCACAATGATTTCAGAAAGCCATAAACCACCCATTTAAATCCCGCAAGAAACCTTTCTTATAACTTGAAACATTTTAAACCTCATGGTGAAACCTGATGATGACCTCATCAGACACTATTTATTAAAAATTTTAAAAAATTGTTTTAAGTTTTTTATTAAG
The DNA here is from genome assembly GCA_037103525.1 of Ganaspis brasiliensis. NCBI lineage: Eukaryota > Metazoa > Arthropoda > Insecta > Hymenoptera > Figitidae > Ganaspis > Ganaspis brasiliensis. The sequence continues at coordinate 411,841 of JAZKLR010000480.1, forward strand.
TGCCATGTTCTTTTTGATGGTTCAGCCAAGAAAAAGGATCAATAATTAAATTAGAATTTTCATGATTTAACAGAGTAGTGGACTCTTAAAGTTAAAAGAATAGCCAAGTCAAGTGCTAATTGCAGAATGATGCTAGGAGCATCCTCTTGTCAAGCAACTCTACTTCTGCGATCACAGCGCCGCGAGAGTTTGTGAAACTAATCCTGTTATCGACTGACGCTGACATATTGATTGTCAGGTAATCCAGAACATAGATGAGGCGACTATATTTTTTAACCGAGAGTCCAGAAAGTCCACGCTCTGTGAGCAATTTTATAAGGCAGCTGCTTTTCCTAAGCTTCTTGAATTATTAAAATTCACATCCGATTATATGTGCCATGAAAGCAATCCTACAATATCCTGTGGTGATGAAGTGATAATCCCCGTAACCTAAGTGGCGATCACGGCATCAAGAGTAGAGATGATGTCAGCGTTCGGTGCATGAAATGTTATTAAATCAGAATTAAAACAGATTCTAATTATATAACCAAATCCAGTTCAGTAACTTGGCAGGTAGTAAATTAGTAATGTTCAAAAAGGAAATAAATCGCAAAGTAAACGAAACTTGTAAACTCAACTTTAATTATTAAAAACAAAACGTTAATTAAATGTGGTTAAACTCAAATTTAAGAACATGTGCCTTGAACTTAGCTGTAAATAGGTTAGCTGTTTCCAGAATGGTAAATATTTGTCACCCCTATACCTTTAGTGCGAAACCACTGTCTGTGGCAGCCCAACCCCACACCAACTGACATTTCTGAAAGTAGCTGATCTACTTACAGCTAAGTTCAACGCATACGTTCGTAAACTTAGGTCTAATTACCTGCGTGACAATAATTTGCCGCGTCACAATATCTACGCTCTCAGAGAAGAAATTTTATTAATGACAGAATAATTAATTAATACATTACAACAATTCCAATTGTTAAAACAAAGAAAAATTCGCTGCAGAGACAAATAATATATAGTTTTCTTTACTAATTCAATTTCTTTACCTGCGAAATTATCTTCAAACTTTGTACATGCAATGTATATGTATAATAAACCCTCTTGTAATTGATCCATAATTGCACATAATATTAGAAAATCGTCAAAGAGAATATCAAAATATTATGAGCTTATTTGTAACCCATTGGGAGCTTAAGAGCAAAAGGTCTTAGAGGAATATTGATGACCCTAATATGCGCCCGTCAGGTTCTGATATAGATGATGGTGGTTGCAACAAATCCTCACTTTTATATTATGGTCGATGTAAAAACTTTCTCAGCAGTAGTGAAATCCTTAAAAACGAATGTTTTCCATTCCCAGAATGTGTGAGGGAGAGATTGTGAAAGGGAGACAAAGAGAGAGAGAGAGAGAGAGAGAGAGAGAGAGAGAAAGAGAGAGAGAGGGAGAGGGAAAATCTGGTATCAAATTTTGTAGATACAAACTTTCCAATTGTTATGAAAGGAACACTTTGTAAAATCAAGAAACCAAATGAATTAACTTTAAATTAAAATTTTTTTCTCCGAATATTAGGTTCTATTATCAGATCACAATAGTTCATAGAATTTCCGTTTTGACAATAGCAACTCCAAGTTTACTAAACTCCATAAATGCTTGCGATTTATGGTGCATGAAGCATACCTCACGGAATCATGTACTTTCTCGTTTTTGAAATAGAGAAAATATCTTAAACTTAAACCCTTTGGTGATTTAACGTTTATAGAGCTTCAAACATCTGTGAATCATCATTTCTAGTTTACAGTTATCCCTCTAAAATTGATTTATGAGACTTCCTTGTTTGTTTGCCTGAGTCACAGGATGCATAAAAACAATATTTACCATTTATATTGATAAGGTAAGTCCGGGAGAGTTTGAACACCGGGAGAGATGGTACTCTTGCTCTAATTTTAGAAAATAATTTGTTAAATCTAATTTTAACTTTGTATACGCGTGTCTAACAGTACATAAACAAAATATAAATACAATGTATTTATACAAAATTCTCTAAAACGAAAAAAATTAAGTTTATTTTATATAATTTGACTTTTATTTGTTAATTTTTCATCATACAGAAATTTAGAACAAGAAAAAAACTAAGTTTTATCTCACCCGGACAATTTCATCACTCCCGGAATTGTCTTTTTTAATTTTTTTAAACTTAGAAAAAATGAAAGAAAATTAAAACGGCTTCACGAGTCAATGTATGGATGTTAATATTAAAATATTTTACAAGATTTAGATTTTTTATCTAATTCCTTAGAATTTGCAGTGGTTTAAAAAAAGGTGTTCCAACTGTCCCAGATTACCTTATGTTACATTCTTTAAGAATAAAATTACTACATTAGTACCGCCCAGAATTTACATTGTATTATTAAAGTTTTAACTCGAAATAATATTAGAGGCGGATTTGGACTGGGTAAAAAAGGTTGCTTAGAAATTCACGTATATGTGAATTTACATTGAAACTCACGTGATATTTTAGATACTAAAGCACCTTGAACTATGCTCGTTTGAAAATATTTCGAAAATAACGAGAATCTCGTGAAATACTCTTGAAAACAAATAAATGCACTGGTTTCGTCTCTTTTTTTCATGAAAGTGTAGATACTCAAAATACATCACTGATTTTGAAACAATCTACGTGAAATTCTACGTGAAATTTTCTCGGTCTAAATTTTAATTTTAATAAAATCTGTTATATATGTAAAAGAAAGTAAGAGATTATAGCTAAAACCGCTTCAGGTTCTCAAAATTTGAAAATAATATCCATTTCCATGTATCTCTTACGACATAAAGATTAAAAAATTTATGCGCATGAATTTCTAGTAACTGTTTCAACGTGCCACTCGAATTTCTAAATGAAAATTTCACTCTTGAATATTTTCATCCGAGCAGCACTTAGTGATATTTTATAATTAGTAGTTTTAACATTAAATACTTATTTATGAGCATGAGCAAGTACAGAAAAAACGAACTGCGGTTTATATCTAATGTTAAAAAAGTATTATGGTATTTCACAAAAAAACTCACAGCACTTTTATGTTCGATAAAGATAGTTTATTATTATTTGAAAGTTCAGAATACTTCACATTTGTTCATCCGGTAAATACACAAAAGAAAGGACCTGTAAAGAAAACTTCGGGAGGTACAGTTTAAAAAAAGGCGTCCGATATGGACTGTAAGAAAGTCAAAACAGAACTGTCCGCTTCATCGCATCAGGCCCTCGCCGACCGACCAAAAGGGTGGGAGAACTCCCACTAACGATTCGAACTCCATCACGTAGAGAGGAGAAGGGCAGTCATGGCCACAGAACAGGGAAAAACCCACCTCAGTAGGAACCTTAAACTCAATTAAAGATTTTATGACAGATTAGGCATTGTTTAACAATGCCCACAAAAAGCCATCATCCACCCATTTAACTCCTGCAAGAAATCATCATTATAACTTTAAACATTTTAAACACCTAATTTTTAAAATTTGATTCAACGTTCTTCATTAAGTTGTATTTAAAAAAATAACAGAATTTTTTTTAATTAGTCTTACCATATTTTTTGGTACTTGTTTAAAGTTATAAGTAGGATTTCTCGCATGATTTAAATGGGTTGTTTATAATCGGTCAGAAAATCTCTAATGGAGTTTAAGGTTCCTATTGTGGTGGATTGTTCTATGGCCATGCCTGCCCTCTCTATCTCTCTTTACAAGATGGCGCTTGGGTCGTTGGTGGGAGGTCTCCCACCCTTCTGGTCAGCCAGCAAGGGCCTGATGTGGTGGAGCAGTTCAGTTCCGTATCGATCCCCTTTGTGTCCATAACGGCCGCGTGTCTCCGTGCTCTTCCCAACGGTTTCTTTAAACCTGTGTGATTGGTCGGTATACCAGGTGTACAAATGTGACGTATTCGCTAGAGTGTAATCTGAATAAACTATATTCAGTGGAACTAAAACAGCTGTGAGTTTTTTGTGCAACACCACCAACCACCACCATCCACTATTTTTAACAGTACTGTTTATACAAGAAATTGTAATAATGTAAGAGTAAGCACCGTAACAATAGAGGATGTAATTTATCGGGGCATCTGAGGCTTGGGGGACCCTAAAAATAAGATACACTACTGTCCAAGATCATAGGACCTTATATAAAATTTTAATTAAAATCATAACTGCCTTTAATTGTTAATAACTCTCTTGCAAATTAACAAAAAAATATTTTTTGCAGACCATTGGAAAGCTTATAAAATTTAACATCAAATAGTTCTATTTTGCAGTTCTTTAAATGTCTCTTTAATGTCATTCTCTTTTATATTCCGTTTGAAAAATTTTTAAATTTTTTATCTATACAAAAGATCTTTTTGTGCAGAAATTAATCATTCTAGTTGTTGGTACTACCTCAGGCCAATAAGGAGAAAGGAAGAAGAAGAAGACTATGAAATTAGGTAATGAGGTCGGTTTTTGGAAATCCATTTTCATCATATGATATTCATGAGATAAGATATGATATTTATGATGAAGAAAAAGACCAAGTTTCTCCTGCGCTAATTTTGCTAGTTCAAAATAAATTGAAGGAACATCTTGACTGAATCTAAAATTATCAGAAAATGTATGATCCGAGAAAATGGAACGATTACATTTTTGCGTTTCTTGTGAGATTAACGGCTCTGGGAGAGTGAGCAGCGACGCATCTCTCTCGCGTCTCTCTCTTCCCCCTCTTCGCATTTTCCAGTAGAAGCGTGGTATATATTTGGCGCTCGCTAGCGAATTCTTCAGTCTCTTGGCGGACGGGACTCGAGGCACTTCTTGTTGTTGTACTAAGTACAAGAACTCTCAATGTTTCTCTCTCTTCCCCTTCTTTGCATCTGCGAGTACAGGCCTGGTATATATTCGATGCTCATTCACGGACTCTTCAGTCGTTTGTCTGGCGAGACTCGAGTCACTTTTTGCTCTTGAGCTAGTCAGCTCAAGAATAAATCGTTTAGATTAATCACTATGAAACAATGGTGGGATTCTATACTGGTTCTTAGACCACAACACTATTACTATTAGTACCGAGCTAACTAATGAAACTCTAGAACACTTGAGGGATAATTGGAGGGATTCTTCTCTCAGTACTCAGGTTCTCAGCCGAGATCTTTGAGATAAATGGCGGTATAGTCGTTCACCAGTCTAATAGCGGTGTTCCTCTTTATTTTGATGAATGGGAACGGAATTAGGTAAACTAGATAATGGAGCTGTCTGCAGGGCTTCAATGTCAACGTCTAGTAGTAGGTTCTTAGGAATCGGCTTGTAAGAACCAATATAGGGTATCCTGTTTTGTTATTAGAATAGAAAATTAATCTTTATTTATTTTTTATCAGCATTTTTGTTTTAATATAAAGTAGATTAATATTTGAACCGATTTGTTAAGTAGGTAAGCAGGTTACTTAAATATTTCCAAACACTAAAATATGTTTAAGTAAAATAAATTTTTAGTTTAACTTACAATAGACATTTTTAATGTGTATTATTATCCATAAAAAATACTTATTTACCATTACAATACACTTGAATCTTAAATCAACAAAATATTATTGGACAAACTGCAATTATTTGTTCAAATGTAATAAACTAACGACCAATTGGTTTATCGAATATCTATATTTTCTTGATTGAAACAAATCATCCGTTATTTTGCAGTTAAATTCGTTAATAAAAATCAATCAAACCTTCAAATTTAAAAAATTTCATGTTTGTAACATTTTTTTGATATAAAAGAATATTTTATTTTCGCAGGGTTTCAAAATCCCAGTTATTTGGAAAATTTATAATAATTCGATATTAGAGAAAATACCTTTTCTTTCCTCTCTTTGCTTTTGACTTTACTTTTAGAAAGGTTTCTATCAATCTCTCTTTTTGAGCTTTCATCAGTCACTAGACTGGGAAACCTGTGTAAGGACACGTTGTACTACTGATTGTTCACTGTTGAACGAGACTCATATGTATCGAGCTGGCATCAAGTTTTAAAGTAGAATGTATTCAGTAGTCGAACAATAGGTCTTAACTACCCAACTCATGTAAAGTATAAAGTATTCCTTAGAAAACGGGCAACTCTTAAAATTATCAATATTTAAGTTTAAAAAAGTATGTATTATCTGATTTATTAAATATTAACACTATTGGTTTCTCAGTGCATGAATTTCTTTTCATACAGATTTGTTTCACTGATTTACTTCTCTAATTGTTCTTACCATATAAATTTTTTATTAAATGTGGCATGCAGAATCCGGGATGTGGAATCTGGGATGTTAAACTTGGGATGTAGAATCTAAGTTTCGGAATCGACATTTTCAAATTTAAATCTGCATAAAGGAATTGGAATCATCAATAACATAGAATCCGGCTTGTCGAATGACGAATGTGAAACTAGAGATAAGCAAACCGGAATGTAAAATCCGGGAAGTAAAATCCAGGATGTGAAATCCGGGGTGTGAAATCCAGGATGTAGAATCCAGGATGTGAAATCCGGGATGCGATTTTCAGTATAAAGAATTCGAAATGGAAAATTTGGAATTGAATTTTAGGATTTGGAATGTGTTCTGCCCAATATAGGTTACAACATCCATGATGTGGAATCATAGTAGGTGGAATCCAGGATATCGAATTCAGGTGATGGTAACAGGATTGCCGGAATTCGAATGATGAAATCCCGGATTCGCAATCCAGGATAAAGAATCCGGGATGAAGAATCCGGGATGAAGGATCTGGGATGAAGAATCCGGGATGAAGAATCCGGGATGAAGAATCCGGGATGAAGAATCCGGGATGAAGAATCCGGGATGAAGAATCCGGGATGAGAAATCCAAGATGAGGATTTCGAGAGGAGGAATCTTGGGTGGGTAATCTGACTTGTAGAATCCGGGATGTGAATTTCTAGACAAAAATTCGAAATGTTAAATTTGAAAGTGGACCGCAGGATTTGAAATCCATGACGAAACATACAGGTTCCAGAATCCGTGTAATATGAATTTAGAATACAAAATCCTGCAGTTGGAATCTGGGATTGGAAATTCCAATTGTCAAAACAGGACTCACAGAATTTAAATGTCGGAATCTGAGATAATAAATCCGAAATATAGAATTAAGAATGGGGAATTCGAGATGTGTATTCGGATAATAAGAATTTTCGTCATAAAATGAGGTTATTAGAATCCACAATATGAAATTTAGGTATGGAAAACTTATTGCTATAACTGGTATGTTGAAATCTGGGATGAGGGATAAAAATCGTGGTATTCGGGTTGTGGAATCCGGATTAAGAATTTGGAGTGTGGAATCGGGGATGACCAATTGGGTTCGACGAATCTGAGATATAGTATCCCGGACCTGTTTTTATTGATGTGAAATCTAGGGTGTAGATTTTGGGATGTGGAATCTAGAATGTAGAATTCAGGATATGGAATACGGGTTTTGAAATTCAAGATTTGCAATCCAGGATGTGAATTTCAGGATGAAGTATCCGGAATGGGAGATTGGATAGTGATTCGGGATGTGAAATCCGCAATGTGAAATTCGATTGTTCGAATCTGAGATAAGAAATCCGAAATTTGAAATTCGTAATGTAGAGTTCGGGATGCAGAATCCGGGTAAAATTACTCTGCGATGTAAAATCCGGTAGTTAGAATACGGGATATGGAATTCAGGCTGTGGAAACCGGATTGCCATAACTGGAATGTTAGAATCCGAGATAAGAAATTCGAAATGTGGAATTCGCGAAGTAGAATCCAAGCGTAGAATGAAGAATCTAGAATTATCAATCGGGTATGATGAGTTTGAGATATGGTATCCGGGATATGGAATTAGGGATGTGAAATCTGGTGTGCAGATTTAGGGATATTAGGATTTGGAATTTAGGATGTGGAATACGTGAATTGGGATCCGAGGTGTGTAATCCAGGATGTGAATTTTAGGATGAAGTATCCGGAATGGGAAATTTCGAAAGTGGATTTCGGGATGTGAAATCCGGATAAGAGGAATCCGCGATGTGAAATTCGGTATGTGGAATTCGGAATGAGGAATCTGGAATAAGGAATTCGGAAGATGGAATCCGGAATAAGGAATTCGGAAGATGGAATTTGGGATGTGGAATTTAAGATGTGCAATTCGGGATGTGGAATTAGGGATGTGGAATTAAGGAAGTTGAATCCCGGATATGGAATTCCATTTGTGGAATTTTAATTGTGAAATCCAGGAATTCTGGATGTGAAATGTCGAATGTGAAATCTGAAGGATGAAATTCGAAATTTTAGTATCTAAATATACATTCATAATAAATTTACTTAAAAAAATGTCTGCATACCTTATTTACATAATTTTTCTCATCTTTAGGAGAAACTTTAGCTTTAAAGAATTCAACTAGTGGAAAAAGTTTTCCATGAAAATTGTCGGTCATCGTGGAGAGAAGCCTTTGTTGGAAATATTGGAGTAGGGAAAATCGATTAGGAAAAACAGTTCAGAAAAAATGTCCTACAATCCTCTCTCAATAATTACTTGTCATTATTTAAGAATGACAATTTGATAAAAAAAAAAACTTTTAAAATTACAATTAATATTTTAACCAATTTTCCCTGTATAGTTACTCAAAAAAACTGCTCTTCGTAAATATTCACAATTAATCGTTGCTTTTCATAATTCAGACTTTCCTTTATTTTCTGTTTTTGAAATCTCTTTATGAGGTAAAATAAGTATAAGTTGATAAGGAGTTCCAGATAGTTAACTTTATGTTACTGCTTGGAAGTAGGTGGGATAGATTTTAATGCGAAATTCGTACAAACAGTGAGCACTGAAACTACCATAATCTCTCAGAGCAACGAGCAACAGTTGGCTATGCTTTTATCGAACGATGTATATTCACAGTACATTCCAGCCGGTCGCATGGATGGAAAATATAGATTTTCATAGGAAATGCCCTGGAAATGTTCCCTAGAATTCAATCGCAATGCACAACACAACTCTGTTAAAACAACTTCCTTTTTTACACAGAAATACTCGTTTTTATGGTACTATTTTTATCGCGCCACAACAATTCTAAACCATTTTACTAAAAACTATTTTTTATAAAATGTACCATGAAAAATAATTGCTTTTTCAGTTCAAAGAGTTTTTATACACATGATACTCATAATTTGTAAAATTTATTGAGCCACAGTTTAAACTAAATAAATATATAGTAATAATATTAACAATAACTTTTCAATTACTAATACTTTTGGTTTATAAAAAGTTTACAAGTAAACCTAAATTAAAAGTTAAATAATAGTACATAATTGCGGATGTCTGACTGCTTTCAAAACTTTTCACTAAAACTTTCCATTAAAACTTTCAAAAAGTAGGAGCTAAGTAGTATAAGTTGTTAGGTGAAAGTTTTCCAAACGAGACATTACAAACTAAATCTTTTTTTATTTCTATTGAAAGAAAGTGTTAAATTAATGAAACATATGTATTCTCTTAGTCGATATTCCTAATCTATCGTAAAATTCTCTTTGTAGATTTGGATGATATAAACCGACTAAAAGTGACTTTGGCAAAATCTTTTTCTCTCACTCTTTGATGTCGAAGGAAAAACGCATTTTATAATTTAAAGTTCTAGAGTTTTCTAAATTATTTATTTCTAAATTAAGGATTTCAATAAGAACAGAATACAGAATTAAAGGATTTGTATATTTTACTGGCGAGGCTATTTAGAAAAATCTAAATTTATTATTTTTCTCGTACACTCAGAAGCCACATGACTATTTCTCTTTTCTCAATTCCACTCTATTGTGAAAAGCCACTTAACTTCAGAGAACGTCCTCATTTCACTTTAGAAAAATAAATGGATCCTGTACGCTTTTGCGGGCTAAAAAGAAATAAGAGAAAGTTTTCTTGCGCAACAATTTAAAAAAATCTCTTAATTAAGTGAGCAATTTAACAGAGACCAACTTAGCTTTAATAAATTGTCATCTCAATATTCTGAACAATTTTTTAAAGTCATCTTTATTTGTGTTTATTTATTATTTAGAAGAAATAGTTAAAAATTAAAAGGGATTTTATTATCGACTAAAAATTCTTCAATTCAATAATAATAATAATAATTAACTTAAACTCTTTTTTTAAAAAAATCTTCATATTTTAAATAATAGTGTCTAAAAACAAGGAAAAAGGGATAAAACTGGAGTTTATTTTTATTTCATGGCATTAAATTGATTATACAGTATTCATGAAAGATAAAGGAAGGAAAATGGATAGTTCAAATATTTAGCTTTCAAATGCAGCAAAAATGAAATCCTCTTGAAAACTTCCTTTGCTTATAATATTTAAGTACATTTTTCTGATTGAGTGATCAAATATACAGAAGCAATTGAAACACTTGAGAACTTAATACTTACAAAAAGAGGCTATTCAATAGCTGTAGTTGCTTTATAATACAATAAGATTAAGTTACATAATTCATTGCGTTTACACTCACGAATAATAAAAACTTTTTAAACATTCTCTATAGGTTATACAAATTTATAAATATTGGAAAACTACCACCAAGATTTTCTCTCCTCATTTTTCCATAACGTTTACATTCTTTAGCAACATATTCTCTTATTAAAGCAGTTATTAAGAAACTCTTGAAATTTTATCTCTCAAGAAGACGTATGGATGGGAAATATTTAACAGGCTGTTTCCATTTCAAATCATACAGGTCGAATATGTTCAAAATTCAAAATCATGTTTAACATGATTTTTATTGTTTTTTAGGGCAAATAAAGAGACACGTATTTTTTTGTTTTGACAAAAAAAATTTTTTCGCAGAGTTACGAGCATTTGAAAGTTTTAGGACAAAGAGTGATTTTTGAACGAAAACGCTAACAAATGTTTTTAAAATCACTCTAGTTTTTTCAAAAAATTATATTTTTTAATTTTGTTTTCTGATTTTACTTATGTTTTAGGTGCTCTTTCTTAGCAACTTTGAAAATTTGAAAAATTTTGAAAATTAACAAAATGGCGGCCATTTTTTGAAAAATCAAAAAACTCAAATTTCTCAAAAACGTAATTTTTTTTTTTGAAATTTTTTTTATAGTTAGTAGATAACAAAAATAATTTTTTCCTATTAATGTGCGCTAAAACACTGTGGAAGGCGCAGCAATTTTTTTTGTGAAAATTATAAATGTCATTATTTTGACTAATACAGCGCCATATATTATTTATATATTTATTCTATTTCTTGATTTTCCTTATGTTTTATGTGCTCTTTCTTAGCAATTTTGAAAATTATAAAAGGCATTATTTTGGCTAAACTAGCGCCATAAATTATTCCATTTTTTTTTTATTTTAGTAATGTTTGACTAATGTTTGACATGCTTTTTCTTTACAAATTAAGGAATTTCAAAAATTTTCAAAATGTCCATTTTTCAAAAATATAAAAGCTTAATTTTCTCAAAAACAATATTTTTTATTTTCTCAAAATTTGTTTTCATTTACTATATAGAAAATGAATTAAAAATTATAATTCTCTAAATAAAAAATAGTTGTTTAAAAAGCAAATAAAAAATATTCAAGGTGATTTATCCAACTGAAAGATATCTTTGCATTAGCCAAAATAATGACTTTGTATTTTCAAAAAAAAAAAAAAAAATCTTGAGCCTATCACAGTGATTAGCGCACATTAAACCTATAGGAAAAAAATTTTTTTTATCTAGTAACTACAAAAAAAATTTCAAAAAAATAAAAAATTACGTTTTTGAGAAATTTAAGTTTTTCAATTTTTCAAAAAATGGCCGCCATTTTGTTAATTTTCAAAATTTTTCAAATTTTCAAAGTTGCTAAGAAAGAGCACATAAAACATAAGTAAAATCAAGAAATAGAATAAATGTATGAATAATATATGGCGCTGTATTAGTCAAAATAATGACTTTTATAATTTTCACACAAAAAATTGCTGCGCCTTCCACAGTGTTTTAGCGCACATTAAACCTATTGGAAAAAATTATTTTTGTTATCTACTAACTATAAAAAAAATTTCAAAAAAAAAAATTACGTTTTTGAGAAATTTGAGTTTTTTGATTTTTCAAAAAATGGCCGCCATTTTGTTAATTTTTAAAATTTTTCAAATTTTCAAAGTTGCTAAGAAAGAGCACCTAAAACATAAGTAAAATCAGAAAACAAAATTAAAAAATATAATTTTTTGAAAAAACTAGAGTGATTTTAAAAAAATTTGTTAGCGTTTTCGTTCAAAAATCACTCTTTGTCCTAAAACTTTCAAATGCTCGTAACTCTGCGAAAAATTTTTTTTTGTCAAAACAAAAAAATACGTGTCTCTTTATTTGCCCTAAAAAACAATAAAAATCATGTTAAACATGATTTTGAATTTTGAACATATTCGACCTGTATGATTTGAAATGGAAACAGCCAACAATTTTTTTCAAGTATGACTTTTCAGTTTAATGAGAAAGTACTGAAAGAAGAAATTTGCTTTTAAAACAATCCAAAGTTTAGACTAAATTTTTTTATGCAAATTAGTAAAATACAATTCGTAAACTGGTAATATTTAAAGCTTATAATTGTTCTCTAAAGATACATGCTAACCTCGTGTCACGATAAAAAAAGACTAAAGTTATTTTTTCTCAGAGTGTGTTTTATTTTTGGTCATAAAAGAAGCAGAGAATCCGAACAGAGTGGAGATTTGAATTTTGTCGATAGCATTATTCAGCATCTTAGGCAGAAATATAGAAGTTTGCCATGCATAAAAATAATTCAATTATACTGGTCAATGGTTTTACTAGAACCCGTCGTTCAATTTTTCAAACTCGATGCTCAGGACAATGTTGGCTCGACATAACAGCAGCTCTGCTTCAGCATTGACGCCCATCACGCTGTAGGTAAACTAAAATTTTCATTGATCCTCTCGCATCGCGTCAACTCATCTTATTATCGAACGCCTCTGGCATGATGTAGTGCTCAATTTATGTGCCATGTTCTATACACTTTGAAACTTCTCCTAACACATTTTTCGCAAAATAAATACCTCATTAAAAATCAAGCTTCTACGGTTACATTAATTTTGCATCATTTTGTTATTATTAAAATTAAATTATTTGTAAATTATTATCTGAATTTAATCAGTTTAATTTCATTGGGGATGTGGATATAATTGCGGCTGATTTTCTTGTTAGAAACTTAATGAAAATTATCTACTTACCGTTATGTTTGCTGCATGTACTGAGGTATGTTGCGGTTATTTTACATTAAATATAAGGAGGTTTTTGCGTCAATCCATACACCCAGCATTAAATCTTGTGTACATTTTTACAGAGGATAGCGAAACTTTGCAATTACAATGTCAGGAAAATTAGGTCGAAGCAGAAAAATGTTCGCCTTTGCCGTTTTTTTTACATTCATAGGAAGTCTTACTATCTTCTTGTCATATATAATAATTATCAATAGTATTCAAGAAAAGGTACACCATGTTGAAAAATCGTACATCAGAAATGACATCAGAAATTACATAAAAAATTACATCGGAAATGACATCAGAAATGACATCAGAAATGACATCCTTTTCTTATATCATTTCCGATCAATTTATCCGAAAAAAGAAACTAAAAAATGTCTTTTTCGTAAATCCAATAAGTTTGGTCAATAAATAAATAAAAAAATAAAAATGATATTGGGAATGATATCGCAAATAACATCAGAAATGACATCATAAATGACATCAGGAATGACATCACAAATAACATCAGAAATTACATCATAAGTGACATCAGGAATGACATCAGAAATTACATCGGAAATGACATCAGAAATAACATCCTTTTCTTATATAATTTTCGATCAATTTATCCAAAAGAAGAAACTAAAAAATGTCAATTTCGTAAATGCAATAAGTTTTTTTTTATTTTTTTATTTACATTATAAATGGGCTTACAAGAGAAAAAATGCCATTTCGTACGAAAAGTACTCATTGAATTTAAATTTTAACATAAATTATAAATTAACAAAAGCAATGTACCTGAGCTAAGTGGCTTTACCATTGTGTTGAGAAATAAAAAATGAAATTTTATACATGCTCAATATTGAACACGTTAAAGTCGTAAAGTAAATTAAAAAAAAAACATTAAACAAAACAAGTTTTGTCAATAACTCAATAAGTAAACAAAAATGATATTGGAACTGATATCAGAAATAACATCAGTAATGATATCAGAAATTCCATCAGAAATAACATCAGAAATCACATCCTTTTCTATATCATTTCCAAACAATTTATACAAAGAAAGAAATTAAAAAATGTCAATTTCATAAATGCAACAAGTTTTGTCAATAAATCAATAAAAAAATAAAAATGATATTGGAAATGATATCGGGAATGACATCAGAAATGATATCAGAAATGACATCAGAAATGATATTAGAAATGTCATCGGATATAACATCAGAATTGACATCAGAAATGATATCAGAAATGACATCAGAAATTACATTCATCATATATCATTTCCGATGAATCTATCCTAAAGAAGAAACTAAAAAATGTCAATTTCGTAAATGCAATAAGTTTCGTCAATAAATAAATAAAAATGATGTTGGAAATGATATCGGAAAGGACATCAGAAATGCCATCGGAAAAGACATCGGAAATGATATTAGAAATGACATCGGAAATAACATCAGAATTGACATCAGAAATGATATTAGAAATGACGTCGGAAATAACTTTAGAAATGACATACTTTTCTTTATTATTTCCGATCAATTTATCCAAAGGAGGAAACTAAAAAATGTCAATTTCATAAATGCAATAAATTTTGTCAATAAATAAATAAATTTCTAGTCCCAAAATGAGAAGTCATTTCTGATATAATTTCTAATGTTATTTCTGATTTCCGATTTTTCAACAGCACCAAACACCGTTAAACTTCATGCTTCCTGTAAATTGACTAATTTTTTTTTAATTTTGACTGCATTTTGAATTCGATATTTGGAATTTCCCAGAAATTACTTCAAATCGGTAATTTACATTTTCCTAAACATCTGACAGATTCCTTTAAATCATTATATTACTTTTGCTTGTCCTCAAGATTTTCTCAATAATTATAATAATTTATGACAATTGCCCTCTATACTTATCGTTATATGTTTGCTGCATGTTTTGAAGTGTTGTATGGCCATTTTACATTAATTCTCAGGTATTTTTTGCGTCGATCAATACACAGCATCGAATCTTGTGTAAACTTTTACAGAAAATTATCAAAAATTTTATATATATAATTCTAGAGAAATTTAGTCCAAGCAGAAAAATGTCCGCTTTTGCAGTTTTGCTTTTATTAGCAAAAGTCTTACTGTCTTATTATCTTACAATATATAATAGTAATTATTATCAATAATAAATTATCTTTGACAAAAGTGAGCAATCTCTTATCATGATAGTTTAATTCGATATTTAAATTATCATAATAAATAAAGAACTATAACAGAAATAAAAATGTATATTATTTATTTCTATGTAATACACAGAAGGCAGTATATAATCGAATTGGTCTTTCAGACGATACATGGTATAAAACCCTTTCAGTATTGGAAGTGTCAATGTCTGTTGGATTTCTTCTTTCTAGTTTTCTGTCCTTTTTGTGAATCCAACCTCTTCTATTTTGATACAATGGAAGGTGAAATTGGACCGGGTTGTGTCTCCTCAATGCTTTCGCGCTTCGCTGAGAATTGAAGATCCGAGTAAACGCGATGAATCGGCCTTTTTTTGTTTTGTTCTCTCTATCGCTGCTGAAAGCAGACAATCAGTGGACATTGATACTATTACTCAAATAATTAATACCTTAAAAAACTGTATCAATGTCTACTATATTGCAAAAAAATGGATCTGTATAATAAGAAATAGATATTTTTAATTTATATATGCAGTAAAAAACGGGAAAGTCATTTTTAACTGAATTAATACATGGAAAAAGTGTACTTTTTTAAAACAGTGTTAAAATTTGTTCATAATTTTATCGAAAAAGGCTCAGAAATTTATGAGACCTCGATAAATGTCCAAAGTTAAAGAAACTGTGGATTATTATTTTTTTGCAATCTGACCCTCTCTAGGGGTGCGTTAAATAACCACCCCTAAACATGAATTCAGCATTTATAAGTAAATCAGTCTAAAATATAATTTTTTTACGTCGCTTTTTTTATAAATATTTTTACTGAACAAAATACATAACTCGCTGTATTCTTAAATAAAACTTTAATTGTTTAAACAATTTTAATTTGTTTAAACAATTTTATTCATATCTTCTGTTTTTATTAAACGTCTTTAAAGCTTACAACTTCTTAATTAGCGAAGGGAAAAACAATTAAATTGATATAATTTAATTAATTTAATTTAATTGATTGTTTAAACATAAAAATTGTTTAAAATGAACTTTTTATTAAATTCACCTAGAATCATGTGGTTTTTTGCAATTTTCATTGAAGAACTATAAGGAAGTTATTTATACACAATTCGCAATATATATTCAATTGTTTAAACAATTTAATTTTTTTATACTTTTGAATTTGAATGTTTTTTTAAATAGCTGTCTATACTTTAGTAACAATTGACAGGAAATTTTTACACGAAATATTTTGTTTATTTTGTTTAAACAATTTAAATTGTCAGAAACAATTTTTCTTTAACTCTCCTAGAAGGATTTCATTTTTTGTTATCTTCATTAAGGATATATCACGAATTTTTCCGTCTGCAATTTTCAAGACTTTTTAATTGTTTAAACAATTTTCATTCTATTAAACATATTATTTCATACTTTCTGTTTTAATTAAATATCTTAAAAGTTTACAACTTTTTAAATAGCGAATGGAAAATTAATTTAATTAATTTAAATTAATTCATTGTTTAAATAATTAAAATTGTTTAAATACAACTTTTCATTAAATTCAGCTAGAATCATGTGATTTTTTGTAATTTTCATTGAGGAATTATACAGAAATTATTTATTCATATTTCACAGTATATATTCAATTAAAAATGCGTCATAATAATTATATCAGGCTTTATTACAACACATATACACGTATAGGATTATTAAAGAAAAATAAACGAAATTAGTAGATTCTAGGTAAATACAAGTTAAAAGAGATTTAAAAACCTTCCTCTATGAGTTACTAAAAAAAATTAGTTAAACCCTTAAAATATGCGAAAAATGAATTGTTTATGCAAATATAAATTATTCAAACAATTGAAAAGTCTTGAAAATTGCAAACGGAAAAAGTCGTGATATATCCTTAATGAAGATAACAAAAAATGAAATCCTTCTAGGAGAATTTAAAGAAAAATTGTTTTTAACAATTTAAATTGTTTAAAGAAATAAACAAAATATTCCATGTAAAAATTTTTTGTCAATTGTTACTAAAGAATAGACAGCTATTTAAAAAAACATTCAACTTCAAAAATATAAAAAAATTAAATTGTTTAAACAATTGAATGTATATTGCGACTTATGTATAAATAACTTCCTTATAGTTCTTCAATGAAAATTGCAAAAAACCACATGATTCTAGGTGAATTTAATAAAAAGTTCATTTTAAACAATTTTTATGTTTAAACAATCAATTAAATTAAATTAATTAAATTATATCAATTTAATTGTTTTTCCCTTCGCTAATTAAGAAGTTGTAAGCTTTAAAGACGTTTAATAAAAACAGAAGATATGAATAAAATTGTTTAAACAAATTAAAATTGTTTAAACAATTAAAGTTTTATTTAAGAATACAGCGAGTTATGTATTTTGTTCAGTAAAAATATTTATAAAAAAAGCGACGTAAAAAAATTATATTTTAGACTGATTTACTTATAAATGCTGAATTCATGTTTAGGGGTGGTTATTTAACGCACCCCTAGAGAGGGTCAGATTGCAAAAAAATAATAATCCACAGTTTCTTTAACTTTGGACATTTATCGAGGTCTCATAAACTTCTGAGAGCCTTTTTCGATAAAATTATGAACAAATTTTAACTCTTTTTTTAAAAAAGTACACTTTTTCCATGTAGGGGAGAGTGGCTATCAATGTACCGGGTTTTTTTCAAGGTCATAGTACTTATTGAATTTCACCAATTTCAAGCACTTCTTTGCATCAATATAAAACTTCAACACTTATCTAGGTAATGCACACATATTTTACACGATTTATTTTGATTAAATAATAGAATTTAGGGTTTTTCTAAAGTAACAAGCTATTTTCATTTTCAACAACCTGGGTACACAATGAACCACCTCTATAATAATACTAAAAATGTTTAACAATAGTAATATTGCAATTTTCACTTTGTAAACAAACTTATTTTCTATCAAATACTATAAAAAATTATTACTTAACACCTTTAATTGATAATGTATAACATAAATATACCTCAAATTTAAGTTAACTATCTAAAATGGCATTTTAGTTCTGCTATGTTGAGAAAAGTACTGATAACAATTGCTGTAACATGCTGTACGCATGCTTAGTTTTATAATCAGGCATACCACTCTAGAAATCGAAAATACACTGAAATTCCAGGTGGTTCATTGTTCCCTGGTACATTGAATCAACATGACATTTGCAACAAAAATGGTTTTTTATAACTTAATCCAATATTTCAAAATCTTTATCTCATTAGAATATTGTAGTTAAGGTCCAAAACAAAATAAATCGTAAGTACATTTATTTTTAAATGGCCTTATTTCAATTAAAAAACGTGTTTTTATTTTAGGTAAATTTTTTCTTCAGTACATCAAAAACAGTTTTTTCCAGTTTTCTCTGTAATGAATAAATCCACACGTCTCAAATTTATGGACGTAGTGTGTTTACGCAAACTTAATTTATATTTAAAATTAGGAGAATTTTTATTTAATTGTTTCTGAGAAAATTGAAATGGTTCATTGAAAAAACTGGTACATTGATGGCCACTCTCCCCTATTTCTAATGGGAAAATAGGGGATGCAAGCGGCACCCCTTAATATTGTCAGATCAAAAAAAAAAAAAGGGTAATTATTTTTCCATTTTAGTCGATTTTTGTGCGGATTTAAACGATTTTTCAAATTTTTTTTTTTAAACACCCTAATATCTAGTATATGAAATCCAAAATGTGAATTGTGGTATCTGGAAAGTGGAATCAGAACTTTAAGATTTGAAATCAGAAGTTTGGTAGCTGGAATCTAAGTTCTGAAATTTTTGAAATTTGGAATGCCGAATCCAAAATGTGGAATTTGGGAAGTGCTATCTAAGATACATACATCGGTTTGAAAAATCTAGGATGTGGTATCTAAGATGTAGAATCTGTTGTCTAAGTTGTGAAATTTGGGATGCGAAATACAGAATGCGAAATCCGGGATGTAGAATCTAAGATTTGGAATCTCGAATATGAAATTTGGAATGTGGAATCTGGCATTTGGAATCTTGAATCTGAAACGTGTAATCCATATGTAAAATCTCGAATTTTAAATGTGGAATCCGATAAGTAGAATCAGGAATCTGGGTTTTGGAATTTGGAATGCCGAATTTGAAATGTGGAGTTCGAAATATGGAATTTTGGCTATGCTAACTAAGATACACTTTTCATAATGTTGAATCTGATATTTAGAATCTGGAACACAGTTTATGGTATCTAGAATGTGAAATCCATAATGTGGAATCTGAAACCTGGAATATGAAATCCAGTATATACAATCTGGGATATGAAATTTAAATTCTGGATTATGGAACCTGGAATAGGGAATCTAAGATATGAAATCTGGAATATGAGATATGAAATCTGGAATATAAGATATGAAATCTAGAATATAAGATATGGAACCTCGAATCTGAGATGTAGAATCTGCAATATTGAATGTAGAATTTGGGATGTCTTATCTAAAATATGGTATCCGAGAATCTTGAATTTGAAATATGAAATCTAGGATGTGAAATTTGAATTTAGAACAAAGAATATTGGAACTGCGATATAGAATCTTAACTTAAATTTAAAATCCAGATGAGGTAGTCAAAATACAGAATTCGGGATGTCTAATCTGGGATGTGGTATCTAGGATATGGGACTTAGAATGTAGAATCTAAAATTTGGGACGTGGAGTACATAAAATATGAAATCTGGAATATAGAATCTAAGATAAAAAATGTAGCTAAAATGAATCAAAGTTGTGAAATATGGGATCATAAACCCAGAATATGGAATCTGTGATGTAAAATTTAAGATGTGGTATCTGGAAAATTGAATTTGGAATTTGGAATTTGGAATCTGGAATCTAGACTCTGAGGTATGAAAATATGAATTTCAATCTGGTTTGTGAAATTTGGAATAAGGAATGTTGAATCCGAAATGTAGAATTTGGGACATCTGGGATATCTAATCTGAATTGTGAAATGAGAAATTCGGAATACGGAATCTGGAATCTGAAATCCAAAATTTGGCATCTGAAATCTGGGATGTGGTATTTGGAGATGTGGAATCTGATATCTCGAATCCGGACCTAGAATTTTCAATACAGGTTTTGAATGTGGAAACGAAGATGTGGAATCTTGGAAGTGGAATATAAAATATGAAATCTGGGATGTGGAATTTGGAGTGTGAAATTGTAAATTCTAAAAGTAAAAATGAAATCTGGGTCGTGGAATCCGGAATCTCATATGCAAATTTTAGAACATAGAATATAGGATAAGAAATCTAGCTATTGAATCCTAAATGTGAAATTCGGATTTTGGGAAAAGAGGGAGATTTTGTCAGTATTTTTGCATTTCATTAAAAACAACAAAAATTATAATTGTTAGATTTATGAGACTGAATACCAAGAAAAGTCTTCGCTTTACATTTTATACAATTCAAAGAAATATTTATATTAAAAATTGTCTTTTGACAAATGGCAATATCTTAGAAGTAGGTTAGAACAATTTTTTTTGTGTGTTGATGACTTCATCTGGGAAACTTTTGTGGGGTTTAAACTGGGTATTACCTTCTACCCACTATATTTCCAAGTCCGAGTAAAAGTTTTTCTTTGTAAAGAATGATGTAAGGCATTAGATCGAATAATAGTCTCATCTAATTTCTAGGGTTGGTTTCCTCCACGCAGCAGTATAATTTATAAGGGTGAAAGTGTTTTATTACCTTTATGCGCCACCCACTCATTTTTCCTTAAGTAAAATAATATTAACTTCAAGAAAAGTTACAAATGCAACTTCTTATTATAAAATCAGAACCTATTCTACTATCAATTTTTGTTAAATCACGTTAATTAAAAGTATGTTTTTGATACAATTAATTTTTCTTGCAACCTAATATTGTCTGTATGAAAGTAAAAATTGTAATTAAAAGTTAAATTACATTTATAGAATGGGCATTTTAGTAATAACTTCATAATTTTAAAAAAATAATTAAAGTTTACAACAACTTGTTTAATTAACGACAAGTTGCAAAACAAGTTGTCGTTCGTTTATTAGTTTTTCCTTCCTTAAGATCGAATTTTTCCATTTTAATTGAAATCCCATTTTCATTAAATAAACTCATTACTTTTCAATTTTTTTTCAAATAAACTTTATTAATTACATTCTTCTTCTTTATATTAATTTTTTTTAAATATATTCTTTTCAATTTGAATTTTTCTGTTTTTTCTGTTTCTGTTTGATACTGCAGAAATTGTGCATAAATACAAGTTTTATTAGATAGTTTCCGTAAATTTTCTTTCTGAATTTCGTTACACTTATCCCCGTATCTGAGAAAAGACTTTGTGTAAATTTATAAAAGAAAAGACACATGTATTATAAAAGTCCAAAGTCGACGAAGAAAAGTCGATGGATTCTTATCTACTTTTGTGATTTGAAAGTTTACTTTCAGAAGCAGTAAGTCGACTTTAGATGAAATTCGAAGTACACTTTTTCATCCCTAGCTGCTATCTTAAAACCACCATTTGGATTGAATCTAGACTTGCTTTTTTCTGAAAAATAATTGTGATTTTGTATTCTATTCACCCACTTTCTGTTCAATTTTTTAACTATAGGAAAGAATCGGGTAAAAAATCGAAAATGGCAAATGTCAATTAAAATATTTTAACCTTAACTTATTCTACGTTATCTTAAATAATTATCTTATTTAATTCTCAAAGGGAATATTTTTTAATAATATTTTGATTTTTATCCCCCTCCCCCCAATCTATACCACAAAGCGAGATTTTTAGAAAGCAGTAAAATTTCAAAAATCCATAATTTTTTAGGTTCGCTTTATATCAAAAATTAGTGTACACAAAATGTGTTTTATTTTTACTTGTATTTTAGGGGGAAATTACAAACAAATTTTTTTTAAATATCAAAAATTAGTAATTTTTTAATTTTTGAAAATTTTCTATTTTTGACCATTTTTATCCGAAACGGATGTCTAACGAACTTGATCTGTATTTTTGCTTACTTAAAAAGTATACCAAAGATGAAGTTGATACATGGATTTTTACTAAAGTTATATCCGATCCCGAAATTTTGTCTACAGACAGTCAGAGGGACAGACGGAAAGACCGACAGAAAGACACTTGCGTAAAACCCATTGTTTCGGTATCAGGGAAACTCAAAACGTCGAAAAATGTGTAAATTACGAAAAATTCAAAATTGCACTAATTTAATAACTTTTTATTTGAGATGAAAATGTAACAAAAGAATTCTGATATGTTCCGAATAAAATAAGAAAATAAGAAAAAAATTTAAAACACGAAGAGAATTTCTAGATTTCAAGTTTTAAATTCTAGTTCGTTGCAATATTAATATATTAAAGTAAACTTATAAGGAAACAATTAAGTTGAACTAATAGAAACACTTACGGAAGAATAATTTTGTTTACTTAACCTAATTCGTTTGGCAAATATTAATACAGGAAATCTCTTCTGAGGCGAATAATGAAAACATATGTACTTGTATTATAGCTGCAGTTCAGATTTCAATTATTATTCTATCTGCTACGAATTAGCTTTGGATGGTACAATTCAAGGCTGCTCTACTTCATATTCAAATAGCTCGATCTTCTCTGTAAATGGCTTGACGTACATTCGAATTCAAATTTTTTTTTGCAAATTTTACCTTAACTTTTTAACGAATTTTTACGAAATGTTGTTAACACACTTCTTTAATTTAATAAAAATAATAGAAAGTTTAAAAAGCAACATAATTTTTAGTTTATTTTTAATAAATATTATTTTCAGCAATTTATAAAAAAAATACATAACTAAATTACAACTTATACTGTCAAATATGAGACATAACTGAGAACTTTTTCTGCTACTGGGAATATTAACTAGACTCAAAACTCCTCGAAAGTTAAATAATTATATCGCAATTTTCGGGTTGTTTGGCTGTAAATTTGACGTCTAATTTCTCTTTTGAAATTTGGAGAAGCGCAAAACGAAATTCCTGAAACTAATCTAGAATTTCTGCTGACGCTCGAGTTGAGAAAGCTATGTTTGATTTTCACCTTGTAAGAGATAAATTCTGTAGATAGAGCAAAACGCCAAATTCCATCTGAAAGCAAAACCAACTTAAAGCGAAAACTTGTCTAAGTGGAAAAAGTTTCTGCTTTTCATGTAAACATCTGAGGTTCACACTTTCCGAATCTACTATTTACACAAGCGGAAAAAGTTTCGAGTGGAAAATCTTTCAATCAATTTTGAAAGGTTAAGAATGTTTTCCTTTTCCAGCAAAATTTCTTATTTTTATTTATTTATTTTTGATGATTCAAGGCTGTATCAACTTCTTGCTAATTCTCAACTATTTGTTTTTGAATTATAATTTTATAAAAAATTCTGAAGAATTTTAGCATACATTATCCTGTACCATAAAGAGGACGACACAACGAAGTTATTATTTAAGAAATACAAACTTTAATCGTGAAAAATAATTTGTGTTTTTTTTAAACATTTACATTTTGTTAAGTAACATATTTATAATCTATACTCAAAATTGGATTAAATCCAAATAACAAGAAATATTTGATCATATTTTGATTTTACAGAATCAATAAAATAAATAAAAAAATGTTTTGCTCGAAATGGTGCAAAATGCTAAATTTTTAGATAATACATTTTAGACTTTACACAGATTATAGATAAAAACATTGCTTACGAACTATATTATTAGAATTTCGAAACCCTTGTAAAATATCATAAATATTTAAAATATAATATTTAAAAATAAATAAAGTAAGTTTTATTTATTTAGTATGAAATTTATTAAATTTTAAAATTAAAAAAAATTAGGAAAAAAATAGGGCATGTGATGGAGTATGACGTCACTGGTATAGGCAAAATTTGTCCGTAACTTTTCTCTTAAAATATTGAATATTTTTTTATGAAACTTGGTAGAATTACTTAAAATGTCATTAAGAAGGTCTCTCAGACCCGAGTTTGTTTGAATTTCATCTCAAAATTGATTTTTATAAAAGTTTGCATTTTTTGAAAATTTCACAAAATTAATTTTTGGCCAAAATTTAACCAAATTCGGGTTTGAGAGACCTTCTTAATGCCATTTTAAGTAATTCTACCAAGTTTCATAAAAAAATATTCAATATTTTAAGAGAAAAGTTACCGACAAATTTTGCCTATACCAGTGACGTCATTATCCATCACATGCCCTTAAAAAAATAATTGTAAATTTTGCAAATTAATTAAACAAAAATAATAAAAGCAATTAAATTTTGAGGAAAATAATTTAAAAAATCATAGAAATCTTTTGAAATTAAAGAAAATAATTTAAATTTTAGAAAAATACTTTAGAATCTTAGAAATAAATTGAAAAAAAATTAAAGAAAAGTTTAAGAAAATAATTGAAAGAATTATTATTATTATTAAATACATACGGGACCAGCCCTTTCGTACAAATTTTTTACATAATAGGTATATATATTTATACATAATATTATATATTTTAAATTATATAATAATATATTTTACATTAAGGAAAGTTAAAGAAAATTTTAGAAAAATACTTAAAACTCTTATTGAAAAAAAAAGAAAAAAAATTAAAAATTAAAGAAAATAAATGAAAAAACATCATTTAAAATTAAAGATAACAATTTTTAATTTTACAGAAATAGTTAAAAACTTTTTGGAAATTATGAAAAAGAGTGAAAGTAATTAAAAATTTGAAAAAAATAATAAAAAAAATAATATAAATAATTGAAAATTGAATGAAATAATTAAAATATCGAATAAATAGTTTACAATTTTGTAAATTATAAATAAAAATGAAAATAATTAAAAATTGAAGAAAATAATGGAAATTTGAGAAAAATGATTAAAAATTTTAGAAAATAAGTTTAAAAAATGCGAATAATTGAAAATTGGGAAAAATAGTTGAAAAATGGTTTTAAAATTTAAAAAACTTTAAGAAAATAATTGAAATATGATAAAATTATGATAAGACGAAAAAAATAAATGAAATTTGAGAGAAATAGCTGAAAAAATGAGAATATTTAAAAATTGGACAAAATAAATGAAAAGTGTTAAAAATAGTTGAAAATTGTAATTTAAGTAATTGAAATCATAATAGAAAAAAATTATTAAGAAATGAATTTAGTATATTTGAAGCGTGGATTAATTGTGCAAGATCAAATTAACAGAAATTTGAAAAAAATCAAATTGCTATAAACTTAAAACTTGAAAAGATTTTAAAAAGGTGAAATGTGATTTAAAATTTTTAAAGAAAAAGCATCTAGTGACAAACTTCAGGTGTAGACAGAATGAATGGATCATAGTTTCTTATCAATTAAGATCTGAATAAGTTTTGATATTTTAATTAATTTTTCAAATTTTTTATCATTTTTTTTATTTACAATTATAAGATAATATATATATATATATATATATTATTTTATTAATATAGATAGATATAAATATATATAAACCCTAAAAATAAATGTATGAAAGTAACTTGCAAATTATTATATATAATTATTTACTGTTATAATTTTTTATTATCACATTTTTTTAAATTATTTTTATTACATTATTAAGGGGAGGAACCGATGAAATTTCATAAAATAGTAAAATATAATAAAATAAAATATAATAAAATTATAAAATAGTAAGAATTGTAAAAGGAGTTAGACTTTCAAAAATTTTCCAACAAAATTTCAACTTGTTACTGAAGAGTGTCAATTTTATTTCTGGTATAACTTTGGATCTAAAATTACAATACATTGTTAAAAATTTTAAAAAAAAAACCTGTAAAAATATTGGCGATAGAAAATAGTACAAATTTTACGGGCTAGATTTTCAAAAGTTTTCATTTTTTCGAAAATAATAAGTTTAAACATCTCCGAATTTTCATTTTTTTTAATTTTAACATTATTAGATAATTTTTTGTTTTGATTTTTTAATTAATTGTTTGTTCTTTTTTTAAATTGTAAGTTTTTTGTTTTGGTTTTTGAATTTTGAATTAATTGTTTACCATAATTTTAAACTTTATTGTATTACAATCGTCTTAAATCTTTCAAAAAAAGATTTGATGTTACAGATGTAATACCTCTAGACGTCATAAGTGAAAAATTCACCAGTGCCTCCCCTTAATTAAACAATATTATATTAAACACTATTAATTAAAGCATATATTAAAAAACCGCTGACATGTTCAAGGAAAAAATGTATTCTTCTTTTAGGAATATTTCTTGACTTCTACTTAAAAATATAAAATATTATTGATATTATTCTTATTTTGAAAATATAACTTTATTAAAATAAGAATCACATTCTTAAATTAAGATTTTTTTTTAATATTCACACAAACAACTTTTTAAATATTTTCTTATATCCTTAAGAATGAAGGTTTGATTTAAGAAGCTTTTCCTATTTTAAGAGTATTATATTCTTATAAGAGGAATACAGTTTTTTGAATGTTCCATCTTAAGTGTTTATTTTGATTGAGTGATTTTTTATGTTCATTTTATGAATACATTGGTTCCTTGTAGACACTACTTATAATTAATGTATTTATATCATCAAAATTGTGAAATCAAGTAAATTCTTATGAAAAAATAACAAAAAGAACCCTAAAAAGTAAATTAAATTTTTTTTTTTCAAAGTTAATAATGTAGAATAATTTTTTATAAACAAGTTTTAAGAAAATCTACAAGAGATCAGTTAATGTGTTTGATTGTCTAGAATATGAGTAGAAAGGATTTTTTATAAAATTGTAATAAATGGAAAAAAAAAATTCTATCTTGAGAACTACTTTATATTTTTTAGGTTTTTCGGTCTCATTTCGAAAAAGAGATTCTAAGCTTTGTTTTTAGTACATAAAATTTTTTTTTATAACCTAGTTTAGAGCATGCAGGGACCTGAAGTTGGATATAATGAAAATTTGCAAATTAATAAAAAATGGCCTGTCTGTATCACGTTCTACCTCAGTATCTGTTAATTACAAAAAGCTTTTTTAGAGGTCATTTTTTCGCAGAATTTAATAAGCTTTTTATACCTTCTGTTAAAAAAATTCTAGATTTATTTTTAACTAAAATATCAACGAAAAATGACCGGGATATTTTAATTACGTTTTTTGTAAGTGGTCTGACAATTCCTGGCGGTACTGTATATGCATATATATGTGTGTACGTGTTTCTGTGCGTGTAGTAACATTTTTTGTCTCCAGGATATCTCAAGAATATTTCAACAGATTTTAATGAAACTTACTAGGCTCGTGAAACTCATAAACATGTAAATTTAGACACAAGGATTTTTAAAATACCCAATTAAATTTTTTTACACCTTTTTTTCATCGAAAAATATAGTATTTTGCAAAAAATATCACCATGATGATTGTTTGGAATCAATATTGATAAAAGTAATAATTTTTTATTAAATAATTGATTTTGTTTTGATTAATGGATTTTTGAACTGGTTCAATCTAGGTGTAAAATTAATCTTAGATTTTGATATCACGCATTCAGCTAGTTTTTGGTTTTGAAAATCTATGTTGAATTCAAACAGAACCTGTTAATCTGACTGAATGATATTATTATTAACTTTGTCAGTTAAAAGGAATGATAATTAAAATAACTCAAGAAATAATTATAGTACTGAGGAAGTTGCGATTTAGTGATAAAATATTAATAAGCTAAGTAGCACCTTATGAGGATGAGATAAGTTATAATTATGTTCCTTGGAAGATAAGCTGGAAATGTAGAGAAAGTCTGGATAGGAGCAGCCTGAACTAGATTCAGTTTAGTAAATTAATGAACGACGTTATGCGAACATGAACCTATATCCTGAGTGTTCCCAGTTCCGGCCCAATGTCGAGCCGCTGCAGGCAGATGAAAATCTCATCGAAGAGCAGAAATTACCTTCACAACGAGTCAGACACTAATAAAAGGGAGCATCAGTATCTCTATAGTGATATAAATATGTATGCAAAGCTGTCGTTTAAAAATCGAACCCTGCCACTTGACTGATATTCTGAAAGCGACTCTCGATAATCGATACCGACAGAATTAGAATATTTTTTTATTTTTATTTTTTTGCTTCCCCTTTATATTCAAACGCCAAGTTGGAAAGACGTTAACGTTTATACAATACAAAAGATATTATCACAATTTCTCTTTTAAATAACCTCTCTACTTTTTATGTATGTCATTTTAAATTCAATTTAATTTATGTTCTTTATATTTTTCAAGTAATATAGAACATGTGAGTATGAAAATAAACTGTAGTGTGTTTATAATAAAAAATTAATATTTATTATTTAT
The DNA here is from genome assembly GCA_037103525.1 of Ganaspis brasiliensis. Taxonomy (NCBI): domain Eukaryota; kingdom Metazoa; phylum Arthropoda; class Insecta; order Hymenoptera; family Figitidae; genus Ganaspis; species Ganaspis brasiliensis. The sequence goes on from JAZKLR010000480.1 coordinate 440,595, forward strand.
TAGTTTATAGTCAAAATCAAAATATTATCTATTTAGGTAAATACCTTGTTCCCTGTGTTGTAATTAAAATTAATAGTTTAATTGAGTTATCAATGCGGCTCATAATTGATTCAGGTTACAATTCAATTGACACGCACAGGCAATCACAGAATAATCGATTTTAAAATAGGATTAGTGTATCGGTGAGAACATCATTTAAGAAATGTTTCTTGTTCCTGTGTTGTAATTCTTTCAATGTTTTACATTTTTTATCCTTATCAATTAAGATACGAATAGGTTTTTATATTTTATTTAATATTTCAAATTTTATATTTGCAATTATAAAATAAGTTGTATTTCAATCTTTGATTTATTTTTTCTATTTATATCTTGTTTCAATTTTAGATTTATTAAAAAATATCTAGACTCCAAATGCTTAGTGAAGAACATTTCTTTCTGTGTTTAAAGAAATTCACTTTAAATTAAAAGTAACAAGAAAATATCTAGAAAATACGTTCTCTCATTTTTCAACTTTCATAGTATAGATATAGTTGAACAATAAGAGAAGTTATATACCATGTGTATAAAAAACAAATACGACAAAAACTAAAGCAATAACAATTATTAGGGGAATGAAACCAGAAGATCCCTTCTGCTTCCTCTACACCACACTTCTTTTCATCTTTCTGAAAATACAAAAAATAAAAAACATATGAGTTGCAATTTCATTATTTATTTTCTTTCAATTTCTCTCTTTAATTTACTTCTTTAGCCTGAAAACATTCACAAAAGATAAAATTTTCTTGAAAAACACTATTTTACAAGAATTTTCTTAAGAATGTTTGATTTTACCAAGTATAAGGTTTACCAAAGTATATTACCAAATGCCTGTAAATCGGATAAATCAAAATGATGCTGGCTTAGAAAGAAAGATTCTCTTTTTTCGTTTCTTATCTCTCTCAATTTCTCTCAATCTTCTTGTTCGATTTATCTGCAAGGGTTTGTTTTTCGAGGATCAAACACTCCTGATTATCAAAAGCCAATAAGTCTTTTTCATTGCGAAATTAAAGTTTTAGAATTTTCTTATTTTAAAAAATTAATATTAATGAATGAATCTGAAATTAATTAATACAACGTGATTTAATATGAAATATATATTTATTTAATTAAAATTATGTTAAAGTAATTGTAACAAGTGTGACGAGGTAACAATTTATATCTCACAATATTTTTAAATTAATTTAAAAATATAATTATAATAATATTATATCGTATAATAATTGATATATACACTACCGGCCAAAATTATGGGACCACTTAGAAAAATGTAATTAAAAACTTGATCGTCTTAAAAGGTTGCTAACTCTGTCAGATACTAGCAAATAGAATTTTTTCATAGACCATTGGAAAGCGCATAAAATTTTCCGTTAAATGGTCATATTTTACAGCTTTTTTGGTTAATGGAAACGGAGATTCAATGTGATAAAGACAGGTGAATTTTTCGGTTTTTGTGAATTTTCATTATTTAAGTTTGGTACGCTGCATTTTTTAGAAAAGTTATTGGAAAAATTTGAAATTAAGCTAAATAAAACTTTGAACTTTTAACTTCAAAATAAGCCAAAGAAAAATTAAATATCTTGACTGTTTCAAAAGTTATAAGTAAATGTGTATAAAGAACAAAAAGCAAAAATTCTACAACCTATCAAAACACTGGTGGTGACCATATTGATTCAGATCGTAGCTTTGGTCAAGAAGAAACAGAAAAAGAAGAAGAAGAAGAAGAAGAAGAAGAAAAGAAAGAAAAAGAACTAGAAGAGAACTATTCTGAACTTGTGTGTTCGAACCTTTGAACGCATTATTTTTTATGAATGTTAAAATAAAGAGATTACTCAGATTACTTGCTTAACGAAAACAAGTTTACATTGACTCCATATTTAAAAGTATTAAATTAATTCTCGAAAAAGGACTCTCTCCGTGCTGATACAAAACCCAAAACCAAAAAGGGAGATTCCGTTAAGATCCGACGTCACAATGTCGACGTTGAGACAGAGAAATGAAAACCCCAAAATAATTCAACTCACCGATCTGAAGAAAACCAACGAAAACTTAATGGAATCGCAGACCTTAGTATCAGGAGCTCCTGGGACTCTTCCACAAATCAAAATTAATATCACCACTTTTCTAAAGAAAACACTAAGATTTATTTAATAATCCAAATATCCACTACGCTTATAAATTTAATTCTCAAGACTAGTTCTCTAACGTTTCAAAATGTTCAATACAACTTCGGTGGCGACAAAAAGAACAATGAATAATGAGACGAGCACACGGCTTTAACAATTCGGGGATCATACGTGAATGAATTATCAAGCACATGGCTAACCTAAATCGACCGGTAGATCCTCTTTTCCGCGATCCTTCCCTTTCCACTTCTTCTTTCTTACTGCGTCTCATTTCCTCAGCCACTAATAAACCATACACCTTCTTGATTAAACCTAAGGAAAGGCGTCACCGAAAAGAAAAATTACGATCCTTCCGCTGACCTTCGTTACAATACGTGAATTTGACCTGCGCAAATCGCAATTTATGAATTCAAAGAAGAATGACAATAATTCGGTGATTTAGAGAAAGACGAGAGATACGGATAAATAATTTTTTTTTTTTAATAAAAATGTAACTAAATATTACTGACGGGGCTCTATTCGTGGCCATTGTGCCCTCTCAGATGAGCTTCTATATTAACTTTTGTTTCTTTTATTGATGGAGTCGGTTCTCCGATTATTTTGTTAATTTTTGAGTCAGTGTTCAGTACGCGTACCTTTTTTTGAAGAAAAAACGTCGCACAAATTAGACTAAAATTATTTTATTAAAAATGTGTACAGCTTTAATAATGAAGTATGAACTCTGGAAAAAATCCCTTTATGACTCAACCAGATTCGAGGCGAATGTGTAACCTTAGTGCCATTCAGTGAATACACCTTAGATTGGATTATATATAGAGAACTGCACACTCATGCCAAAATATGCAGAGGAAGAAAGGAAGGAAGCAAAGTTGACTTCATAGTTAGTCGAGAATGGTGAGAAAGTTGTAAAGAGGAATCAAACTGCAAATTCTATTCAGTTCAGAATCTGGACAAAGTTCAGATAGAAGATGACCGTCGCTGAAGCGAAAAACCGACATGATACAATTTTTTATTTTATTAAAAAATGTTTAAAATATCACGTTTAAAAGAATGGATAAAGTTTCGATAAAAATGATTCCTAGCCTCCCCGAGAAATGTTGGAATAAACTATTAAATCATCTTTGTGCGTAAATTGCGCTACACTTAGAAAGGACTTTCCTTAATGTTCTCGTTGAAAAGTGCTAGGCTTTGAGAAAAGCTGTGAGAAGTTTTCCTAGGTAAGGAATTTTTATTGTTTATCGCCTGCAAGCACATGCCTTGACTATGGCTATGGGATTCAGGTTGTTTTCAAAGCATCCGGCCACATGGATAACGGCTTTTCTACCGCAGTAGGCAAGAGCGCTGTAATAAAACTGAAACGCGAATATGAAGGGTGAGGGTGGTCCGAGGGAGTTGTGTAGAGTTCAAACTTGGAGAAGGGATTGTATATGACCTCAGGTGCACTAGCAAGTAGGAGACGTTGGCATATCGACCAACCGTTATTACTACCAACTTTGACCTCTCTCTTTCTCTCTCATGGCACCTTTACACCCCATGCCAATTTTTAAAAAAAAAACTATTTTCAACTCTCGAATCCATTCACCAAGTTCCCAGTGCTTTTTTTAAAAATATTTGCTTGGTTACAAACTGCACAGAACAATCTAAATTAAAATACTGGCATAAAAAGTTTACCTCAATTTTTTGGTAAGAATCTCCTGCAATAACAACTCACGTTTTGTGAACAATGGAATAGTTTTCTTTTGTTTTTTCCCGACAATGCATTCATTTTTGTAACTTTTTTAAAATATAACAAGTGTATTAAAGTATTTGACTTTTGTGCTTTAATAATTGATGTTTAATAACATGGAGGTTTAATAGTTCATTTTTAAGTGGACATTTTTAAATAAAAAAATTTATTTTTATAGTATATTTTCTGTTGTTAATTGTTAACAAGTTTTAATAATTAGTATCTATCTGGTTTTATTTATGTGCTACTATCTATTTATTTATGATAATTATTACAATACTGAACTATAATTAAAACTTTATAATAATTGTAGTTATCAAGGAATTGTCATTATTGAACAACAAAAAGTAATTAATACTTTATAATAATTGTAGTTATCAAGGAATTGTCATTTGTATCGAATTTTGTACGAGCTCGAAATTTGAAATTCGAACTGCATCGAGTCCATACTAATTCAAAAGAATTAACTCAAAATCCAAAAGTTTGCGCTAATTTACTTTTCCTCTACAATATTCATTTTTATACATGTAATATTCGTTAGCTTATTTATTTTTGAGAGAATTTTTTAGGACGAAATTAGAAGCATACTACCTGAAGTAAATGGGAAAAATCCAATAAAATTTTCTCAGAATTTTGGTAAAAATAAGATTTCCATTAGAATTCTGATAAAATTCTAATTGGTTTTTTGCGGGAATTTCGACAATTACCAAAATTTGTATAGTTACGAGGATTTATAATTACATTTACATTGTGTTTCTATTAAAATTTAGCCAGAATTACGTTGGACTTAGAATACCTTTGATAAAATTCCTTTCAAAACTCTTGAAATTCCATCGTTAATAATTTAAAAAAAATACCATGTAAATTAAAAATGTATTTGGGGGAATACATTAATTACATAGAATTCGAATTCATTCAAAATACTTTCACACAATTTTCGTTAGAAATTCAATAATCCATGGAATACTATAAAAATTTCGTCGGAAATTATCAGAATTCGTAATTTACGCAGTTCCGTCCAAAAAATATTTGGGACATTCTACTTCATATCTATAACTATTCTGTGTGTCTGTGTTTCTCCAGGTTTGGAAGAAAGCAACAATTAGACCTATATCCTTAAAAAATTTATTCAATTATCTGTGTCGGAATTCAGACCTATCTCAATACTCAGCGCTTTATCCAAACCTCTTGAACGTCTTGTTCATAAACAGTTGACTGAATTCTTAATTAATAATAATCTGCTTGATCCTTTTCAATCTGGATTGTGTTCCAAACATAGTACTACTACAACGTTTTCCAAATTTACTACGGACATTTAATTAGCCATGAAATCCAAGGAAAACACTCTTGCTATCTTCCTTGATTTCTCTGAGGTCTTTGATTAAGTCGATCATAACTTATTGCTAAGTAAATTGAATATTTTTAAATTACCAAAATCTGTCATAAACTGATTTAAGTCTTATTTAGAGTTACATAAGCATAGAGTGGCCAACAGCAAAGGAGAGCTTTCAGACTGGACCAATATTAAATGAGGTGTCCCTCTGGGCTCTTCTCTTGCCCCGATGCTATTTAATTTGTACGTTTCGGATCTCGGCAGCCAATTTGTTTACTGTAAACATAATAAATTCACTAACGATTTAAAATTCTGTCTTTCCGGACCCTTATCCTCTCTGTCAAATTTACTTATTAACATGCAGTCTTATGTTGATTTAGTTTTCAGTTGGACGAGGAAAAATGGACTTTGACTAAATCCGGCTAAAACTCAAGCTATAATAGATAGATAGATAGATGGATAATAGTTTATTTGTAATAATTATAAAATGTTCACAAATGAGTCCGCAAGTATACAAGATTTGGAGTAGACACTATTTGAATAAAGATGTAAGAGTTGTTTGGATTATTTCAATTTGTAGTGCAAGATGTAGACACTATTTGGTTGTAAAAAATACTAAGCAATAAATAAACAGAAAAGGAAAAAGAAGAACGTATACAATAAACACACTGTTCGTTTAAAAAAAAACTCAATAATAGAGCGTTGGTAACAAAATAAAAAACATTATTGACTTGTTTTGTATTAACAGCATCAAGCAAGTTGGCCAAAGCCTGTGCATCTATCATCCGTCGTATATATATAAACTTAAATATACCTCTCTTAAAGATTCGAAAACTGGACAGCGCAACAGAAAATTTAAAATGTCTTCCCATTCATTTAAGTCGCATATGGTGCATAAGTCCTCAGTATTCCAAGCGTATAGATTTTGGTTATATTGATAAAAGATTTATTTGATCTTGGGAAGGTCAGTGAAATAAAAATTATCTAATTTTTATTTGCGCAACGTTTCGTTGGCCCAGGTTTGCCAACCTCATCAGGCTAGAATTTATTAAAACACTTCATTAAACACTTTTTCTTTTACACAACACATAACAAAATATTCATAAACAGTAAGTCCGTTGTCAATAAATTAAAAAAGTTCAAATTTACCTAATTGTTTAAACCATAGTAGCTTTTTTTTTATTTCGTCAGAATTTAAAAAAATTATTAAAGTTCTAAATAAATAAATAAATATTATTTCTTTATAAAAACTCATATTGTAAAATGTGTCTAGAGCCATCGACGGCCCAGTCAAAACTGAAATAAGAAAAGCACTGTTTTGCTTCTATGGTCAGGTCGAAGTAAAGTATTTGAGAAGAGTCAGTGAACTCTAAATAAAAACAAACATTGTAATCTCAGTCGAGACACTGAAAAAGTCTAATCACAAGTTCAATTGTCTAAGTAAAGAATAAAATATTTTATTTATAGTTAAACAGTCTTCTTTAATATTTATTGTGTGGTGAATAGAATTTATATGAATCATTTCAGAAATAGTGCGTTTTTTCCAATTTGATTAATAATCCAAAATCTTAACATTCTTCCAATCAAACTCGTGACCAACCTTTTGACGATGATAGCCAATTACAGAATTTTCATTTTTGTTATTTTTGTGTTCATTAACACGTTTTTTTAACATACGTTTTGTTTCTCCTATGTAAGATGCTGGACAATCTTGACATTCAATTCTGTAAACAACATTTGTACGTTCTGATCTGTTAGTCACGTCTTTACCTAATTTTACGATAGAATTCAAATTTTTCTCAATCAAAGGAATCGTCGAGATATTATATTTTTTTAGTAAGTTGGATAATTTGAAAAAATAATCATTGTATGGCATTTTGGTTATATGTAAATTTCAATCTATTGGCATTAGTAGTGATGCCGTTCAAGACAAGAATTTATTAATCTTAGCTTGAGAGGCCCAGTAACTTTCTTGGGTTGATCTTAGTTCTCAAGTGCAAAATCTTGGTTTTGTATTGGCTTGGTTTAGGATTGAAAAGAAAACAAATTGTTTTGTCTCAATTTGACCCTAAAATTGGCATCATCATATAAACTCTTAAGAACTCTTACATATTTCCCTCATACTTCAAATTTAAATAGTTTTTCCCATAATTTTTTATGTTGTACTAAATCTAAAACTCTTTTGAAGTCTATAAAGACACCAAATACATAGTCTTTTTTTGTATCTAAATTTAAATGAATTATAGATGCTAAGGTAAATAATTGATCTAAACCTTTAGACCTAAATCCAGCTTGTTCTTCGGGAATAATGCAGCAAGCCTCAGTCCAATCCGTTGAATTCCCAATTGATATTGGGATTCGACCGAAATTCAGTTTGAGTTCCGTAATAGGACTGACAGTAACAATTTCTTGAAATTCCACCTTAATTTTAATAATTACCGGAAGTCAATGAAAATTTGAACTGTAATTTAGTCCGGACTTTGACAACTACCCAAACTGGCCAAATTTTGTTTAAACTCAGTTCTACTTCGATCAGTTTTTATCGGAACTTTGATAGATAGTTAATAAAATTCCATCGAAACATTTATAATTCTGTGGGGATTCTGCAGAAATTCAATTAAAATTTCAAGAATTATAAAAACTTTGGCGGAATTCTAATTCAATTTCGGTTAGAATTACGATAATTGCTAGAATCTGTATAGTAACTGAAATTGGATAATGTAGTTAGTGAAATTAAACGGGAATTCCGCAGAATTATTAGACAAATGCATGACAATTGCTTTGAAATTTAGTTCGAATTGTAATCAAATACAGACCGAACTATAATTTCTATAAAATACAGTCAGAATTTCTTTGGAATTATAGTAGAATTTTTGGACAATATTATTAACATTTCGTCAGAATTTAGATATCTACCAGAATTAGTCGAATTCTTCTAAATTAATATTACCGGAATAATAACTATCAAATTTTGATAGGAATTCCAATTGTAAGCATTAAAAATTTCATTAATTACTTAAATTAGATGGAATTTTAATCGTAATTTGGTTTCTGTTAGAACTTAGGAAATTAATGGAATTCTATGAAATTCCCATCAGAATTTTAATAATTGGTGAAATTTCAGATGAATTCTTTTAGAATTTCAATAATTACAGGAAATCTAACGAAATGCTAATTAAATTTTGTCGCAATTCAGAATAAATTTTAAACGAATTTTTTCATCGAAATTTGTAACATTGCAGAAAATGATTGATTTCCATGTAAACTCAGGTAAATAGAATTTTTTAAAAATTTCGCCTAAATTACAATATTGACTTGAAGTTAATAGGCATTTTAAACGTTTTTCGTTTTCAATTTCGGTATTTTTATGTTATATTTCTATTTAATAGAAATTATCGAGTTTCGGAATTTCGTCGGAATTTCCATTATTACTTAAATTCCAAAAAAATTCCGTTAAAGTTCTTCTTTTTATAATCACAGAAATTCGAACGGAATTTGGACTGAACTTTAACTGAATTTCTGTTTGAATTTCAATGATTACATCAATCTACATATTTATCGATATTACGCATGTCAAATCTGTTACAAGTCACTCAAAATTGGATTAGATTTTCCTTAAAAAACTTTAATAGTTGATGGAATCCCAAAAAAATTCCTCCAAAATTATAGCATTTCCTAAAATTTAAATTTCCAATTTCAATAAATATCGGAATTCCAAAGGAGTCTATCAAAATTTCAATTAATACCGTAATTTGTATAAAGATAAAGAATTACATTGGGATTCTGCTTAAAATTAGTCTGAACTGTAATTTATTGTTAAAATTTATTTGGACTTTTTATGAGAATTCAGTCAAAATTCCATAAAATACCGTCGCAATTTTATTAATAATAATTAAATTATAATTTCATGAGAAAATATAAGAAAGATATAAAATAGGATCAAAAATTTGTCTCTAAGTGCTATTTTAGCCCCAAATTAAATTGAGGTCTTTTTATTTTCTATGTACATAAATTCTTGAATTTACTATAGCTATAACATTAACATCTTTATGGCTGACCATGCCCATGCCTATACCACTTACTTTCATTAACATTTGCATTTTTATAGCTCAGTTAGTCAATACTCACACAGAAAACCCAGGCTAATTATACCTCAAATTTAGGATAATATATAACTACTTTCAGAATTTAAAAAATTAGATCGTCCTATATTTTAATTTAGATGTTTCAATTACGTAATACTTGACTAGATTTTCAAAATTCAAAATAGTGGATCCAAAATGGTGGACCAAAATTTAAAAAACCAACTGGATTCTCTTGAAACTTTATTAAGTACTTTCAGGGTCGCTAATTACCAAAAATCAGACTCTTCATACTCAAAATGGAAAATCCAATATGGCGGATCGAATAACTTTTTGAGGTTACATTTGACAATTTTAAGGTAGAGAAATGTGAGAGCTGGTAAAATATTATGTCTGTGATAATTTTCCGCCAGGTTGGTAAGGCTGTTAAAATCCCGTGTACTTTATGGAGCGACATTTATATAGGTACACATACCTTGAATTCCGCCTTTCTCTTAAATAGAAAACAATTTCTAGCTGTCTACAAAAATTAATTATTTTCCTAATTTACAAAATTTCTCTAAAAACACATTTTGTTATTAAAAAATGTTTAATTAGCATAAAAATTGTGTAAATTATAATTTAATACACCAAAATGACCTAATTATATTCTCTAAATGTGACAGTCAAAATTCTCTCTAATTAGTAGAGTCGTCGTCGGTGCCATTCTCTAAAGCAAAATTGTCTCAATCTCTCTCTAATTCTGAGTCCAATTTAGAATGTATAGCATAATTATGTATTATTTCGTTGCATTATTCTTATATATGACTTTAGACATTTAATTTTAAATATTTATCTCATGAATCGAGGTGATGACAAACAAAGGTGAACTCTAATTAAACCACTTTTAATTCTCACTCAAAATTTTCATTTTATAATTTAACTTTTGCCAGTTTCAATTTAATTTAACCAAAACTTTGAATAAGCAATTTATATTTCCTCAATAAATAGCACAGCTTGTGTCTCATATTATTGTAATATTTCCGCGCATGTAAACACTGACTCTCGAGATGAAAGCTATTAAATTCTCGTATACTTTACGGTACAAAATTTAAGTGCACTCATATGAAATGCTTTTTTCGTCTCTAAAGTGAGAATTATAAAAGAAATATACATAAATTCACAAAGAGCTTTTTAAATTTTTGATTCACAGCTTCAGAAATCTTTCAAATAGATCAAAAGGATTTTTATATTCTTGCGCACAATTTTTACGCATTCAATCCCCTCAGGGTGTTAATGTATTGCTTTTTATTTATTTATTTTATTATTTCATTCAAACATATTTTTAATTTATCTTAATTATTTAACTTTTATATTTTATTAGTTGCATCTACTTAAAAATTGACATTCGCTTTGTTTAAAGAAGCCAAATTTTCTGGCATCATTTTACATGTAGAATTAATGTTTCCTACAATTCAGTAAGTCTTTTTCTTTGTCTAACCTTTATTCAATTTTATATAGAAATTTTGTGTTTTTAATTTTTGAAAATTTGCCTTTTTCTGACTTGTCGCTTGTAATTTGTATGCACATATGTCTGTGTTTCTATCACACTTTTTTGTTGCAGGGATATCTCGAGAACGGTTAAACGGATTTTAATAAAATTTGGTATCTTTATTATATTTATCAATATCTAAAAATGTATACAAGAATTTTTAATAATACACACTCCTAGATTTTTATTTTCTTTTTTTCATTTAAAATTAAATTTCTTATTATAACTTCTCCAGACTCTCTTGCGCCATGGAACTTTTTCTGATTTGTAATTTGTTTCCTCTGCCTTCGTTCCCACGTCCAGGGGCGGATCTACTTTGAAGCACATGAAGCACGTTAACAACACAATTGTTAAAAATAATCTAAAAAGTTAAACAATATACATTCAATTTAAACTAAAAAATTGAAAAATTAAGAAAATTATAGGAATAATTGTTGAAACCAATTGCAAATTAAACAACTGGATTGAAAATCAAAACAAAAAAAATTGAAATTGAAAAAAATAATTAAAAACTTAAGAAAATAATAAAAATTTGGAGAAAATAATAAAAACTTGAAGATATAAATTCATAATTTAAAAATTAAACTGAAATTAAAAATAAAAATTGATAATAATGGAGAAAAATTAAAAAACGTGAAAATAATTCACAGTTGAAAACAAAATTCAAAAAATGGCTAATTTATTAATACACAAAAAAAAATTTGAAAAACTCAAAGAATCGTTATAAAACTTTAAGAGACTAATTGCAAATTGAAAAAATTGTAGGAAATAATTTCAAATTGCGAAAATTAGTTAATAATTAGAAGAAATAATTGTAAAATGAGAATAATTAAAAAATTGAAGAAAATATCTACAAAATGACTAGGTTAATAGACTACTGAAAAAAAATTGATAAAATATAGCAAAAACTTTAAATTTAAAGAAAATAATTAAAGCTTAAAAAATAAAGAAAATTATAGGAATAATTGTTGGAAATAATTGCGCAATGAACGAATGGATTAAAAATCGCAAAAAATAATTAAAATTGAATAAAATAATTGAAATTGAGGAAAAAATTAAAAATTGAAGAATGTAAATGAAATTTTTAAAACATAATTAAGAACTGAAGAGAATAATTGAACAATTGTACTTAAAATTAAAAAAGCATATTAATATTCGAAAAAATATTTGAAAATTGAAAAATGTGATTGAAACTTGAAGAAAATAATAAAAAATGAAAGAAAGAAATTGTAATTTGAAATAATGGTTTATAATTGAAAAAAGTTAAGATTTTTGGAATATTGAATAAACTTAATTGGAAATTCTACAATGGACTTTAGAAAATAATTCATAATTTGAAGAAAATTACAAAATGACGAGAATAATTTAATATTAAAAAAAATAAATAAGAAATACGCAAAATAATTGACAATTGAAAAAGAAATTTGAAAACTGTCGAGAATAATCTACAATAGAACAAAATAATTAAAAAAGTTGAAGAATAATTATAAAATTTAAGGAGAATAATTGAAAATTGAAAACGGTTGAAAATTATAGAAAAAATTGTAGACTTATTTACATACTAATTTATATCACTTTCTTGAAATATTTCATTATTCTTTCTTGCAATTTTTTCTTCTTCAAACCATTTTTTTGGTAGGTTATGTTTTATATTGCTTTCTGTATTTTTAGAAAATCACTTAAGTAACTTTCATTTCTTTTTAAAAATTTTTCTTTTCTTATGCGTTTAATAATATTTCTTTATTTTTTAGATTTTTTTTTAATTTTATTCTTTTTACAAAAATTACTTTAGTTAATTTTAGACGGTTTTATTTTAACAATATTTAGAAAAATTTATTTACTTTTCCAGTGATTAATTTTCTTTATTATTATAATTAGGAGGTGGGGAAATATAATTTTTTTTTAATTTTATGGTTTTTTAAACATTTACTCAATTTTCTTGCAATTTGTCATAACTTATTAATTTTTATAATTTTTAAAGACTTTTCATCTTTTATTTAATTTTTCGTAAATTTGATCTTATAATAAATTTTCTCATTTGATCAGAATTTCTCTATTTCTTAGATATATTGGTTTTTTTCTTAAAATTGTTTAATTGTTTTTACTTAATTCTTGATTTAAAAAAAATGATTACTTTTTGCTTGATTTTCAAAACAAGTTTTTAAAGTATTCTTTATCTTTAGTAACATTTTTCCGTTTTTTACTGATTATCTTATTTATTTTTTTAATTTAAAAAATTATGTCCGCAAATATTTTAACTTTTTGAAAATCATTTTTTTATCTATTTTGTAATTTCAATTTTTTGTTTTAAAAACTTTTACTGTTTATTGCGTAGTATTTTAATTTTAAAAGAGCAATTTAAGCAATCTTCCTTAAACTGTTCAATATTTCACGTAGTTATTTTAAAAATCGAAATCATAGAGAACGTAATAAAACTTTCAGCAAAAAAAGTTTAATGCTCAATACGTATTTCTACAAAATATACAATTAATTTACGGCTTATCTTCTGAGATATGATTATTTGAAAGGCACTATTTTTACACAGGTATAGGTTAAAATACATCTTTTTGGTTACACATTTTTTAATATCCAATAGATAAATCATACGGATCGAGTTGAAAAACTAGATTTAAGTAATTAAAAGTCTGTAGATTACATAAATTTTAATTTTAACTCATTTCACCGCAAGATAAGAGAGTAAAATTAAATAAATAATTAAATTTTTCAGGTTTTATTTTTGTTTCATCTAAAATCTATACATACGGCAACATTGCTTTTTTAATTATTCAGAAAAACAAAGATACTCCTGTTGAACGTTTTTGCGAAAACTGACATTCCTGATTATTTATTTCAAAAACGATCTTTTATGTAAAAAAACAAATTTGATATATTTATTTTCAAAAGAATTGTTGCAAAAGAAAGATTTTAAATATTTTATTTTTATTAAATACATCAAAAGAAAATTATGATTTTGGTTAGATTGTCAGCGAGAATGATTTTTTCTCGACCTATGAAACGCAACTTCGTTAATTTTCATAACACCTAACCCTGTCAAATATATTTATTCATTTTAATTTACTCCTTGATTAAAATATTTAAAAAAAAGTTCTTTTACAATTAATTCTCTATTTTTCTTTAATCTATGATTCAATAATTTCTCTTTTATAAAATGGCCTTTATATCTTAAAGGATTAATTTTTAAATTTTGCTTTTTAGCCTCTTTGTTTGACATTTGTAAACATTTAATGTTTACTATTACTACAAAACAATTGAACGTAATTTTAAAGTTAACCTTTTTAAAAAAGCAACGTTGCCACGATAAACTAATTGAAAATGACAACTGTAATCAAATAAATTTTATTTTTCACACTTATTTTTATTTAATTAGTTATTTATGTCAAAAGTTTATCATTTAAGTTTAAAAGATATTTTGAATATTTATTAACTAAATCTAAATGTAGTTCTGATCACCTTTTCATCCAAAAAATAAATTTGACTAGCAACGTTGGCTTATAATTACGTTCATAACCCATTATTACCATATTTCTTAATTTTCTTTCTTTTACTTTCATTGATTTTTTAAACTTTTTTCTTTTTGTACAATTTATTTATTTTTTGCAGGTTTTTCAATTAGTACATTTTTTACATCTTTTTGCTTCAATTTTCCCATTTCAATGTAAATTATCCTCAACTTTTTTATCTGTTCATTCATAATACTGTTTTTAATAAAATTTTGTAATTTTTGTAATTTATGTAAAATTTTATTTTTTTACATTTTGTTAAGATTCTTAGAACATTTTCTCCATTGTTTAAATGATTATTCGCTAGACACTCTGATAAGATAAAAATACAGAAACTTTTGTTTTTTTTAGAGGGGCCCTGAAATTTTTTTGTGCTTCAGGCCCGTGACATCCTTAATTCGGCCCTGCCCATGTCGATGACTATATAACAAATTTATTTATCTTATTTTATAATAGCAACAAAGTTTGTCCAAGTTAGTGAAAATATAAATAAAAAATAATAGAAATTGCCCTTCGTGACATCGACATGGACACGAAGGTTCTCTAAATTCGTTTCTTAAACTATTTTTGCAGTTTAAACTCTTTTTATCACATGGTTAAAAACTTTATCATATAATGCAGTTCCAGAAATGTCTGTCAATTATAACAGATCGAAATAGTTATTATTCATTTATTTGAGTTATTACAGTTAAAAATTTCATATTAAAGTTATGCTATAACATCATTTACATATTTTTGAAGAGTAAGATTAAAATTTTTAATTAACTTTTCACTTATTTATAATTTTAGAAGCACTAAATTGTTTTTATTAGCCCGTTAAAAGTACTTTATTCAGAGTTAACGTTTTTTAATGTAACAAAGTTTTTACGATGCAATTTGCGACCAGGATATAAAATAACTTAGGCCGGATTAATAAGAGGGCTATTATTAAAGAAAAGTCTTTTTTAGTTTTGAAGTATTCTTTTCATGGTCGAACGTCTTTTTCAGGGTTGATCGCGTAATTAGATTTTCGTGGATAACAGGACAACCTGTCACTGGCCTAACACTGGGTTTGGCCTCGAACTAACCACAAAGTGTTGTACCAAATGACCTCAAAGTGCTTTCTGCATAGGCAGCTTTTTCTTGAGCCTAATTAATAATAATGATATCCGTAAAAGACGTTTTTTAAACTAACGTCTAACTTTTAATTAACATATCTTAAATTTCGTTCACTCTCAAAGAACGGCACTTTTCAAAGAACAGTTTTTAACGACTATGTGTCATCTTTAAAATGTTAAATATTTCATATTAATTACAAATTTATGAAAACACGTCAATCTTCTTATATAATTCTAAATTTTAATCTTGAAAGTTTAATAACTTTGATGTATCACTTTAAATACATCAAATACACGACGGAAATTGTGCAACGGACCTTGTTTTTTATTATTGAAATAGAAAAAAAAACGTTTATGCTGTAAAGTGTATTAATTAAAATTTTTTCTTATTAAGACGCTGATAGCTATTAAAATTGCGCAGAAAATGATAGAACAAAAGTACTGTGTTGCCTTTCAAATAAGGTATTATTTTCTTGGAAATCATATATAATATTCGACATAAATGAGTAAGGAATATAAAGCATAATGTAATTTACTTAGATATGGCTAATAATTAATTAGTGACTACTAAATTAAGATATATAGAAATTTTAATTTAATTAATTTATGATGATAAACTGCTTGTGTTATAAAAGTAATAGAGGGTAAATTAATTAGCATGCATAGAGTAATGTACATAGGCATGCATAGTAAGGGAAATAATTTGGGTAATTAAAGGACTAAAATTACACTCGAATGAGTTGCTTGATATATACATATATATATATAAGCATAAATTTTGATAAAGGACTGTCATTCTGGCAGAATTCTCCACGAGATATCTCTTGAAATACAATAAGATTCCGTTTATGTGCGTACCTAGCATTTTGAACGTGCCTTTCTTTACTAACGCTCGTTTTCGCACCAAGCAAAGTATTCCAGGATCATGACATAAATCGTTATTTCCGGTCGTTACGGCAGTTTCCTTTTCACGAAAATATCTCAAATTTCATTCTCAAAATTCCTTCTTTTTGACCTCGTAAAAAATTACTAAAACCATATTTTTACGATTTTTAATTGTAGAAAATATTAAATGACACTATGAATTAATATTAACAATAATTATAATCTGGAGAAAATATTGGCTGATTTTTGAATTATAATGCATGCATTAGATATCTTTTGTTTTATCATCAATAGATTTGCATTTGATTTTCTTTTTTCACGGATACTAAAGCCAATACAACACTTTTTACATTATTTGCAAAATTCTCAGTAATTTAAAATCCGGTTGCATTTTCGAGAATATAACCGAGAATATTCTCCTTCCAGAGAATTTATGAGAATTTTCTGTGTTTGAACGAGTTTCACTATTTTAAAACACAAACAATTTATTGAAATGAAAATGGATTAATAACAAAATAATTATCATATCAAATTAACTATAAGTCAGTGAAGTGTAAAAATTATTAGTAAATGTAACAATTGTGAACAGTGTTTTATATAAGTTATAAAAATTGTTATTTCTTTTACCTAACTAGAGTTCAACAATGCTCGCTCGCGCGGAATTAATTTCTACACCTTATGTTATCAACAATTATAAATATTTTAAACATAATATTTGAAAAAAATAATTTCAAATTATGCAAATTAGTGAAAACGATTAAAATTGTCGGAAGTAATTTAAAAAATCATAGAAATGTTTTAAAATTTAAGAAAATAGTTTAAATTTAATTTAAGATTAATTAATCTAATTTAAATTTAATTTAAGAGAAATAAATGCGAAAAATACGGAATTTAGGTACATAAAATTGATTTAAATACCTACCCTAATTGAAATATCAGATAAATAGTTTAAAATTTAGAAATTATGAAAAAAATTGGAAATGATTAAAAGTGGAAAAAAATAATGGGAAATTTAATAAAAATATTTTAAACTGTTAGAATATAATTTTAAAAAATAAGAATAATTAAAAATTATAGAAAATAATTGAAAAATGATTTCAAAATTTGAAACTTGAAAAAAATAATTAAAATATGATAAAAGAAACGATAAGTTAAAAAATATTAATGTAATTAAAAAAAAATAATTAAAAAAATTGCAGAATTTTTTCAAAATTTTTAAAAGATCCGTTTGTTGATTTCAACGCCCAAATTATGATACGTGTAACTTAATTAATAAAATGTTAATTTTATTGAAATTGAATTTATTGAAAAAAATAATTAAAGAAGGCTAAAAGTAATTGAAACTCAAGATAATTAATAAAAATTTTTGTAAATTATGAAAACAAATGAAAATAATTAAAAATTAAAGAAAATATTTAAAATTTTAGAGAAATACTTACAAATCTTAAAAAATAATTGAACCAAATAAGAATAATAATTAAGAATTTATGGAAATAATCGAAAAATGATAAAAATACTTTAAAATTGAAAAAAATAATTGAAATATGATGAAAATAATTTAAATTTTTAAAAAATAATTAAAATATGATGAAAATAATTTGAAAATTTTAAAAATAATTAAAATAAGATGGAAATAATTAAAACTTCAGATAAATTAATTAAAATAAATAATCTAAATTTGAGATAATAACTGAAAATTTCACAAATTAATTGAAAAATAATTAAAATAATTAAAATATGAAGAAAATAATTGCAAAATGATTAAAATAAATAAATATTGAACAAAATAATTGAAAATTGATAAATAATATAAAATTTAGCAATAAATTTATTTATTTATTTGAAAATATGTACGGGTCAATAAACTCATTAAGATATACAGAAAATTTGTTTTAAATATTATAATATTAGGCCACATTATTATTGGTATTATTAACATTAGTTATCTGACGCGAATTTAAATAATCCAAAGTATTACATATTGCTATTATTGTTCCAAACTACGAAAGGCAAGTTAAAATCTTCTAATATAATAAAATAATAGTCAGAAAACAAAATAGACATATTGCTAAAATAAGGAAATTGTTTTATTGACGCAGAGAAAATAATCAAAATTAAAAAAATGATTAAAAAATTTAAAAAAATAATTGAAATTTGCGGAAGGTAAAGGTGAAATATGATGTATAAATTTAAAACAATAAAATATCTAGTGACAAAAATCAGGTGTAGACAAAATGAAAGAATTAATGAATGAAAGAAACTAGTAATTTATAATAAATATATTATTCTTATTTTTAACATTAAAATTCAAATCATTAGAATTTAGAAATTAGAATGACACTAGAGATTCTATTTTCGTACATTGATTAAGAGAATTTGACTGAATTTGATAAATAAATAAAAAGAACTTAAATTCTTATAATTTCTCGATTAGAATTTTGATTAGTTATACCTATTTCCGGTTATATTCTTGTTCTCATTACAGTTCTCCAGGTAGTTACTTTTTACTTTTTCGCAACTTTTATCATCATTCAATCCTAAACAGATTTTTAAAATTTTTTACAGAAATTGCCCAATTTAATTTTTATTTAACTTTATTTATTAGATTTTAATTTAATTCATATTTATTTTTATTCGATTTTTAAGTTTATTATAATTAATTTAATTTAATTATACTTATAGATTTTATCTCTGAACCTTAACAAGAAGAGCCAAGTTATTTGTTAATATTTAATAATAAATATTTTTAAAGACTCGTAAACCTAATGCTTGAATAATATTAAAATAGTAATAATATTAATTAATTAATATTCTGTAAGCATATGTAATTTTGATAAATGCCGTATCCCATGAAGTCATGATCCATTTCCACTATGTTAGTACTTTCATAGATAAAATCATTGTGCCTCACTTTTTTTTCTTTTTTCGAATAAAACACTCAAAGATGTGTTTTATTCTTATTTTTTATCGTTTTAAAATTATTTAAATGAACATCTAACAATGGTGTTCCAGTGTTTACATTTTTATGTTTTTTATCCTCATTTTTAGAAAAAATTCTTTATACATCGAAACCTGATTGGGACAGCACAAATTAAACGGCATTACTCTGTGACATTGGAATTCGACAGCACAGCAGTCCTTTTATGTTTATTTAAAAAATCTATTGAATCGTTCATTAATCAAACTAAGTTAATTTGTATAAATTCGATTTGAATGTACTTCCAAATAATTGGTATCCCCGATTTTTTTGCAACTTTGTATACCTAGCTACTTTGATGCGCTGATTACGAAAATCGTATTGAAAATTGGCAACTAAATAATTTTTCTGGTGAAAATTATAAAAAAAACCATAAAAATGGAGGTTTTTGTAATTATTTCAATAAATCTTGAAAAATTTTAAAATTGTTATGAATAAAAGTTGTCGGCATTGTAAAATTACATACTTTTTGTTATGTTCATTTTTTTATATCTCTAATAGTTTTTGAAGAAATCAATACTAAAGTTGATCGTGTAGCGCGTTAAGCGTTAAAGAGAAGACAGGATTGACACATTCTTCTTTTTGTAAAAATCACTGTTGCCCGGGTATCTTTTGGTAAAAAACCACTATAGGTGTAAAAAAGCTACCTGTGCCCTCTCTCCTCCCTGTAAAAAAAGGAGAAAAGAGAAACAGACTCTAAAAATATGATTTTTTAATTTTATAAAAGATTGTACAGTTTTGAAACGATTCGAGCAAATTCACGTTCGATTTTTTCGAAAACTATTAGAGATATCAAAAAAATGCATAATAAGGTAAGTGCGCCAATACTCGATCAGCCCCCAATAGTCGATCAGTTTGATACAGTTTGATATAAGTCGATTAATTTGCGCTTTACATGTAATTTTTATTTGTTTGTTGTTAATTTTATTTGTAAAACTTATACATACATTAATTTTTAAATACTACGATTCATTTTTCTAGTTAATTAACTAAATAATTGTATTTCAAGTTGTGTGATCGACTATTGGTGCAAGATTGATCGACTACTGGTGCAAAAGGTTTTCAGCCATTTTTGACGCTGATCGACTATTGGGTCCCTAACCCCCAAAAGAAGGTCCTTTTTAAATTTGAATTTTAGAATAAATAACTTAAACTAAATAATTCGATTTCAACGGTTACGCATTTACAGATCTTCCACTACATAACTTAAAAAAGAAAATTCAAAATGCATAGTTCGTTTCGAATTTATGGAGTTTTATTGAAAACCTTACTTTTTTTTCTCAAGATGTTGATCGACTATTGGTTCCATTACCTTACTTACTGTAGCGAGGTAAAAAGGTACCTCACACAATATTTTTAAATGAATTTAAAAAGTTAATTATATAATATTATATCGTTTAATAATTGATATAATAATAATATATTAATTGTTTAATTAAATTATTACACACCAGTCTGGAATCAATTCCAGGCTATTGTTCAGCCTTAATGTACTTGGCGATTTGTGCCTTTTTTAATTTTAGTTTACATTCTTTAATTTTATTTTAGTATTTAAAACTTAAAAGTTATTTTAATTTATGTTTATTTAGATTATTGTCAAATTTAAAATTTATTAATTTAAGATTTATTTCTATTTTGATTTTGTATTTGATTAATTGGAATATTGAGATAATATTATTATTTGGACTTCTGGTTTTTACCTGCCAATTTGTCAGATCGGATAATTATTTGTTTTGTTCGATAAACATTAAATGTTCGCACTTTTATTTTACATGCACGAACACTGCTTGACTCCGATGTGGAGTTTTCCACATCATAGGATGATGTCGTCAGTCGTGTTTATAAACTGTCAAAACACTGGTGGCAGCCATATTGTTTTAGAGCTTGACGTCAGCGCCGCCACCACTACACCTGATTCACACTTCTCGGTCGATTGCCGCTCGATCTTTCCATCCGTGGGTAATGGCGACTTCGTAAACTTTGAAATGTGATTTGTGAGAGCGGCACCGTGGCGCTTGTGTCGCCGCACACGAACTTGTCAAAGACGCGTTCTCGCTGTCGTCGTATTCTGAAATGGTGTGTTCGACCGTCTGGTCGTGTATTATTTATAAAAAGTGTTAGAACTTTATTAAAATGTAACCAATATTACTGACGGGGCTCTATTCGTAGGCGTAGCGTAGGCCCCTAGCAGGTAAGCTCTTTTATTAAAATGACTTTTCTTATTAGTGGAGTTGGATCTCCAACTAATAAACATTAAATTTAGAGTCAGTGTTCAGTGTGCGGTTTTTTGTAAATGGCCGTGCCATGAGGCCGGCTATTTCTACTTTTCTGTAATCTTTTTGATATAGTTTTAATTTAATGAATAAGTCATATTGCGGTTAAAATCAAATCTAGTTTGTTCTGTTCCTTATCCCCCACTCTCCGGAAAACTGGTTAGTCGTGGCTTGTTGTTTTAAATTTTGTTTTACAAATAAAGTAATTTGATTAGTTTCGTTAGTTTATTGTTTTGTTATTTTTTGTTCAGTTATTTCTCATTAAAATAACTTGTCGCTAGGGTTTTGTTTTTATATTGATTAATTGTTATGATTAAAATTTTAAATATAAATTTATTTAGATTTTAGCCATTAAATATAATGTGAAAGAATGCGTCATAGTTTATACAATATGTAGTTTAAGAAGACCTACAACTTTTGTAAAAACAGTTTTCGAAATTTTTAATATTTAAGTAATTGCAAAAAACTCAATTTTTATAGATTTTTATGGTTTTCATCGTAAACAATTTTTACTACGATTTTCGTAATCATCACATCAAAATACGTAGGTATACTAAATAAAAAAATCAAGGGTACCCATTATTCGGAAGTTTATCCATTTGTGATAACCTAAACCATGAAATCGTTCTTTAGAGTCAAATCAAGAAAAAATATAAAGCCAATATTTACCTACAATATTTTTAATTGCCATTGTTTTTTCTGTAAAACCATTGTGCTGAATTGCAAAACTGGGATTGGCACAGGTATGAAAGCAAATTATCAACTTAATATTATAATTCTTCATAAAGGATTTGAGATAAATCGACTTTCCTTCTTGAGTTTCCAACTATTATTCGAGTTTCCAACATCAGAGAAACACAAGGGTTAGACATGGTCTCTGTAATTCATCTATAGAGAAAGAGAGAGCATTGTACGTTCTCGATATGCAGCGTGGGATTGAAATCCGGACGTTATCAAGGAAGGCAGTTATAACAGCGACGAGGAAGTTGCTGTACCTGCTGAATACTGTAATCCAAACTTAATCGATGCCCTAGAACTTAGATTCAAGTGTCATATGTATTAAATGTCATGAGGACAGTGCAATAAATACACGAGTCTACATTCGGGACTGAAATTGAAATTTCAGATGAGAATGATGGCTAAAGCGTGTTTCTCCACGATACACAAGTGTAACATATTTCACACACTCGAACTCATTACTTTTCAACCTGCTATATACAGGGTCACTTTCATCCAATCATATATAAGAAAAATTATTAACCTCAAAAGCTTATCATTTTTATGCCCACCCGTGGATAAAGTTTATTAAAACGTTTTATTAAAAGTTAAATCTTTATTAAAGCGTGTTTTTTTCTAGAAAAAGGATTTAAGAATACACTACAAGTTGTCGGTCCGACCGACCGAAGTGGATTAAAAAAAGGTAACTCACTTAAAATCACAATAACTTGGTCAAAAAATAAAATATAGAGTTAAAACTTGAAAATTTGGAAAGATTTTTAAATTCTGCTTTAGAAAACATTTGAATAAAATGTTTTAAAAAGTTCAAAGTGATTATATTGGTTGATAAGTTAAAAAAAATTCTTTAATTTTTTAATATACGTTTCATATCTTTAACTCGCTGCCTGATCAACAAAAATGACACAAAAAATGTAAACTTACTTTGTCTTCTTTGTTTAAGTGGCAGCTTTAATTTGAGCTAAGGGCGGGCGATTATTAAGAAAAACATGCTCGGACATTTTTAGTCATATCTCGAGAACCATTTAATATTTTTTAAGTTTTCTTAGCTGAAATTAAAGCTAATATTTCAAGAAAGAAGGCGAAGTAAGTTTCAATTTTTTCATGTCATTTTTGTTGATCAAGCAGCGAGTTAAAAATATTTAACGATTATTAACAAAGTCAAGAATTTACTTTTCTAGCTGATCAACTAATTTAATCACTTTAAAGTTTCTAAAAAATTTCATTAATAGGTTTTCTGAATTAGAATTTAATAAGCTTTCCAAATTTTTAAGTTTAAACTCTCTATCTTATTTCTTGACCAAATTATCATGATTTTAATTTTTTTAATTCACTTCGGTCAGTCGGATCAACAATTTCCAACGGTACTCTAGGTAAATTTTCTTTTATTAACTATTTTTAATAATTTTTTTTTAAAACTTATCTAATCATAAACGACTTAATCTTTTTTTACTTTTATTTATAGAATAATCCAAGTAAAATTTGGTGTCCAAATTTAAATTTAAAGAAAAAATTTATATTCGAATCAAATAAACATTTCTCTTGGTGATCGTAGAAAAATGGAATATCTCAGTGGGGAGTAAGACTCAACCGTTTTCAGAATATCCTATTTATATTATGCATTAGTCTGCATTTTTCGATTCTTCACAAAGCCAACTTTGTTGTTGCGAAAGGAAAATAGTATTAAATGGAGAAAAAAGTAACCCCCCAGGGTAAAACCCAGCGAGGCAAGTGGATTCGTGACGCGAAGCATTAAATCACACTGATCTTACTATTAATTGCTTTTGCGATTTTGGTTTTTATGAGACTATGAACAAGCTTACTTAGTCAAAGTATCTTTGTTTTCTGGATAGTAAATAACTTTACGCCTAGTGTTCCGTGTCAATATAAAATAAACTTTATAAATGAGAAATTGTTAGATTTAATATTTTAAAATATAATTAGTTAGATAATGAGCCCGTTAGTCTTTACTATTACATATTAAATTTTATAACATTAAATATGTATTATATTTAATGAGGAAATGAAGTAATAATAAATAAAATATTATTGCCCAGGCATAAAAAACCGGTTAAACTTTTTAAATCAGTATTAAACTCTTTTGAATACGCAGTGTTAAAAAATATGAAATTGTCGATTAAAAAATTTAAAAGAAAATTGTGTTGGAATATTTATTTTTCATTCACAAATTCAGTGGATAAATTTTTTTAAAAAAATAGAAATTTATTGTGAGATATGAAAAAGTAACCTTCAAATATTTGGGACGATTCAAATTTTCTATTATCATTTCTGTCAGATTTGAAACAACGGAATTTTCTGATTCGAGGATTTTAAATGATAAGATTAATTAAAAAGCACAATTCCGATTCATAAAATTAATCTCTTTAATATTTATACATAATAATGATAATTGGAAATAATGAATCAAATATTAAGTATTTTTTAGTAATTTAATCAATTTTTCACGAGGAAGCAAAAAGTTAGTTACCATCTATAATAATAATTCACAAAATTTATTCATTCATTCTTTCATTCTGTCCACACCTGGAATCTGGCACATAGATATTTTTTGTTTGTTGTTTAGTCATTTTGTAATTTTTTTAAAATTTTTTTTTAAATTTTAATTTAATTTTTCAATCTTTAATTTACTTCTTTAATTTATAATTATTTTCTTCAATTTTCAATTGCATTCTTCGTTTTTCAATTATTTTATTCAAAATTCAGTAATTCTCGCATTTTCTCAATTATCGAATATTTTCTAGAAATTTCAATAAAATTCTTTAATTTCAAATTGATTTCTTTAATTTTCATATATTTTCTACAATTTTTTCCATAAATTTCATCAGTTTTTAATTGATAATTTATTATTCTCTTTCAATTTTATGGTTATTCATTAATTTTGAATAAATTTTTGTTAAAATGACGATTATTCCCACAATTTTTCGAATTTTTTTTCAATTGTTAATATTTTTTTTAATAGTTTATTATTTTCGTAAATATTTAATTATTTACGTCATATGGTAATTTTTCTTTTAATTATCCATTATTTTCTTGAAATTTCCATTTACTTCTTCAATTTCAAATTTATTTCTTCAATTTTCAATTATTTTCTTCAATTTTCAAACATTTTCTTTAATATTCAATTATTTTTTCGTTTTTTAATAAATTCCTCAATATTCAAAAATTCTCGTATTTTTCAATTTTTTTTTTTACTCAAACAATTTTTATAAAATTTTAGTTCAATTATTTAATTCTAGATTTATTCTCTCCAATTCTAGGTTATTTTCTTTATATTTAAATTCCACTTTTCAATTTTCAATTATTTTCTTTAATGTAGAAAAATTATCACCTTTTTTCTATTATTTTTTCCGGTTATCATTAAGATTCTTTCATTTTAAATACAATTGTTAAATTATTTTCTTTAACTTTAAATTTTATTCTTCAATTTTTAATTGCTTTCTTCAATGTTCAATTATTTTTTTCAATTTTAATTATTTTTTTCGATTTTTAATCCAGTTGTTAAATGTGCAATGATTTCCAACAATTTATTATTCCTATAATTTTATTCATTTTTCTATTTCCAATCATTTTCTATAAAACTTCAAATTTATTGTTTAGTTTTTTCTATAATTTTTTTCAGTTGATTATTAATCTAGTCATTTTTCGAATTTTGGTTTCAATTGACAATTATTTACGTCATTTTTTATATATTGTCTTTAGTATTGTAATTATTCTCGTCATTTGTCAACTATTTTTTCCAATTATTAAATACTTTTCGCAATTTTTTGCGTTCCAAATATTTCTGTAAGTATATTTTTTTCTTTTGTTATCACTTCGGTAATTACTGATTGTTATGTTAATTATACTGTATTATGCATCAGAATTAAATTAATTTATTATTATTAGTACTTATTGTACAAAAGGGCTCTTTTTTGTGTTTTTATGTCTGTCTATGTATAAAATAAATAAATAAATAATTTAATAAAATGTTAATTATTTCCTTCAATTGTTTAAATTTGTAATTGTTATCTTAAAATTTTATACTTATTCGTCGATTTTTTAAAATTATTTTGTTCGGTTGTGTATTAATCTAGCCATTTTTTGAATTTTGTTTTTAATTGTCAATTATTTTCGTCATTTTGTAATTTTTTATTCAATTATCAATTATTTTTTCAAATTTTAATTTTATCTTAAATTTTCAATTTATTGTTTAAATTTTCAATTTATTTCCTCAATTTTTTATTATTTTCTGCAATAATTTCAAATTTTTTTTCAATTTTCAATCCAGTTTTCAATTTGCAATTATTTACAACAGTTATTCCTACAATTTTTTAACTATTTTGTTTAAATTTAATATTTATTGTTTAATTTTTTAAACTATTCTTTTCAATTGTATAATTATGTAGCCATTTTTCGAATTTTGTTTTCAACTGTCAATTATTTTCATCATTTTTCAAATAATATATTCTTCAATTTCGTAATTTTCATTATTTGAATTTGCAATAATTTATAGTTTTAAATGACCAACAACAATGCTAAGTTACTGCAATGTTACTAGTTTTTTATTAAAATTGTCTAATTTTTGCGAAAAACAAAAAATCGATTCTCATAACTACCGAAAATGATTTATATTTATTTATATTTAATTTATTATTAATTTATATTTATCATTTATTCATTATTTATAATTAAATAAATTGAAATTTGAAATACAAACAAAATGTTTTTTCGAATTCTCGTTAGTCGAGGATTTAGAGCACCTAATTATGCACCCCTTTTGAATTAAATCGGGATTTCAACCCTTAAATAATAAACAATACTGTCGCTGTAGTCTTTGAAATTAGAATCTCGAAGTTGAAGTGCCTATAAAAACGCGAATAACCGCTTTTGATGAGAAAGTAGATTGCATTACACAGCTGATGATATTTCTCATAAAAGAGTACTTTTTTCCGTACTTTAAAGCTGGCGTTATACGCGAAATTGTTGGGCGTTGAACGTCCTGAAAATTGTCCTCATGCGCGCGAGAAACGAGAAATTTCAATTTCACACTTAACTCTGCACAGATATGTTACACGGGATGACAATTTGCACTGAAATGCTCATGAGGACAATAGACATCAAAACATTCAGAAATTCACTCCACAATGTCATTTTAAAAGCGTTGTTTTTCTAAAGTACACATTCTCCTGCAACTGCAAATTAACTAATTGTAACTTCATTTAATTTTACGAACCAAGATAAATCTGTGTATTTCGAATTTTTTATCATTACCTCTAATTTAAATTCTTTCTTTTTTATTGTTTTTTTTCTACTTTTACTTGAAAATTTTTTATATAGCACTGACCTTGAGTAAAACGAGATTTTCTTTTGCTCTGGATTTTTTGCTTTGGACACTAGGGAGGAAAATGAAGAGTTTTTTCACTAGGGGAGAAAATGTCAATTTTCTTTACTAGGGACAAAAATGTATGTTTTCTTAACTAGTCAGGGAAATTCCAATTTTCTTCACTACTAAAGAGAAGAATGTCAATTTTCGTCACTGTCAAAAAAAAAATTAATTTTAGCATTGACTATAAACTTCTTAAAGAATCTGTTTAACTTTAATATTTCCGGTTGGATTTGATATAGTGTGTTGCGTAGTTTTTTCATAAGGAAGCAATTGAAAGTATAATAAGATGATCATACACTTGGGAAAATTTTAAATTCACAATGATATTTTTGCCTCTCGTATTTATGCTTTGCACGACCTTACGTCTTAATGAATCTCATGAAAAAGCCAGCTCAGCAGTGAAACACACAGAAAACTTTTTCTCCTTGTCTTGTTTCAAAAATATTTTCTTGTTAATTTCCAACTTCCTTGACAGCTCAACGTGTAACCTTAAACATTTCAAATTAAAAGAAATAGGGAAAAAGTTTGATTAACATTTAAAGCAGAAGATACGGTTTCTATTAAAACTGTTATTTCTTAAATACTTTTCCAGTGGTGACACTGATTTTATAAAAACTTGACATTTCTTATTTACAATTTTTTTTCCCTGGAGGTTGGAAGATAATAATTTTATTTAAAGCAAACAATTCATTTAGTTAGCTTGTATAATTAAGGGGATGTTAAAAATCATTTTTATGACTCTTTAAATTTCAATTAGTTAAGAGCTGCTAACTTCATAGTAAAAAACTCTCTTAAATCACCATCAAATAGTAATTATATAATTATTCAGCTTCTAATAGTTTGAAAAATAATTACTAATTCAATTAGACAAAGTAATTTTGAGGTTATATTAAAAAATGAAAATTAGTTGATTTCTATCTACTAAATATTTTAGTCATAATTTTACTATTAATAAGTCAAGTTTGACTACTGAATTAGAAGTGTTCTATTAATAATTAGTTATTTGTTTTTAATTTGTATAGAAGAAATACTTATTCCAGATTTTGTTCTTGAAAAGTAATTTTTTACTATTTCAGATTTAGAAAGCAAGGAGAATAAATTTTGAAATACAGAACATTTTTTTTATTAAATAATGCTCCTCTTTATACCAAACTGAAATATAAAAAAACCTGACATTGGTTGTAAATGATTTCATATTTAAGTAAATTAATATCTCCGCAGGATATTTGAATCCAATACATATTTTCAGGTGTAAGTAATTGGATGCAATTTTACTAATATAATTAATTTACTGAATTATATGTATGTAAATATATATATATATATATATATATATATCCGATTTTATCAATGCCGCACTAATTAACTGCATTAAGATGAAAATTTTTTTAATTTTAAAGGACAATTGACTGACTTTATTAATATTAATCTGAGGTAAAGTAATAATATATGAAATCTTGCCCATAAATATTGCCAAAAAACTAAATTATCATTAAATTAAATACATTTTTTTGTTTTATTTATAATATTAAATACATTATACAAAAAATTATATTATATTTTATATTATAATATATAATTACAATAGTACAAGATTATAAAGTTAGAATAGATTATAAAAGTTGATAGATATTCACTGCTCATTATTATTAAGTACCTACTTTAAATATTTATTTTTTATGTTTATTATTCTATAAAAAATTATAATAAAAGTCAGAGGTGTAAGCTATGTTCTTAATCAAGAAAATAATTCAACATTGAACTATAAAACTTAGCTGAATTCGAACCAATTGCTGAGTCTGACTAAAACCAATCTGTTCTACTGAAAAAGACAATCTTGAATCGCGAAGCGTCGTATTTGAGAATTTCTTAAAGTACTCTCTGATAAGATTCTTATCAAAACTTCCTCAAATTATTATGCAAACTTACCCAATTTAGAATACTACTGCACACTTTCCACAAATAATTCACATGAATCTTTGAAAAAAAATATTTTTTATTTATTTTAATACTTTATTCTTTCGAAATTTTGACTGAGAATCGTATACCGTGAATTACATTAAAAAACTTTTTAATGTAAAAAGTATGAGTTTTGCGAAGATTTATAAACTTTGATATTTTAATCTTCGATATTGGGCTAGGCATTTTTAATTGGTAAAAATCTAACCTCAAAATCCTATTTGGTGAGTACGAAGAACGCTAGATACAAAATTTTATGAACAATGTAACAATTAAAAACATGTCCGACATTTTGAAATTTCAACATTCTTCATCACAATCGTAAAAGCAACCAAGAAAATGGTTATTTTACAAATATTGAAGATAAATATATACAGGGTGTCTAGCAAACTGGCAATTTTAAATTCCCGGCAAATTCCCGGATTTCCTGGATCTTAGAGGACAATTTTCCCGGATTTTTAAAAATGGAAATTATAGATTAAAATTTTGAAATAATATATTACAAAGTACTTAATTAGAGTTTTTAATGTTTTTATTACGTTTCATATTGTTACATAAGAAATTGGTTTCGAATATTAAGAATTATTTATTAATCAATTTTAAAGTCGTTTCTTGTCTTTTCAATTATTTTCTTTGATTTGGAATTACTTTTTTCCAATTCTGAATTATTTTCTTCAAACTTCAATTATATTTTTCTATTTTTTATTCATTTTCCTTCATTTTTCGATTATTTTCTCAATTTAAAATTATTTTCTTCGAACTCAAGTTATATTATTCAATTTTTCCAGATCTCCATTATCTTACTGAATTTAAAAATTTTCAATTTCTTCAATTCTAAATTATTATTTTCAAGTTTCATTTACCTTTTACAATTTTTAAAAATAAATTTTCAGTTTTCAATTATTTCTTCAATTTGTAATTATTTGCTTGAATTTGTAATTATTTTGGATAATTATATAATTGGATTTTACAATTATTTTCTTCAGCTTTAAACTATTAACTTTATTTAAAAAAATTTTTCCCTTATTTCTTATTATTTTTTTTTTAAATTTTATGTTAGATTCTTGTGATCTAATTATATTCTGCAATTTTAATTGTACAACCTTTTTTAATTATTTTATTCTCTACTCTTTTTTACATTTGTGTTATTTTCTTCAAGTTATAATAATGTTTTCTCAAATTTAAATAATTTTTATTAAATTTCAATTATTTTCTTGATTATCAATTGATTTCTTAAAATCTCAATTCTTTGTTTCCCATTTCAATAGAATTTTTCACTTTTTTATCAATTTCTTTTACAATTTTCAATTATTTTCCTAATTTCTTAATTTTTTTTTTTTGAACTTTAAATATTTTGTTGAATTTACAGTTACTTTATTCAATCTTTGTAATTATTTACAAGCTCCCTTATCTATTTCTATGTAGTTTCTGCGATTCCACTTAAACTTCATTTACACTTGTTTTTTTTTTTAATTTACATTATTTTTGTCATTTTTCTATAGCTCTTTCAATTTTCAATTATTTTCCATAATTTATTTTTTTAAAATTTCAATTATTTCCTTCAAATTTTAGTTATACTCTACTATTTTTGATTACTTATAATTACATTAATCGGTTTTCAATAATTTCCTTTAAAATTTCAATTATTTTAGTCAATTCAATTGCTTCCTTAAATTTTGAATTGTAAATTTAAAATTTTCTCCAAATTTCAGTTACATTCTTTAATTTATTGATCATTTTCTTCATTTTCGTTTATTTTCTTATTTTTTAAATTATTTACTTTAACCTTAAAATATTGTCTTGGGTTTAGTCTACCCGAAGTCTATCCGAGCTAAAAATTCGCGCCACCTTTTAAAATCTTTAAAATATACTGTATTATATTTTCCTGACATTTCCAAAAAATTCCTGGATTTTCCGGATCTATTTACTAATTCCCGGCATATTTCCGGGGTTTTTTCACGAAATATTAAATTCCCTGCAAATTCCCAGATTTCCCAAAAAATTTTCTTCAAGGCAGTCCTTCCAAACTCTCCACAAGCTTCATTTGAAACAATCCACGAAAATACCATTAAAAACTTATTAGGAGTTGCCCATGGCAATTTTCAGAAGCTTCTCTTGGAATCTTCCTGAAATCAACCCTTGGAAATTTTCCGAAAACTACCTGTGGAAAGTATGCCCAAAAAAACTTTTCAGAACCTTCCTTTGACAATTTCTTGAAAGCTTCCCAAGAAAAATTCGCAAAAGCTTTACTTGGAAAAAAAGAAAGCTTTCTCTGAAGCTATGCTTGGAATTTTCCGGAATGATTCCTTTGAAAACTTTCTGGATGCATTCTCTAAAAATTTTCGTGAAGATTTTCTTCATAACTCTCGGAAAGTTTCCTTGAGACCTCAAAGGAAAATTATCTTGGAAAACTCTTGGAAGATGCCAAAAAAATTTCCAGAATCTTCCCTTGGCTTCCCTTCAAAGCTTTGCTTGGAAACTTCTTTATCGCTTCCTATATACATTTCTCAGAAGTTTCCCTTGAAGACTTTTCGAAATCTTCCATTGAAATCTTCTCAGAAGCTTCTCCTGGTATCTTTCCGAAAGTATCCTGGAAGTTTTTAAGAAAAGCTTCCTGGAAGTTGCCAAAAAAAACTGCTGGGATGCTGCTGAGAAGATTTTAACGGAAGCTTATGTTTACAATGTAAACTTCTGGAAATTCGCATGTCGTCTATTTTCTATATCAGTTGCTTCTTGCTCATCTTCTTCAACCTCATGATAACGCAGTTCTAGAGCAGCTACGCTCTTAGTTCTTGGACGTGGTATCTTTAGGAAAAAATTTAACAATGAATATAAAAAGGAAACATTGGAATATTTGTAAATACAGTACAAAAAGTGTAAATATACATATCAGTCAACAATAGTGTCTAAAATCTTTTGAAAACATTACAAAGAAGGTCTAATTCTGTGGCTGAAAGGTAAAACAGCACAACTCCCATTTTATCAAATTTGAGATAACATCAGATTTCTATATATGTAGATATCATTTTTAAAGTTTCATAATTATAAATTGATTAAAGTGTTTATTTACGTAGAAAATATTAAAAAACGTAATCGCATAAATACATTAAAATCGAGAAAAATAATTGATGTTATATTCTGAAA
This sequence comes from Ganaspis brasiliensis, assembly GCA_037103525.1. Taxonomy (NCBI): domain Eukaryota; kingdom Metazoa; phylum Arthropoda; class Insecta; order Hymenoptera; family Figitidae; genus Ganaspis; species Ganaspis brasiliensis. The sequence goes on from JAZKLR010000480.1 coordinate 473,406, forward strand.
CCTTTAAATTCCATTAAATTTGTTAAACAGATCTAAAAACTACATTAGAAAACAGAATTAAATATCAAACACCCAAAATATTTGTTTATTTTTCGATTTTACAGAAATCAGAAAAAAAAACAAAAATACGTTTTACTCGAAACCATGAATATGTCGCTTGTGCTGTTTTACCTTTCAGCCACAGAATTTTACATAAACACTTCTGCTTCACACTTTAATAAATTGTAATAGAATTTATAAATAATGTTCCATTATTTTTGGAAACTTTCAATATTTCAAAAAAAGTTGATTTTGTAACGTTCCGTACGGACTATGTGAAGTTTACCCGAACGTAAATTTTCAACAATACCAGCTTGAAGAGCAAGCGTCGAATGGCTCGGCCAAAGGAGCTACCTTTGGTTGGTACCACAAAGTTTATTACCCCTCCGGTCCGAGCCCCCTCCATCGAGGGAGATATTCTGCCAGCTTCCTGTAGTGTTGTCAGAATGAAGAGTTCTTTCTCACTGACTTTACAATTATTCCAATCCTTCATAGGCCATGGTTCTGCTAGAGGAATCAAGATCTTTATTGATATAATGAATTTATCACTCCGTAAATAAATATAAAATAGAATTTATCAATCTTTCCAAGTAAGTAGATTTTGGTTAAAAAATAACACAAATAGTTTTAACATTTCGACGGCACCGCTGTCCTTTTCAGAACTGTAATTTATTAATGTCATAAGCATAATTTTTTCACAAATTAAAAAAAGGGAGAAAAAATACAAAAAACTTCATTGTTTTAAATACCTTAATTAATAAAATACGAACACACATCACATATATGTCAAATTGACATTTGTCAAAATTTTTGTCGGCAATTTAGAATAATAAAATTTAAAGCTTAATATTATACATTTTATAACGACGATTTTAAGCAGACTGAAGGTGTGATTCATAATTATGATCAATACAGATCGAGCTGACGGTCAATAAATATAGTAAGGGAAATGTGAGACAGAGAAACAAAATATCATCAAAAGAGGAAAAGAAAAGAGAAACGGGTTAAATTAATTTTTTTTTTTTTGAGAAATTTTGGTGTAAATTATTTTATGAAAAATTTTTTAGTCTGTTGGTATCTTCTTTTTTATTTAATCCATGATATTGTAAATTAATATGTATTATTTCTGAAATTAACCTTTTGTTACATGAAGGTTCTCTGTCAAGGATAGTAAAATTTTCCCAATCGAAATTATGTTTATGGATTTGTTTGTGTCTTGCAAAAACGTTATTTTTCCCATTCTTGTGTTCATTGACTCGTACACCAGCCATCCTTTCCGTTTGTCCAACGTAAGAAGCAGGACAATCTTTGCAATTAATTTTGTAGACCACTTGAGTCGTCTCAGTTTTTTTGTTTTGGTCCTTACCTCTCTTGATGACGCTATAATTGTAACGATTACTAGGAATCGATATGACATTAAAATTATTTAATGTAGAGAAGGTTTTTTCAAAAAGGCCGGGAGTATATGGTAAAATGACTTTCGGTATAAGTTTAAACAAGGTTTTTAAATAAGGATTTAGTTCATTTGATTTAATGAGGTTTAATCGTTTCTTAATGTGTTTTTCGATTAAGGTGCGAGGGTAGTTATTGTCAATAAGTAGAGATTTGACAATATCAATATTTTTGGCGTGGAATTTATTGTCAGATAGTTTAATTGCTCTGTCGACTAAATTATAAATTATAGCGATCTTTTGAGAGGAAGGATGTTTTGACATGAAATTTAAAAAACTGCCAGAAAAGGTTGGCTTAGTGTACCAGTCAGAGATTAGTGTATTGCTTTGTTTCAATAAAAATACATCCAGAAAAGCAATTGATTCTTTAATTTCTAATTCGTAGATAAATTGCAATCTTTCGTTGTAAGAATTAAAAATATTGGTAATTTCGTCAATACATTCACGTGGAACACATGTGATTATGTCGTCGACATATCGATGAAAAAATGGTGGTACAAATGATAATTTACTGAGGCATTCAGTTTCGCAGTCGGACATAACAATGTCGGCGAATAAACCAGAGATTGAGAAACCCATTGGGGTACCATAGTTTTGTTTATAAAAATTTCCATTAAATTTGAAATACGTGTTGTTCATTAAAAACTCACAAGAGGTTAGTAAAAGGTCTATCGAAATATTGTATTGTTTTGATATATGTGCGTAACGTCTTTCAATACTATTAAGAACAAGTGTTGTTCACAATAGTGAACAAAGATTTAACGTCTAGACTGATAAGAACATAATTGACAGGAATATGTATGTTTTTTTTCCTCTGAAAATGAAACTATTTTTTATATATGATTTAGGTTTTGGAATTGATGAAGATAAGACAATGTATAGATGTTTTGCTAAAAATTGTGTGGGGAGATACAACTTGATACAATTGGCCTAAGAGGATTGTTTTCTTTGTGAATTTTCAGTACGTAGATTCTTAGAAGTTCAGTATCAGTCTGAGTCAGATCGATTTCGTTATATTTTTTATTTAGACAACCGTTTGCATTTAATATTTTGAGTAATTTATAAGTGTCATCTCTTAAGTTAGTTAATAGATTATAGTCAATCTTTTAAATGTGTCATCGTCCGTAACCAATTCGTTCATTGTTTATATATAATCACATTTTTTAATTGCAACAGTGATGGCCGACAAAGGCTTTATTATTTGACGGACCCAATCGGAATTGTTCCGACCAATGATCTTTTATTTCATTAACAATTTCTTGTTAACGATTTTAAAAGCCAGACCCCATGATTAATATGAAATTATTATTCTAGTAGGATGTATCTAGAGGTTGATAATAGGTCGTAGGTTGTATTGGTCTTTAGTAGAGTTTAGTATGGTTTCTTGTGAGTTATGGGTTAGTGATTTCTAGCTATAAATACTAATATCTATTTCTTTGTATATAATTATTTATTTACTTACTGTATTTATAACCTTCAGTTCAGGAACATCCTCTACTAAAGTTTTCATCACAACTTGATTTGAATATTTCGTGACTAGTATAAGAAGAGTAATCTGTACACTGGCCTTCGAAAAGTAATAAAAGAGAAATTGCTGGACATGAAATGTCGATTATGGCCAGATTACGAAAATCAAACTGCAATATACTTCGCATATTCGCGACGATCGACCCTTTGTGCATACGGAAATTACGTTATAGACTATAGGATCGGCTTTGACTCTCGAACAATTTCGCTTGTTTCACTCGACATGAGTGCAACTATGAGCCTATTACCTGTGTGACGTACTTTATCACCTCGGCGACCCTTAATTCGACAATCTCTAGAGCCTTCGTTTGCAAAATCAGATCTAAGAGAGTCAATTCGGGAATAACACGATTCTCTAAGCTTCTCTTTCTATATAATCAAGTTGTTGCGACATTTACACAATTTACTTTCTCATTCGTGAAATGCTTTCAGGGATTAGGCGAATCTTTACAGTTTTATGACTTTTAGTTCTGGAACATAATTCAATTTCAAATGACTATGTAACTCTATATCCAATGAACTTTTTACGATATAAGTTAAAATTAAATTAAGGTAAATTATAGTCTTTGTATTTTTCGATTTTTAATAATTCAAACCGATTCTAAGTACTATGACTCATTTTTATTATTTTATCCTTAAATAAAATAAAAAAAAATTGATTTTTAAAGCTTTTAACAATAAAAAATTTACAAAAACTCAATTTTTGAAACAATGAATCGAATACTCGCCTTTCAAAAGAATAATATTGAAATCGAGAACCTTTTGAATATATAATTTCATGGTAGAGTGAATCATAAGTGATATTTTCCGCGTACTTGCTTCTCGTGATTCTCAATGATTCTGAAGGTGTTATAATAAAAGAGAATTGATTGGGAAAGGATGGCTGAGAAAAGCATAACGTCAAAAGATCCGTGTCCGAAAATCAATTTTCTTTCCTTTTACGTCTTTACGTAGTAACCAGCAAAACTCCAAGCCGATATCTCATTACTACTGACTGATTCCCTCGAAAAGAGGATATCTATTTCTCGCCATCGAGAATCCGATCAAAGTCTCGCGACTCCCCCAGGATCTAAGCTAAATGTTGAGATATATATAGAGAGATAGAAAAAGAAAAAAGCCAGGAGGACAGGATAATTTATATGTTCTTTTTCGAGTGAAAGTAACTGGAAATTCACGACTATATTAGGGATCAAGTAATTCGATTGTGACGAGCGATCATTAGTTTTTTTGGTCCCTTTTCCCTATTCTCGAGAATATTTTTATTCAATTGTAAAAGAAAAAACTGAAATGAAAGATTATTTAGATTTAAGCGAATCTTTTTAGGTTAGAATTCCAGAAAATAATGTAGTAGCATATTTTACAAAAAGTAGTTATTACAAACACCTTTCTGTTGAGGTTACAAATACTTTTTTTTTACATAAATTTCTTCTGTAAAGTTAAATCGGTGCAATTTAATCCAAATTTTGTTAGCATTTTAAAAATCGAAAATTTTAAAAATCTTGTTTTATAATAATTTTATTTTTAAGCTTTATTACAAGCTTCAATATGTTTTCATTGTTATGTAAGTGTTAAAAAAACACATCGAATGAGCTATTTGCGAACCTTCTGCTGTAATCCTGTTCCGAGTTATCAAGGTTTCAAGAGTTAAAAATTTTTATAAAAATTAACTTTTTTATGTTTTTTTGCTTTTTATATAAATTTTGTAAAGAATAATTTTTGCTCGTTTTGTAGACAATTCAAAAATGCATTAATTGAGCTATTTAATATTGTTTTGCGAGCTATTAATTAAAATTTAGTGATGTTTGCAGTATAATCTTTATGAGGAAGCAATGTTTTCAAAAAATGAATACCAAAAATTACATCAAATAAATAATTGAGGTACAACTTGGCAGCGGTTGTTTTCATATTTTTAACTCTTTTTCAATAAATTTGAGTGATTTTTATCAGGAATATAGTTATTTTTGTCACTTTCTATTTTTTAACTTCCTAGTAATTCTTTTCACTTCTTAATAATACTCTTAATAATTCTTAATAATTCTTATGCATTTTTTAGTTCTTTTTTTTAATTTCTCATTCTTATTTTACATTATAGAAATTATTCTTATTTTCTAATGAATTCACAGTTTCGGATTCAGTGAAAACAAAACACACGAAGTAAACATTTTTTACCAAAAAATACTGAAACTTTTTTAAAATCTTGTTTACCACTTTAAATCTACAGTTTTTTCTTAATAGGTTATTAAAGAACTCAGAAAGATCATAAAATTTTGACTCTGGACTTAAGTTTTTTTGAATTTAAAATGTTCTCTATGTTTATAAAAGGACGTTAATAAATTCTCCGAAAAAACCTGTTCCCAAAAGTGAGCCTTGTAAGTGTATTTTAACGAAATGAAAAGTATTTTGTAGCAAATATACTTTACTTCAAAGCAAAGGTTCTTCGTATACCTTTTCGTGATATAAAAAAAAATAAAAAAAAATAATAAAAAGCTAAATACTTATGAAATTCCATACAAGGAATTCCAAATCATATTCTAAAAATCATAAACATAACCTAAAATTTTTAGCTTCTCAGGTTTTTTTTCTAACGCGCCACATATATAATTCTTTTGGCATGATCTGCATGATATACAAAAGTGTGGGATGAATTAAGGAAATGTAACGTTACATTTAAGGGGAGTTGACAAATATGTGACAAGTTGAGATAAGAGAGAGGAGGGTTGAAGAAAGAGAAAACGATGTTAGGCAATTTATGGACAGCCCCTACAATATAAAATGAAATACCGAGGCTAAAATATAGTAAAAACTGCCACATGAAAAAATATGTGATTTACACGTGAAAATGTCTTATAAGATTGTTAGATTGCTAAGAATGAGAAAAGAAATAGTGGAAAAAAGGAAAATTGTAAGAAAAATATTCAAGTAAAGAAAGTTATTCTACTTTTTGAATACAGAGATTTAGAGAGGTTTTTGAAGTCTCTACCCATCTTTCTCCTTCCTCTGCTTCTGATTGATGTTCGCCTAGGTCAAGTTTGTAGCTGTCAAACCCATTTCAACACACCTTCCAAAGTTATCTCACATCCGATTTAGCTTCCTAAGGTCTGATCGGACATTTATCGTACTTGATACCTTTTTCGTTAAGTCCTTCGCCACTCCCCGTATTATTCGATGCTTTAGCGGCAACCTTTATAACTATATAGGGATTCATGAACAAACCTCAAGGGAATGCTCATCTTGAACCCTCAACTACTGCGTTTCATTTATATCCAACACACCAAATTGTTCATTTCGGAATTCACCTGCGGCCTCCTTATATTTAGCCACTTATATTTTTTTTCTAATCGACAAGCAAAAAACAGAAATTGGGTCATTAGCTTATTTATCAAATGGTTCTTTAACCCTTGTGAGAAAGTATAACAAGAAAATAATGACAGACCTATTAATTAAATTCCGGTCATGTTTTTCTGACATTTTTTCTTGACCACAGAAAATGACAGGAAATTCATGACAACCCAGGTAATTGAATGTATAGATTTTAATTTAATATACAAAATAAGAACTTCTTTTAGTATACGTAAACTGAAAATAACCAAAATAAATGTTTGTGTTTAAATATACAGGGTGTCTACTAATTTCGTCCCACAAAATTCCCGGTTTTTGTTCCTATTTTTCCCGGTTTTTTCTCTTGTTAACTTAAAATTTATTTTAATTATAAATAGACCTACAAATGGCTACAAAAATTGAATATAACAGTTGATAATTGAAGAAAATAATTGAAATTCAAAGAAAATAATTGAGAATTGAAGAATTTAATATTAAACTTTACAAAAAATAATAATTAAGAATTAAAAGAAACAATTAATAATGAAAAAGGAATAATTGAACAATGACAAAGATATTTGACAATTGGAAACAAAATTAAAAAAAAAAGTAAATATTAATCTACAATTGAACAATAATTGAAAAAATTGGTCAACTAGATAGAAAATCCAAAAAAATAATTTAAAATTTAAGTTAATAATTCAAAATTGAAGAAATAAATTGAAAATTAAATACGCAAATTGAAATCAGAAAAGCACAGAATTATTGAATATTAAAAAAAACAATTAGAAATTGAGAAATAAAATTAAAATTCGAATACAATAATTGAGAATGAAAGAAAATTACTGAACAATTGGATTGAAAAAAGAAGAAAATAATTTATAATTAAAAAAAAAACGGAAAATGACAGAAATTATTTAATATTGAAGAAACCATTAAAAATTGAAGAATAGAATTGTTATTTAAAGAAATTAATTGAGAATTGAAAAAAATAATTGAACAATTGAACAATTAAATTGAAAACAGAAGAAAATTATTGAAAATTGTAGGAGGTTTTGAAACATGAAATAAATAACTTAAAATTGAAAAAAAAATCATTGAAAAAGTCGAGATTACTGAATATTGAAACAAACAATTGAAAATTGAACAAAATAATTAAAAATTAAAGAAAATAATTGAAAATTGAAGAAAATAATTAAAAATGGAAGAAAGTACTTAAAAATTAAATACAATATTTGGAAACAGCAGAAAAATTTAGAAATCGACGGCAATAATTGCGAATTTATGAAAATAATTTATAAATTCTCAATTTAACTAAAAATTGAAGGAAAAACATAATTTAAAAATGCTGAAAATTGTTAAATATTAAAGAAAATTGGGAAGAAATTGAAAATTGAAAGAAATTGAGAAACTGAAAGAAATATGAAAAAATAATTGAAAATTAAAGAAAATAATTGAAATTTAAGAAAAAAATTAGAACTTGAAGGAAATAATTCAGAATTAAAAAAAAATCATTGTAAAAAGCCTAGAGTTATTGAATATTAAAAAAAAATTGAAAATTAAAGAATGGAATTGAATGTCGAAGATTATAATTGAGAATTAAAGAAAATAATTTAAGAATTGAACAATGGGATTGAAAGTAGAAGAAAATAAGTGATAATTGAAAAAAAAAGAAATGGAACAACCCAGGAATTATAGAATTTGAAAAAAACAATAAAAAATGAAGAATGTAATTATAATTTGAAACAATAATTTAAAAATTGTAGAAAATAATTTGGAATTGAAGAAAATGTGATTTTATGAAAATCGTGGAATAATAATTGATGAATTGAATTCAAATTTCCAAAACCTAATTGATAATTGAAAAAAATATTGAAAAAAGCCGAGAATTATTGATTATAGAAGAAAATAATTGAAAAATGGAGGAGTTATTGAGATGTAAAATAAATAAATGATAATTGAAAAAAATAGTTGAAAAAAGTCGAGAATTATTGAATATTAAATTAAATAGTTAAAAACTGAAGGAAATAGTTGAGATCTGAAGAAAATAATTAAAAATTGATGAAAATAATTAAAAATTGAAGAAAATAATTGAAAATTGAATCAAATAATTGGCAATTCAAAAAAATAATTTATAGTTGAAGAAAATAATTAAAAATTGATTAAAATAAATTAAAATCGTAGAAAATATTTCAGAATTAAAGAAATTAATTAAATTAATTAGAAATTGATGAAAATAATTGAAAATTGAAGAAAATAATTGGCAATTGAAGAAAATAGTAGAGAATCGAAGAAAATAATTGAGAAATGAAGAAATAATTTTAAATTAAAAATAATTCCAAATGGAAGAAAATAATTGAGAATTGTAGAAAATAATTGGAAATTGAAGAAAATAATTGAAAATTGAAAAGAATTTAATTTTCCCAGAAAAAAATTCCCGGTTTAACGGAAAATTCCCGGTTACTTCCCGGTTTTTCCCGGTCAAATTAAATTCCCGGTTATTTCCCGGTTAGCATTGAATATAGCATAAATCTTACGTAAAAATATTTATTGGGTCTGAAAAAGGACGATTGTTTAGAGGAAAATTGAAGTCCAGATTCAATAACACGAGTCTCCCTTTGCCTTCATTAACGCATCCCGACATTTAAAAAAACTTTTTTGACAGCGACCAAACAACTCTCACGACGGATGGCACAAGACTGAATCAGTGCTGACAGGTAAAATTTTTAAAAGTCCGTAAAACTTGTAGAAGTAGTGGGAGAGACGCTCAGAAAATTCGTAATTTAACGTGAAAATCCGTAATTTAACGTAAAAATCCGTATTATGGTAGAGCAAACCAGTGTGACGTCACAAGTGTGTGTGTGAGAGAGACAGAGAATATAAGATAGAAAGAGAAAGCGTTTTGTGGCGGTAATTTTAAACTTGAGATGTTAATTACAATTGTTAACGATATAATTAATAATATTAATAATTAATAATAATAATAATTAAATGTAAAATAATTTGTATTTATTTTTCTTGACCTGACTCGGAGTCAGGTTCGACCGACTTTGTTCTGATTTGTTTTTTCTTATCTGTCAGGATATCAAATCTTATAATATTTTTCTTTTCTTATGAAAAAATATTTTGTTAGGTTTATTATAATTTTTGTTAACTACTTGCCCTTTTACATTTAATACGTCGAAAGCAATTGAGCCTACGTGTGTATAAACCGCCTCCCTGTGTCTAATTTTAGATATTTATGAGTATATAAGAAGACATATCCGAATTTAATTGAAATTTGTCAAACCGTTCTCGAGATATCCTGACGATGAAAAAACTTGACATAAGCGCAGACATATACTTAAATTTGAACGATTACAATTTTTTCTGTGAGGATTTAATTTTTGAATTTTCATTTAAATCAGTATCTAGAGAATTTTGTAGGTTATTATTGATTAAAGAGAATTGTGACCGTAACATAACCTTCAAGAGAAAAGCGCTTTTTTAACGCAAACAAAAATATAATAAAAATTAATTAAAAGAAAACTATTTTACAATAATAATAAATATCTGATTCTGATTGTACAGATTTCGAAGAAAAATTTATTTAGCTAACATTTCTTGTAATAATAATTATATATGTAACACTTTGTGTCTTTTTTCTAATCAGATAAAAATCGCCAGTTTCATCAACTTTTTATAAACAAAATCAATTATTATACTTTTATAAAATGCTCCCTATAATCGTTACCATTTTAATATTGTTAAATAAGCATTTTGTTAAAAGAAGAAAAAAACACAAAATGGTAAATAATTATTTGACAACATAACCTGTTTTTTTCTAAAAATTCTACAATACTAGATCTTTCAGAATTGTTTAAAATTACTTTTTATGTTATTTTTGTTTCAGGTAAAAAAAAACACTTTTTACTTTGAGGTTATGTTGCGGTCACTACCCTTCTTAAGATTAAGATCCTAAGGTTATAATTCAAACTTTCTAATCCAATTTGAAGGAAAAATTAGGGAAAATATTTTTTTTTTTTTGTATATTAATTGTTAAATAAAATATTAAATGAATTCTGTATAATAATGTTAAAGAGATACAAAAAAATATTAAAATAAAAGTTATTAGGTATATTAATATTTCAATTTAAATTTATTTCATATAACTATTAAAATTTATAAAATTAATTGAGTTGAAATTCATTATTAATAAAATAATAAGTTGATTTAAAGTTTAATTTTAGTAATGTTTTTGTTTACAGGTTTGATCAGCTTTAATAAAAAAAAAACCATAGTATCTAAAAATTATCGAAAGATAATTTTTCGAAATAGTCGAACTTACTGAATTTTTCACGTAAGATAAAATAAAAATTTTACGTTAGTTCTATATTGCGTAGCGAAATTCTATTCCCACAACAAATCACCTAAAACTTCTTTTTTTCAGTTTTGATTCACGAAGCGTTAATGATTTCTGTTAACGTTTATTTCATTTTTATTATTATCATTATTATTTTTTTTTTTTTTTGTTACTGAACATATTTCACTTTTGTTTACAATATTACTTTTCACATTTTTTATCAATTTTTGTCATTTTTAATGTAAAATCACGCTTTTCTGTTTTCCGCAAATAAAACTGTTATTCTTATTTGTATTGGAAAAACAAACAATTGTATAAATTAAAATATTATTGAACCATCGGTTATAGAAAAAGGAAAAAAATTGTAAGAAATTGTAATAATTTTTAAGAGCACAAATTTAACAATTGAAGGAAAAAATTCCAAAACCATTAACATTTTTTCTACCAAGTTGACTGTTCTTATTTACCTCAGTATTCGCGTGAATTTCGAGCTTAAATGACGCTCGTAAAACGTGGTCAGTTTACTTTTTATTCGATTAATCTTTGCACTAGTTTTTAATTTTAAACTAATTCGAAATACAACCTCTATTTTTATTCCAGTTACAAAAGTTGTATAAAATTTCAAATTCCAAATCTGTTCACTTAATGTGAGTTCTTACCTTTCCTCATCTCTACTTTTTATCAAAATGTAACTGTAAATTGATTCCACGAGAAATTTAAACTTTTCACTTATTTTCAGTTAAAATCAAACTTTTCACTTTTTTTAAAAAAAGAATAAAAATCGTGTTTAATTGCGGAAATCATTTGATTTTGAAATTGAAATCCAAATTGTTAAAAGTAGATTATCAAGAATTTACCTTAAAACTACATAAATTTTCAATTTAAACGATACAAAATCTTATTATCGAGAGCAACAACGTGTATAGAACGACCAACTATATCAACTTCTGGAGCGGTAAAGTTTAATCTATTATAAGGGGAATATCGTTTTAAATTATTCTCAATAAAATAAATTGAAGTGATCTTTATAGCGGTGTTCAATTTATTTTATTTGGGATGAATGTATCCATTATTCAACACGTAAGTGTTTAAATACCGAAAATATTTCATTAACAAAAGTATTTAGCTTACAAATTGAAATAAATTACAATTAAAATTAATTAAAAAACGTTTCATTCCTTTGGAATAGTTAATTTATGAGTATAATTTGTATAAATAATTTAAAATTATAGTTTGTAGGCATTTTTTATAAGAACAATTTATAAGTATAATTTATAAATATATTTTCTAAATTATAATTTATTAGTATACCAATTAGTTACATAAATAATGGAAATATTTAATTAAATTAATCAATTAAATAATAATTTTCTTTATTATTATTTCATTAATAACTTTTAATGAAAATTTGTTTTAATTTTCTTACATTTATTATTCAAGTTTCCAATACTTCAAATACTATTTAGTTTCGTTAAAATTAAAATTTAACTCGAATTAAACTAAAAATCTAATTTTATATAGGGATGTATTTTTATTAAGAACCCAAAAGGCGAGGATCAGTTCTTTTAATTAAAATTTTGTATAGAATAAATATATTTAGAGGTTGCACTCTAATTTTTTGGAAAATACATCTCCGCCTTCCCCCTAAAAAATAATTTATAATTGTCAGCTTAGACATTGTACGAAAGTTAACAAAAAATTATTTTTTTATAATAATATATACATAGAAGAAAACCTTTCTCACAAGTGAGATGAACTACGATGGATATATAAAACTTACCTTTGCTCAGCAAGCCTTTAACTATCTATTGTTGATAAAAACATTGAGCCAACTGGCAATATTAACATTTCAATTTACTAATTCATAACTTTTTTTCGATTTATTTAAAATAATATATTTTTAAATATTTATTTCAGATCAATACTTGGTGCAAAGTTACTTTTATACACAGATTAGACCCCTATTCAACCGATTTATCCACATATATACGTATAAACTTATTTAACTTACTAATTATATTTTGAAATGAATTTTTTAGAAAAGGCTTCTTTTCTTATATATCCATGGTAGATCATCTCACTTGCGAGAAAAGCCAAATAAAACAATCATTTATGTTTGGAACAATATTAAATTCACATTAACATTGGATCATCAGTTTTCAAGCTTTTGAAACCTCAGACCAAATTTTAGATACTATTCGACGAATATTGGAAACTGGTCTCCGAATATTGGTCCAGTAGTTAATCAATCGTAAATTCTACATTGAGTTGACTTTTGTGGTTCTTGCAGCGACTATAGCGACATGTATATAGTCTAAAATAAAAATTACAGTTTCCAAGAAAAATGAAATGCGACGCAGACAATTTATTTGAATTTATCACAGTGACGTGCTTGACCATAAGTGGTGGAGCCGACGAGCGCAGCATTATCCTATAACGTAATGACGATGCGGTTAATTACTACATACACGTCGGTGACACTAACGACATACCGTATTACTTCCGTAGCATTGTACGCATAACGCATCCGACAACATCCCCTAATCCATTTTCCTCTTACTCGATATTTCGGACATTCCATCTCTCACGTTCTCTCTGTATCTTTCTCTCACTCTCTTTCTCTCTCTCTCTCTCTCTCTCTCTCTCTCTCTCTCTCATTAGTCTTTTTAATGAAAAAAATGCTAAATCCCTTCAAAACCTGTGGAAAATTCCGGCATTTCAAATTTCTATTATGATAAAATTTCAATTTGCCTATTTTAAATTTGACTTCGTTTCAGTAAGAGTAAAATAAGTAGAGGTATTTAATTATAGTTTTGAAAAATATAAACCATCAAATAATAGAAAACAACCTTTAAGGGGTCAGTATGGGTTTATTAGACATATTTTTAAGAAATTATTTTTCACATTAAAGTATATATTAATAAGCCAGGATTTTTACACATAAAAATTGACGTTTAAAAGTGACAAAAAATATTTTTTATTTCTATTTTTGATTGTTTATTTATGGTCGAGTCCATACCAAGTGATCACACCAATTTCAGTCATATTGAGTAATATTTACGAAATTGATATTTTGGGTTCCTTTAGGAGTAAAAAAAATAAATTTTAATTATTTTTAAAAAATTCAAAATATTTTCGAAAATATTCAAATTCGAAATTTTATGTACTATTTTTTTTGTGTTATCATAACTTCTGTAATTTTGAAGCAATTGAGATCATTTTTTTTTTAAATTACTCGTATTTAAATACTCTTTCAAGAAAAATTATAATAATTAAGAAATTGTTTATAATTAAATTTTTATTAAAAAAATTAAATTATTTATTTAAACAAAATCTAAAGTATATCATCGTTCTTTTTCAAAAAATTCATAAACATAGCCTATAATGTGCTTGAAAATTTAAGCCAAAGAAAAAGATGGTATGTATTATAGTTTTTGAGAAAAAAATTATTAAGTTATGCTAGCGCGGCGCGGACCGGTGTCACCGCTACTCAACGCGTAGTTCCGTAGTAACCGAAATGTATGTATATTTTTACATAATGTAAATATAGTTAGTGTATTATATTTAAATTATAAGCTTCAGAAAGTCACACTGATCTTTTCATAGTACATGGACATCAAACTTTAGAATTAAAAAAATCGGAGAAAATAATTAAAGTAAAAAAAAGTAATTAAAAAATTGGTAATTTATAGAAAAATAATAAAAATAACTAAAAATTGGGAAAATTATTAAAATTTAAGAATAATAATTGAAAATTTGTTAAATCAATTGAAAAATAATTAATATAATTAAAAACTGGTAAAAATAAGTGAAAATAAGTGAATAATTAAAATAATTTAAAACTGAAGAAAGAAAAATAATGGACTGGTAAAATTATCAAAATTCGCGATGTTCAGGGGTGTTAATTTTTTTTCTTATGCAATTTTAGACCTAAAATTATGGGGTAATGTCAAAAATAGAGAAACAAATAATTTGCGGAGTTTGAGAAATTTATTCTAAGAAAAACTTAAATTTTAAAAATTAAACCTCTTTCACAATTTTCATTTTTTCCATCGACAATTTTTTTGTGGGATTTTTAAATGATTTTCTACAATCCATCGTATGGATTTTGAAAAATAAAATTTCGAAAATGACCAAAAAAATATTGTTTTTTAATTTTTATGTAATACCATAATTCTACATCTTAATTGATGTAAGAAAAAAAATGACACCTCTGAGCATCAAAAATTTTGTTGAGTTAAAATTTCACCTATCTCTCCCCTTAAAGAATGATAAAAATAGTTTGAAAATAGTTGAAAGAAATGAAAACTATAATAAATTTAAAAGATGACAAAATTTTATAAGGAGAAAAATGATTAAAAATTTGAAACATAAAGTATGAAACATAAAATTTGTCAGTACTGCGAAGTACTGACAAACTTCGCAGGTGTTGACAGATTGAATTAATGAATGAAATTTGAAGATTATTATAAATAACTATTTTTAATCAATGTTTGTAAAAAAAAATTTCAAATCAATCTTATAAGTTCACATAATAGAAAAAATTATATGAATTTGTGTTGATATCTATAATTAAATTCAATATTTAATATTTTAAAGATTTCGAATTTGCCGCTAACATTTGTAGTTCTTAACTTGCCGCTAGGTGCGTGTATTTCTCGAAAGAGAGATCGTTGAGTATTTTCTATATAAGTAAGCAAGCTTTAATTAAAAATTCACTTATATACAGGTTTGTATCCTTTGATTTTTTATCGTTTTGCGTTTGTAGTTGAAGTGATTGAATTTGGGTCATTATTAGTACTATCTCACTTTTTTCTAATTTTTTGACCATTAAAGGTACACAAAAATTTCATTCCTTCGTACCCCTTGAGAATAAAATTGAAACAAAAATT
This sequence comes from Ganaspis brasiliensis, assembly GCA_037103525.1. Taxonomy (NCBI): domain Eukaryota; kingdom Metazoa; phylum Arthropoda; class Insecta; order Hymenoptera; family Figitidae; genus Ganaspis; species Ganaspis brasiliensis. The sequence goes on from JAZKLR010000480.1 coordinate 488,975, forward strand.
TTTTCAAATTCTGTGCACAGCACAATTTGTAAAATAAAAAAATAAACATGACGATTAACTGTATTTATATTATGTAATAATATACATACATTTCGGTTACTACGGAACTACGCGTTGAGTAGCGGTGACACCGGTCCGCGCCGCGCTAGCATAACTTAATAATTTTTTTCTCAAAAACTATAATACATACCATCTTTTTCTTTGGCTTAAATTTTTAAGCACATTATAGGCTATGTTTATGAATTTTTTGAAAAAGATCGATGATATACTTTAGATTTTGTTTAAATAAATAATTTAATTTTTTTAATAAAAATTTAATTATAAACAATTTCTTAATTATTATAATTTTTCTTGAAAGAGTATTTAAATACGAGTAATTTAAAAAAAAATGATCTCAATTGCTTCAAAATTACAGAAGTTATGATAAAACAAAAAAAATAGTACTCAAAATTTTGAATTTGAATATTTTCGAAAATATTTTGAATTTTTTAAAAATAATTAAAATTTATTTTTTTTACTCCTAAAGGAACCCAAAATATCAATTTCGTAAATATTACTCAATATGACTGAAATTGGTGTGATCACTTGGTATGGACTCGACCTTATGAGAAATAGCTGCTTGAAGTAAACCTTAAATTTTACTGGCCGGCAAGATATCTGGAGTTTGGATTGTCTAAAATCAGAAAATCAAGTATTTTCCTGAAATTTGGATCTGTAGTTATCGCATGAACTAGGATATTTTAATTCCGATAAAAAAAAACAAAATGGCGGATGTTTAAACTTTTTAACCCTTTTTTTACAACTTAATTTGTTTAAAAAAAGGGTTAAATATTCATGGATTTTTATAATCCTAGTTCATGCCAAAGCGGCACGTGCATAGAAGAATCCCTAAAAATTTGAGCTCAATCGGTTCAATAGTTTTTTTTAAATCGTGTCGGCCAGGTCGAAAAACGTTGTTTTGAGAAAAACGCGTTGAACGTTCGCGCAACCAAAGACTGCTCGGGCTGGTCACACAATATAAATATTCTATTGTGTTTTTGATTTATATGGTTAAAAGTACTTAAATACATAAATACTTTTCTCTTATATTGCAGTGTATTATCAAATAATAAATTTTACTATTAATGTTACAATGAGATTTGTTTAAACAATTTTTCATTGATTGGCTAAACGGCATTATACTTCTGCAGTATCGCGTTTTTAGCATTTTTTTTAAACTGTACTATCTATATATTAGTTTTAACCTTATTTCTACAGGTACATAAGATACGAAAATAATGTTTTTGAAAAAGAAATTTTTTTAAAAAATAAATCCATACTGACCCCTTAAAAATATAAAAAGGTAGTCATTTTAAATACTTATTTCAGAAAAAATAGAAAAAAGAATTCTTTAAATATTGATGTCAAAATTCGCCATTTTGAACTCACGACTGGGTAAATCGCCTGTGCATAAAAATGAAGAAAAATATGAATAAAAGTAAAAAAAATTTTTTATATGTTTTCTATAATCAATTATCTTGTTAATATTTAAAAAGAACTAGCTTTGAATACAAAAATATAATCTTTTTATCATAAAACTAAAGTTTCAATCCAAAGCAGTCCGACAAAAAATGTAAATAAAGTCTACAACAATTAAATAAAGCTTCTAGAATTATAAAATAACTTACAGAAGTAAATTAAACACTGTAATAAATTACAAACATACCTGCTTGCTTCAAAATAGCGTGAGTTTTAGAAAGAAAACCAAAAATTTGACATTCAATCAAAAAATGTGACAGGTTAATCGGCCATGATTCTTTACAGTCACGTGACTCGCGTAATTCGTAATAGTATGTATTTTTTTTGCGCATGCGCCCTTCTTTTGATTCATCCCGCGCTTATTTCAAATCATGTTTTAAAAATATATTAAAAATGATCCTTTAATGCACAATTATTATAATTATATTATTAATATAAATAATAATAATAATAATTAATAAATAATTGAAATTTGAAAAAAACAATTAAAAAATATCAAAGAAATGTATATGTGTAGAAAATAGTTGAATAATGACAAGAATAAATTAAATTTCGAAAAAAAATTAATGAAAAATGAGAAATATATTCAAAAATGAAGTAAAAAAATAAAAAATTTAATACATTATTTGAAAAATTGTATAAAATAATTAACAAATTAACAATATAATTAAAATATTAAGAAACTAATTAAATAATGACATAAATAATTGAAAACTGATCTTCAAATTTAATAAATTCATGACAATAATAAAAAGATTGAAGAAAATGACTTTTTAAGAAAGTAATTCCAAAATGTCAAAAGTATTTGAATATTTACAAAAATAGTTATAATTTGAAAAAATAATTGAGAATTGACAAAAATAATTAATAATTTTAAAAAAATTAAAAATTTGAAGAAAATACTTGAAAACTTGACAAAACAATTGAAATATTGAAATAAATAATTCAAAACTGGTGTAAAAATTAAAAAAATTATAGACAATAATTGTAAAGTTAAAAAACAAATTTTCTAAGTCTGAGGAAAATAATTGAAAGTTAAAGAAATTAATTGAAGTTTGAAGACAATAATTGCAATTTTAAGAGAATAATTCAAAAATAGCAAAATAAATTTGAATATGAAAAAAGTAATTAAAGTTTGAAGAAAATAATTGAAAAAGGTGTAAAAAAAAATTAATAAATTCGTAACAATAATAAAAATATTGATGGAAATAATTAAAAACAGGTGTAAGAAATTTAAAAATCCATGACAATAATCAATTTTAAGGCGGCCTTCCCTTCAGTGAATAGAGGGATTTTGTGGAAGGTGTTAAGGGACAGGGGGATAGAGGAGGGGCTAATTGAAAGGCTAAAGGAGTTATATAGGGATGGGAAATCGAGGGTAAGAGTAGGAGAGAAACTGGGGGAGGAATTTTGGGTAGGAAGAGGGTTAATGCAAGTCTGCCCGTTGAGTCCGTTGCTATTTAGTCTCTTGATGGCGGATCTAGAGGAGAGATTAAGGAAAAAAGGCAAAGGAGGTGTAGTTATAGGAGTGAAAAAATTATATGCGATGGCATATGCAGACGAAATAGTGCTGTTGGCAGAAGATGAGGCGGGTATGAAGTTGTTAATTAGGGAGTTTGAAAAGTATGTAGGAGAGAAGGATCTATGGGTAAACGTGGAAAAGACAAAGATGGTGAGATTTAGGAATAGGAGAGGAGGGATGTTATAAGAATGGAAGCTGAACGGAAGATACGTGGAGGAAGTGGAAGAATTCTGTTATCTGGGTTTCTGGTTTTGTTATAATGGAGGGCAAGGGTTAAATGTGAAAAGAAGAGTGGAAAGAGCGAGTAGAATGATGGGACAAGTGTGGGGGATAGGGAAAAGGAGATTTAGAGATGATTGGAGGAGAAGGGTATGGCTGTTTGACGTGTTAGTGTGGTCGGTACTGAGTTATGGGGTAGAGGTGTGGGGGTGGAAAGAAATGAAAAAAGTGGAAGGTATGCATGAGCGTTTTTTGAGATGGACAATGGGTGTGAGTGGAAACTGTCCAGGTTATATGTTGAGGGATGAACTGGAGAGAGAGAAGATGGTGGTGAGACAAAGAAAGAGAGCGTGGGGGTATGAGGAAAAGTTGAAGCAAGGAGGAGGGAGCAGTTGGGCGAGATTGTGCTTGAGTTTAATTAGTGGTAGGGAAGAGAGAGGGGAGATGTCGAGGTGGGAAAAGGATAGAAGAGAAGTGAGGAAGGAGGTGAAAAAAGGGTCTGAGTGGAAAAACAAGGGGGTGGAGGTAGTATGGAGAAGAAAAGATAAGGAGGAGAGGTGGGAAAAGATAAGAGATTCGAAATATAATATGTGGTATGTAATGGTGAGAAAGGAAGGAATACCGCAGTACTTGAAAAGAATGAATAAAGAAAGTAAATGGAGCAGAGTAGTGAGATTTAGAATGGGAGAGGATATGAACGAATGTAAGTATTGGATGAGTGAAGAGGAGAGGCTGTGTAGGGTGTGTGGGTATGAATTGGAAGAGTGGGCCCATGTGTTGGATAGGTGTAGCAAAGAGGAAGAAGAGAAAGAAGGAGTGGATGAAAGTGTTAGATGGATTTTGAATGAAAACGGACAAGGAGAAGGATGGATGAGAAGGCTAGAGGAGTTGAGGGAAAGTAGGGCTAGCTAGAATAGCTAGAATACGGGGTAAGTCGTCGTTGTGTTTTTGCGGGATTTGATGGCCCAATCGTGGGGTGTCGGAAAGGAGACCAAGAAGGTCATATAAAAGTTTAAATATACGGAAGAAGCCAAAAAGGCTAGAGGGAACAGGAAACGGAAACCCTGGCACTGGGCGTTTAATATTAGTAAATTTAGTGAGTAGTTAAAGATGTAGATAAGGTGTTCAAAGAAACGTCGTTGTAATAGGTTAAGTTAGATTAAGATATATGTAATTGAATCCTCGAACCCTGCGATATGTGCGGGGAGAGTAAATAAAGTAAATAAAATAATTGTAATTTGTAAAAAATAATTCTAAAATGGCAAATATAACAAAAATATGAAAAAAATAATTGGAAAATAACAAAAATAGTTGATTAATGACAAAAGCAATTGAAATATGAAGAAAATAATTGAAGAATATAATGAAAGTAAATTGAATTTGTGTTGAAAATTTGAATATTCCTGAAATATTTCGAAGATTGAAGAACACAATTGAAATTTATTTAAAAAATTATTAATTAAATTATTAGAAAAAAAAAATTGAAAAATTTCAAAAATAATTGAAATTACAAGAAGATAATTGAAGAATAACAAAAATAATTGATAACTGGTGCATAAAATTAAAAATTGTATGCATTATATATAAGAGACAATACTTGAAGAATTGACCAAACAATTGAATTCTTAAGAAACTGATTAAATAATGGTTTAAATAATTGAAAGCTGGTATATAAATAAAAAATTTATAGATAATAATTTATTGAAGTTTCAAAAAAATAATTGAAATTTGTTGAAATTTATTAAAAAACAATATACAAATTTAATAAACTCATGACAATAATAAAAATAATAAAGAAAATGATTGAAATTTGTAGAAAATAATTGAAAAATGACTGAAGTAAATGAAAACTTGTGTAATAAATTTAAATATTCATGACAATAATTTAAAGACTAAAGAGAATAATTGAAATTTTAAAAAAATTAAATTCAGAATCGCAACCTTTCGGGAAGTTTTCAAACTTGCAGCAAACTTGATGAAAGTTTTGGAATTTCAAAAATGGTTAAAAAAGTTACAGAATAATTTAAACTGTATTTAATTTTTTTATTTTTTCCAATAAAGTAAAATAACGTCATTTGAATTTTTAATAAATTTGACTATTCGGCACTTTAAATTAATCTAAATTATTAATAAAATTCATATAAGTGTGTAATATATAAATTATTGTTAGTCATAATCAATATTATTACACTTTGGATTTTAAAACGTGGACAGAAAAAGACGAATAAAGATAAATAGTAATTACTATTTAAAAAAAAAACATGGACTAAATTCACTCTGGATTTCAATAAAATTTGGATGACTTATTAAGCTCATGAATATCTAAATTTGGACATAGAGATTTTTGAAAATACCCAACCAAATTTTCTTGAGCACCTTTTTTCATCGAAAAAAGTCGTTTTTTGCCCAAATTTTATTCCATGCTAAAAATACAACTTAATGAATACAAAAATCACATTCCTTATCTCAAAACGAATGGATTGACCTATATAAAGTTTATAATTGATAAATAATTCGTAAAATAATTTATGTTTTTACAATTTTTTGCATTTAAAATTTTTTTTTTTTTTAAATAATTTTTCCAATTAACTTCTACATTATTAATTTCTTGCTTTCTCTATGAAGGAACAAATTATTTTGCTTACTTGGAAGCGAAATGTACATGAAATGGACATAATTCTCACCTAGTTTTACTCCATTTCGGTATATATATATTTCTCGTTTTCTATTTTTTTTTTCTAAATTTTAGTTGTTTTTGGCATTTTTCAACTGTTTTCTACACATAAAGATTTTTTTGATATTTTTAAATTATTTTTTTTAAGTTTTAATTATTTTTTGAAAATTCTATTATTTTTTCAAGTTTTCAACTATTGTCTAAAAAGTGTAATTTTTACGCCAGCTTTTATATATTTATGTCATTATTCAATTAGTTTCTTTACATTTTAATAATTTCGTCAAGTATTCTTTTGCACAAAATTTAAATTTTTTACACTAGTCTCAAACTTTTCTTTTAAATTTGAATTATTTTTGTTATTCTTTAATTATGTTCTTCTATTTTAAAATTTTTTTAATTATTTACTTCAAATTCCAATTATTTCGTTTCAATCTTTGTCTTTATTTTATTTTTTTTTAATCAATTTTTCAGTTAGTTTTGTCATTTACAACTTTTTTTTCAAATTGAATTATTTTTGTCGTTATTCAATTATTTTTGAGATTTTCAAATTATTTTTTTCAAATTTGAATGTATTTTCCTGCTGGCGCCCCCCAATTATTGCTTTATTCACTCACTTTTTTTACTTAAAAACTAATTATTTACTCAGTTTTTCAAATTAAAAAGTCATTTTTTTACTATTTTCAATCTGCAAGTCCGAAGGCAGCTCTCATCGATTCGTTTTATTTATTATTATAGTGTAATTCCTAAAATGTATGGAAAACTAATCGCGCGCTTGTGCGCGTTATATTTTGCTAGTTAATTAATAAATTAGAAATTTCGAAATAAGTGGGGTTAATGATTATTTTCGTCACTAGTGAAAGAATAATTATTTTGGCTCCATTACCATTTGATGATGCCTAGAAAAAAAAGAAACATTTCGCTTTACCTCAGAATCGGCACTCGATATTTGTTTACAAATAATTAAACAATTACCAATAATAATATTAATAATAATAATTGCGCAGCACTGACAATAGTTAATATTTTGAATTGAAGAAATATTCTTAAATATACAAAGTTAATGAAATATTTGTGGTTCAAGAAATAAATTAAAATTGAAATCAGAATTTCACCGAGATGTATGCAAATCGACCTAGAAATCAAACAGAATGAATAATTTTACCTCAGCTAACAATTTGGTTAGCTGGTCTAGACTGCTAATTTTCAGTTTCGAGTTCAAACTAGGAAATTCCAAAGCAGAAATTATTCTGTGGTCTGCAAGCTTATGCCTTTCTCGAGTACGTAACTTCAACAATATCACAAATTTTATAACTTCATTTACTCTTTAAAGGACCAGCAACTTTTTACTGCAATGAAAATTAGTTATGGAAAAATTATTCACAGACAATTTAATTTTTTCAAAAAGCACTTAGAGACTGAACTTTTTACCTTGGATTTATTTTAAATAAAATGTTTTACCAGTAAATAGATTTCCCTTATGGGGACAAATTTTTTTTACAGAGAAAATTTTAATATAAAAATAAATTACAAATTATCAAAATTATCCGCATAAACTGACAATAATTTTTTTCAAAATATCCTCAGGCTTCGTGTGTGAAACCCATTTAACATCCAGTCCTCCATGACTTCTTTTTACACCAATAAGCTTTTCTTCCCAGTTATCACTGTCTTTTAATGAAACTTTCAAAGTAGGTTAAATAGTGAATCTCGCGCTCACGAATTTTTCTCGCTCCGTTTCACAGGGTGTTCAAAATTAAAAATAAAAAGTGCGAAGAATTACGTATTCAAGAAATAAATTAGAAACACAAATTCAAATTAAATTTTCATTTCAAGTTCATTTTCTTCCTGTTTAGTTTCTATTTTTCCTTTTTAAAGAAGACAGGTGCAAAAATGTCACGGGTTAAATAAGTAAAATTGCAATTTTTTTAAATTAATGTAAATTAAATTAGCTCTCAATCCCTATTTTGATCATTTAGTAAAATTAACGAGGTCGTGGTTTAATAATTGAATACATAAACAAGCTTTACGGTGTCGCGTAAAGATATATATGCTTAGCGTCTTATACTAATGACTTTCTTATTCACCAAAGAGCAGATCGAAGTAGCTCTTAGCTTCTGAGTTATACGAGAATTTCAATCCCAAGTTTCACCTTCATACACACGTAAATTAATATTTTTATTTAACCGTAATTACTTTTTTTTCATTCATTTTTTTACAAATTAAATTAAAATTAATTTTGTCCTTATTTAATTTTAAATTTTTCAATTCAATGCTGATTATGCAAAATTTACAATTCCTAATGGCTTTTGATTCGATACAAACTAGAAAATTAATTTTAACTCTCTCTAGAGCTAAATTACGATTCTGAAGTCAGATTTTAGAAATTTAAAATGGTGGATCCAATATGACTGATGAATTTTGAAAAAACGGTTAAATTTGCTTGAGACTTGCTATCTGTAAAAATTTTTATATATGTATATTTCATCAATCAACGCCTGACAAAAAAACGTAATTAACATTTCAATCAAATTTAATTCGTGACTGGAATGTAGACAATTACACGTCTCATTGAAAAAATTAAAAAAAAGAAAGTTGCAGCTTTTTAATTTTCCTCTCTTAAAGAGTCAAAGAAACTTCTCGTGGTAATAAAGTTGTTTTTTCACTTTTCTCTTGTTTCTCTTTTGTTAGAAGTAGTTGCCCAGCTAGAGTCCGCATTTTTCTTCAAGCTTCTCTCCCTTGGAATTGTCTTAAGATTTTTCACGGCACTTTAGCCGCCACAGGAGGCAACTCCGCCCTCTCTCGCAATCATCTCTCGCTGCGGAAAAGTTACGTTTTTCATGGGAAGAACTTCACTAGCTACATGCACTATTTTCTGCAATCTCCTTAAAAATTTGAGCGACTGTCAAAAGATGACGGACTTCATTTTTATAAAATTCCTCAAGAAGTAATCACCTTAAAGTTTACACTTTTTGTTAAAAAGGGTGTAAAGATTAAAATGAAGCTCTGCTTATTTTTAAAGAAACGTACTGAATAAAAAAAAAAATTTAAATTGTAATTTTATAATCATTTTCAGTCCGTTTCTAGAATTTAATAAATAATTTCCTGTGTTCTTTTTTATTGTTCTACTTTGGAAATATAATTATAATTAAAATAAATCACCCCATTAATTCTTACTCTGTTTCGCATCAGATTTAGTATCAAGAGACTTGACTAATAACTGCAGGTTAATCAAATCAAATACTTTTTTTTTAAATTCCAAAAACCTTACTTATTGTAGTAATTCAAAGTTTGAACAAATTAAACAACGCGCGATGGCACAAATAATTTAAAATGGGGAAAAATAATTAACATTTGAGAAAATAATTGAAAAAATTACATAATATACTTTAAATAAAGGAAATAAAGGTTAAATAAAATAATTGAAATATGAAACAAACCATGATAATTTGTAAAAAATAAATTATATTTGAGTAAAATAATTAAACAAATTAAAGAGTTTCTTTGAAATAAGAAAAAACAATTGAAATTTGACAAAAATACATGAAGATTTTAGAAACAAATTGAAAAAAATTAGAATAACTAAAAATTAGAAAAAACTTGAAGAAAGCTAAAAATAATTGAAATTCAGGATAATTAATAAAATTTGTTTGAAATTATAAAAACAAATAAAAATAATTAAAAATTAAAGAAAATAATTCAAATTTTAGAAAAATGTTTGAAAATCTTAGAAAATAATTTTAGAAAATAAGAATAATTAATTAACAATCAATGAAAATAATTTAGAACTGATAAAATTAATTCAAAATTGAAACATATAATTGAAATAAGCTGAAAATAATTTAAGATTGACAAAAAAATTGAAATATGATAAAAATAATTTAAATATGAAAACTTGGAAAAAGTAATTTTCAAATAAATAAATTTAAGAGAAATAATTGAAAAATCTTAGAATATATGTTAAAAAAAAAGAAAATAAATACAAAATTAATCACAAACTTTTAATTCAAGAGAATAATTCGAAAATCGCAGAAACAATAGAAAATTGATGAAAATAATTGATAATTCAGAGAAATAATCTAGAATTTTGAAAATTATGCTTGAATAGTGAAAATAATTGAAAAATCTTTTTAAACATAAAAAATTGATAACAATAATCTAAATTTGAAATAATAACTGGGCAATTAGGAAATTAATTGAAAAATACTTCAAATGTAGACAAAATAATTGCCAAATGATAAAAAGAAATGAATTTTAAACAAAATAATTGAATATTGCAATATATATTTGAAAGTTTAGAATAATATTAATTCAGAAATAATTAATATTATTAAAAATTGAAGATAATAATGGGAAATTTGAGAAAAAGATTTAAAAATCTTAGAAAATAATTTTAAAAATAGGAATAATTAAAAATTTGGGAAAATAATCGAAAAATGATTTTAAATCGATTTTAAATTGAAGAAAATAATTGAAATAAGATAAAAACAATAATAATTTGACAAAAAAAAGGAATTTTGAAATATATAATTGAACAAATTTCAGAACTTTTTTTAAATAAAAATGATAATTGAAATTTGAGAAAAATACTTGAAAATCTAAGAAATTAGTTGAAAAATAGAAATCATAATTGAAAATTGAAGAGGACAATTTTTAATTTAAGAGAGATAATTGCAAAAAATACAAAATATACATAAAAACAAAAAAATGATAGATATAATTGAAAATTGAATAAAATAATGGAAATTTCAGACAATTAATTAAAAATATTTTGGAAATTATGAAAAAGAATGTAATTAATTAAGAAAAAAAATAATAATATAAATAATTTAAAAATGGAAAATAATTTAAAATTGAAGAAAATAATTGACATATGATAAAAATAATGATAAGTTGAAAAAATAACTTAAATTTGAAATAAATAATTGAAAAAATTAGAGAATTAAACAAAAGTAGTAATTGAAATTTGAGAAAAATACTTGAAAATTGGAAAAAATTTATTGAAAAAAATGAGAATAATTATTGAAGAAAGCTAAAAATAATTGAATTTTAAGACAATTAATAAACATTTTTAAAAATTATGAAAACAAATGAAAATAATTAAAAATTGAAAAAATAATTCAAATTTTAGATAAATCCTTAAAAAATCTTAGAAAATAATTTTAGAAAATGAGAATAATAATTATCAATCGAGGAAAATAATTCAAAAATGATAACATTAATTTAAAATTGAAATATGATGAAAGTAGTTTAAGATTGAGAAAAAAAATTGAAATATGATGAAAATAATTTAAATATGAAAAATTAAAAACAGTAAATAAAATTTGAAAGATGTAATTGAAAAAATTATAGAATATATGTTTAAAAAAAACATAATTACAAAATTACTTAAAGAATTTTAATTAAAGAGAATAATTAGATAATTGCAGAAACAATCGAAAATTGATAAAAATAATTGACATTTCAGATAAATAATCGAAATTTTTGAAAATTATGTCAAATTAATGAAAATAATTGAAAAATCGTTTAAAAAATTGACCATTGAAGAGAATAATGTAAATTTGAGATAATAACTGAAAATTTAGGAAATTAATTGTAAAATAATTAAAAAAATGAAAATTGAACAAAATAATTGAAGATTGAGATAGGTATATATTTGAAAGTTCAGGAAATTAATTAAAAAATTATTAAAATAATTCAAAATTGAAAATAATAATTGCAAAATGACAAAAATAATGGTTAATAAAAAAATTTCAATTAATATAAAATTTAGGAATAAATAATTAAATTTAATGTCAAAGGCAAAATAATTAAAATTGAAAAAGTGATTGAAAAAACTAAACAAAATGACTGAAATTTGAAGAAGGTTTAAGATTTAGAGAAATAATTTAATATAATTAAAAATTGCAGAAAATAATTGAAAAATGATAAAAATAGTACAAAACTGTAGTTTAAGTAATTGAAATCATAATAGAAAAGAATTATTAAAAACTGAAGAAATTTTTAAATCACTTCAAATTTAGTATATTTGTAATCTGGATTAATTGAACTTTTAATCAATGCAAGTTCACATTAACTGAAATTTGAAAAAATTAAAATTGCCATAAATTTAAAATTTGAGAAAATGGTAGAAAGGTGAAATATGATTTAAAGTTTGAAAAGAAAATAACATCTTGTGACAAATATCAGGTATGGACAGAATAAATGAATGAAGGAATTAAATTTGTAAATTATTATATATAAATATTATATACATATAATTCGGGCCCTATTTTCTTTTTTGGCCCAGGGCCCTTGCCCTTTCAGTTACGCTACTGCTGCAGGTTAACTAATTGTCAAGTAGGCGGATATTTGAGATAATGCATAGAAAACTTCCTAAGAGACAAATTTCGTACTTACAAATTGATTGTTCATGTACATTCTTCTCTTGTGTTTAACTTTAATACTTGTAGCAACTTTTACATTCATTATATTAATGGAAAATATTGATTACTTTGACTTTTGGACAAAAATATAACTTTTTATATAACCTCAAAATATATATATTACAGAACTCACTGCGCAAGCTCAAGATTATCGATTATTGATATATCGATATATCTCGAACTTCTTCAGAAAACTCTACAATGTATTTACAGGTTATATGAAAAGTTCTAAAGTAAAATGTTTTTCATTGATAAAGAAAGCTTAAAGTGTCAAAGTTGCAACAAATATAAAAAAGTTTCGTATAATAATAAACACCAATACAATTTTAAATATATTTACTTTCCTCAGATTCACATTCTACGTTTTAACATACTAGTCACATAGATGAATTTAGGAGAAAATAAAGCCGGGATGCCATTAATGAATCTAGTAATTGAAGCATAAGTTTAATATTTTAATTATATTTTACTGCGGTATGATTTAGCGGTCCCGTAAAAGCGTTCAATTTAAACCTGGGTGCCATGAATCTTTTAAACCTTGTAGTAAACACGTTTAAGAGACAGTATTGGCATCCCATAATCGGTTTCAACGGATTAAGGATTCAAGGAGCAGCTTAATGCTACATAAATTTCAATTTTAAATCAAAACAATGTACTGCAAAGAATGATAAAATATCATAAGTTTAGTTATATCAATATACTTGAAAAAATTATCATTTGTTAAATTTAAGTAAATACATTTAGTTGAAAAATAAAAAGAATTACTTCATTGATCCAAATAAAAAAGCTGATTCATTTTATTAGATTTTTAGTTTAATCAACTGTGCTTTATTGAACAAAAATGTTTTTAGTAGAAAGATTACTTTATTATGAAAAGAATAATAGAATTATCAACTGCGTTTACAAATTGAGATAGCTACATTGTGATCTGTTAAAAACGAATTGAGAACATATGTTCATATATAGAGAGTTAAGAACATATAGAAAAATATTCAAATACACTAATGCGACATCTGACGGACTTTACAGTAAACTAAATTCAAAATCAATTAACACATTTGAAACTTATTTCTTCTTTAACACATTTAAACAGAAAATGCATTTCAAGGCAAAATAAATTTATGTTAAAAATTATTTTCTTAACTTATAAACTTATTTTTTGACGTAAATACCAAATTTGTTATGCGCGTTGTAAACTCTTAACCACTGAAAGACACTGATTAAACAAAGATTAAATTAAAATTAATTAAGTATTTTGCTGTTCTTAAAAATTTTACTAAATAATTTTTTTTTTTTTTTTGCTTTTATCTTAGCTAGCTTTTATTACATTTTTTAATAAATTTATTTGGAGTCTCAAGAAAAATTTGGGAAAGAAAACTACATTACGTTTTTAATATTCACAACTCCTACTACCAGTATGAGGTTCAAGTGTTTTTCACTCAAAATTTTGATTCGATACAAACTAGAAAATCTTAGAAATCTTAGAGGAAAAAATCATTTCCAAAATTGATCAATTAAAATTGTTCTCAGCACATTTTCATAATAATTATTAAATTAGCGGATAAAGCTTGTTAGGTAGTTAGAAGCGAAGCATTTACAAGTTTTCCGGAACACAAAATTCAGAACGATTCTGAGATCGCTTCTAGTATTATGTTAAATTTAAACATACATTTGGCTTCTGAAACTATAAATTAATTAATCAGGATTACAATATAACAGTCTTCCATATAATACTAAAAATAATCGAAACAAAAGTGACAGTTTTCTGTCCAAACATTGTCCAAAATTAGTTAACTACTGAACTAATGATTGAGTTTAAATTCTTAAATAACAAAAACAACAAAAACATGGTTGTTTGTGTTTTAGCTTCACTTCTCTCAAAATCTTGACATAATAGGCAATTTTTGACTTCAGATTCGTGTTCAACGCACAAAAATTCACCAAAAATCTGTCCAATATTAAGAAAAAATTGTAGACTAATGTAACATGATAAATTCTTTTTATTTACTTAGGTGAAATTCATGGTACATTTCAAACAAACAAAAAGTGTTTCCAATAAAATTAAAAAATGGATTTTATTTAAACTCCATACTTTTATAAAGTAAAAGTTTATAATTGTTTATAATTATTATAAACAAAAAATGTATATGATTAAATTAAAACCAAACAAACAAATCATTTGTTTTAATGTAGCGAACATTTGTTTATATTTTTCTCAAAGACAGAACTTGTTTGCGCTAAAAAAATATTTCTTCCAGTATTCGTTATTTTATCGCAAATGTCAACAATTTCATCAATAGCTGTAATTCAGGAAATTCTTCCCTTTTTTCTAAACATTATTATTTAACAAAATTACCAATTTTCTTATATTAGTAAAATGTCATCTTTCTCAATATAAATATAATTATTTTTTTTAATTTGGAGCTTATCGACGAATATTATTAAAGCAAAGTATTTTGTAATCTAAAGCACCAAAAGACCGCAATTATAATTATAAATAATTAAATTTATTACCAAGTGGAATTTCAATTTCCGTCTCACAGAAATTCATTGAGATTAAATTTCTATCTTATTTATTTTTTACAAGATTTTAATGAAGCGATTTTAATTAATTTAATACAACAAAACATAATGAATTTAATTATTATTTTCTTGTGCAAACAAACTCTTTCTGAAACCAATGTCGCATTGTTTGGTTTATCGAAGATTATTCAGAAATAACTTAATCCTGCAGAAATCCTATTACTGGAAATTGAAAGTAAATCGGTTTACTTTCTCTATTATTCCCAATTTCTCAAAGCTTTTAAATTTTCAATAAATTTAGGGAAAATAGAGCTTATATAAAATCGACTGAATAGAATGCTCAAGAACACACTCGGAATATTTTAATCTAATTTCAGATAAGCTTCTTACCAAAGGTATAGTTTCCCATTTCTTACTTATTTGCTAAAATCTATTTGCCCTTGATTACAAATAAAACTTTTAAAATACTGTTTATTAAGAAAATGTAATATATATTTTAAAATTTTTACAGTTTATACTACGTAAGTGTATTATTTAATTTATTACTGTAAATTTCGTGCTTGCTGATAAACATATTTTTATAAACATATAACCTTAATAACTTCACAACAGTTGTTATGTCAATCAGTCAAAACTATCAAAAATTTGCAAATTACTTATTTACTTCAAGTTAAAATTAATCACAAATAAACTAGAACGCGAAAAAGAAAATATCGAATCACAAAATTATTGAAAAAGTACTATGGTAAATTTTGAAAAATGTCACACTTGGGCGAATTTTTGATAATTAACTAATTATCTGATGAATTTCCTGATGAATTTCTAAATTAATTTTTAATTGTTTAAACAATATTAATTTGCTGAAACAATTTTTTTCATAATTTTGGTTTTAACTAGATATTTTTCAATCTTACAAAGTTTTGAACAATGAAAGTGAAGAAAAGAAATTTTATTGACTTAGTGTTTATTTGTTTAAACAACTAAATTTGTTTAAAAAAAAACTTTTTATGAAATTTACATAGAATCGAGTAACTTTTTTAAACGTTACTAAAGTAAGTACTATAACTGTTTTTATCCACATTTTGCAACATATATGTTCAATTTGCTTAAACAAATTATTTCTAATCATTCTCATTGGTTTAAAATTAAGACACTTTAAAACGTCTTAAAAGTGAGGATAAAAATGTCCTAAAATAAGACACTTGTTTTTACAGTGATATTTATTCAAAAATTGACTTTTCTTTTTAAATGACGATTCTTTCATGAAGGATTGTCGTAAAAAAGTTGTTATCTTTAATTTCTTTTACTTACGCAATTTACGGTATATTTTAGTTTAAATAATTAAAATTTAAATATCAATAGTACAATTGTATAATTTTCATTTTTAGGTGAATTTTATGAAAATTTGATTTGAACAATTAAAACTATTTAAACAAATAAAAAGTACCAACAAAATCTTTTTTCTTAGATTCCTTCTTGAAAGAATCGTTATTTAAAAAGAAAATCCAATCTCTAAATCTAAAAAATAATTTGTTTAAACAAACTTAAATTGTTTAAACATTTGCAAAATGTGGATAAAAACAGTTATAGAACTTACGTGAGTAAAATTTGCCAAAAATTACATGATCAAAAAAAGTTTCTTTTAAACAAATTTAATTGTTTAAACAAATAAAAATGAAGTAAATAATTTATTTTCTTTACTTATTTTGTTCAAAAATGTGTAAGTTTGAACAATATCTAGTTAAAACCAAAATTATGAAAAACAATTGTTTAAAACTTTTGTTAAAAATTTGTTTAATCAAATCAATATTGTTTAGGCAGTTAAAAATTAAATTAGAAATTCATTAGGTCATATAATTAGTTAATTATCAAAAAGAAAATTTCGTTTTAGTAAATACTAAAAAAATAAAACTAAATAATAAAATACTTAGTGCTTAGAGCAGTGGTTAGTGATTTGGACCGGTGCACTTGTGTGATGTGTAGGTTCGCATCTCGGTGACAATAATTTTTTTTTAGCCATTGAAATTGTTCATTCAATTGAAATTAGTCAAAGATAAAAATTTTGCAACCAAATAATTAAATTAAATTGACTCGGAAAGAATGACCTTTTCTTTTATACAAATAATTAAATGTTTTTATTTAAAAAAAAAACACTAAGTTAGAGAAATGAAACATCTGCAGTGAATACTGTTTCAAATATTATTCGTATCGTACATAAATGGTTATAAAAGATGTTATTTTTTTAGAAATAATTGCTTTCATCTGAAAGTGGTAAAATTATCAAAGTTTGAAGCAGATCGTAATTTACGAGTGTCGCAAGTACGTGACCGGGAGTCAACCAACAACTTTTGCAGTAATTTTCAGATAAATAGTCGATGGTGCTATGCTATCGCGATCCCGCAATTTTCGTTTTCCATTCCACATGTCTCCTAGGGGATCCTCTGGTAAAACGAGCGAGGCAGCAGCGCTCATTCGTAAGAGCGACGGTACCGCTTATTGCCTTCCATTATACAAATCCAAATTGGAAAGTCACTCTGCCCCGAAGGTGCACACTAGATATTCCATATTACGTCTCCAAGTACTTTATACTTCTCTTTTTTCAAGCCGTCGAGTTTCTGCATTTCATTATATAAAAAAATTCGCTAAATAAAGTTCTTTAAATCTTGATCTGATCCTTTTGACAAAAAAAAAAAAAAACATGCTATATTTCACATAGAAAAACCAATTTTGAGGAGAAAAAGGTGCTTTTTCATTCTTAATCGTTTTCTCGTACTTTGCTACGACAATTTCGGAATAATTATTTGCATTCTGAATTCACTGAGATAAAGATTTTTTTTACAAGAATAAAATTATGTTTACATTGATTGCATTGAAAGAAATTGTTTTTATGCTTGTTCCAAAAATAGTGTTGTAAAGTCATACGAGCTTTTACAAAAAAATACTTTAATACATTATTATAAAATCAATTTATAGTTTTTTTTCTGGTAATATTCACATTACTACGGATCAATAATCTAAAGAATTTAAACAAGAAATTGTAAAATTATCAAGATATTAATAAAAATAAATTGAAATTTTTTTCATATAAAAGTTCTTTTACAAATATATAATTCACTTAAACTAAAATCATTATGTATAGTGTATATATTTAGAAAGTACCTTTAGAAGCCTTCCTTGAAGCACATTTTGATGAAAAAAAAAATAATTAATAAGGTATACGGTACTGAAAATTTAAGTATACAATTTTTTTATCTTAATCCAAAAATTGGAAAATATGAACCATCACATATTAAAATAAAAACCTTTGAGAATTAAATAAGATAATTATTTAAGGAATTTATTTAAAGATAACATAGAATAAATTATTGTTAAAATATTTTGATTGGGATTCGACATTTTCGATAAGTGTCGGGTAAGTTGGCAAGACAAAAATAATGTACGAAAATATGATGTAAATTTAATTGCAAATATCTCCAAAACAAGGTGGTGAAAATTATTTAAACTTTGAAAAAATACGTCAAATTAATCCGAGTTTAATATATTCTAAAAGCCTTGATCAAAGTTTAATAATTTTAGTTACCGCAAATTCCTCCTAGTTAAAAAATACATAAAACTAATATTAAAGAGATATTTTATTTTTAAATATTATTTTATTTCTTTTTTTTTGTGTCTTAATCACTATAGTTAATTTATGGAGAAAGATTTTAATAACCTAATGTGAAATTGATACAATTTTTAAAAAATTATCTTCGAATTTAAAAACCGGAAACCAGATAAAACCTGGCCTTATTTTAGTTTCAACTTGTATTTTTAAAAATATTATATTATTCTCAAAATGAACTCGGTTGGTTCATTTTAAACGTTTTCGGTCAAATTCAGAATGAATCGGTTTTTATTCGTTTTAAATACGCATTTCAAATGTAATGTACTTGACCATATTCTTTACTTAAA
This sequence comes from Ganaspis brasiliensis, assembly GCA_037103525.1. Classification (NCBI taxonomy): domain Eukaryota; kingdom Metazoa; phylum Arthropoda; class Insecta; order Hymenoptera; family Figitidae; genus Ganaspis; species Ganaspis brasiliensis. The sequence continues at coordinate 507,804 of JAZKLR010000480.1, forward strand.
AATTTTTTTTTTTTTCTGATTTCAGAAGAGAAGGCTGTAGAATAATGGCTGGACAAGAAACTGTGACAGAATTCAGTACCATTATCAGAGTAAGTTTAATAAAAATAATTTGTTCTTTTTCAAATAAATTGTTTTTAGTTATTCAATGTTAAATATTGTATTTTAAATACATTTTTCTACTAATACTTTATACTTGAAAGGCACAAAACGAGGCACAAAAACTATGTTAATCATCAAAATTATGTTGTTAAATCATATATCTTTATTTTTAATTTCAGTATTAATTTGTGCCAATATTCTTCATTTTCACACATTTCTAAATATTAAAATGCTTAAGTTACATTTATTTAACAATTTTGTTACACTTTGAGAAATATTTCCTCATGTAAAATTCTGTCTTACTTATTTTCTCATTTTTCCTTCAAATTGCAATTGCCTTTTTCTTTCTGATTTTCTTAAATTTTGAGCGTTTTTTATATTTCTTAAACAATTATTAATTTTTAATTATTCTCTACATTTCTAGTTGCCTTATCCATTTCTACGTATTCGTTACTACTTCACTCGTACAGCACCAGAAATTTCTGGATTATTAGGAATATTACTGGGTATAAATATTATTTCTATTCTTTGACATTTTCTAAAAATTCCTCAGTTATTTTAATTGTTGCTTCGAATTGCTATGTTATATTTTAAACTGTTCAATTATTAATTAAAGTTTATTTAAAATATATTAATAAATTAATAAAATGTGATTATGCATATTAAACGGATTATTTATCATAATTGACCTGAGAAAATAACTTGTAATTTAACACCTGCAAACTTTGTTTTGAAATTTAATCGGGGTTCCAAAAGTTATACGATCAATTTAGTTTGAAACATTTTGCTTCAAATATGTCAAAATACGTGATTATTAACAATCAACTACAAATTCTCACTCGGTACAAACTTGAAAAATATTATTTTTAAGAGAAAAATCTATTCGATACAAATTAAAAGGAATAATTCATTTCCGAATCAAGTTTTCCGAAGTAAAGCACTTTATAATAAACTTAATGCCTGTCTTCAACAAATTTGCAAGGTTAGAAGAATTCATTCTATCAAACATATATTTGTTAAATTTTATGTAAAATTATGTAAATTTTATGTTTGACAATTGATCAAGATTAAACAAGAATGACTGAAATTTTCCAAAAGAACACGAATTCTTTGAAATTGAAATTAAATTTCAAATCGAGAGCGTCAGTTAAACAAAATTTGTTTAAAAAAAAAAACCTATTTAATTTTTGTTAAACAAATCTTTATGATCAACTTTCTGTTAATTCAAAATATTATTACAAAAATCGACACTCAGGGAAATTAGAAAAAAGCCACGAAGAACAATTTTTTATTTTGTTTGCCTTAGGTACGTTAAAATTCACTTATTTAATTCTATCCATAATAGCAGGGCCGAATCAAGACTGTCACGGGCCTAAAGCACAAAAAAATTTCAGGACCCCCCTAAAAAAACAAATTTTATGCATTTTTATCTTATCAGAGTGTCTAGTGAATAATCATTTAAACAATGCAGAAAATGTTCCAAGAATCTTAACAAAATGTAAAAAAATGAAATTTTACATAAATTACAAAAATTACAATATTTTATTAAAACCAGTATTATGAATGAACAGATAAGAAAGTTAAGGATAATTTACATTGAAATGGAAAAATTAATGCAAAAAGATGTAAAAAATGTACTAATTAGAAAACCTGCAAAAAATAAATAAATTCTTCAAAAATAAAAAAGTTTAAAAAATCAATGAAAGTAAAAAGAAGAAAATTAAGAAATATGGTAATAATGCGTTGTGAAATATTAAACAGTTTAAGGAAGATTGATTAAATTGCTTTTTTAAAATCAAAATACTACTGTTTATTTACCAATAAACAGTAAAAGTTTTTAAAACAAAAAATTGAAATTACAAAAGAGAGGAATAAATGATTTTCAAAAAGTTAAAATATTTGCGGACATGTTTTTTTAAATTAAGAAAATAAATAAGATAATCAGTAAAAAACAGAAAAATGTTACTAAAGATAAAAAATACTTTAAAAACTTGTTTTGAAAATCAAGCAAAAAGCAATAATTTTTTTTAAATGAAGAATTATTGTTTTTACTTATAAGTAAAAACAATTAAACACTTTTAAGAAAAAAATCAATATTTCTAAGAAATAGAGAAATTCTGACCAAATGAGAAACTTTATTATAAAATCAAATTTACGAAAAAATAAATAAAAGAAGAAAAGTCTTTAAAAATTATAAAAATTAATAAGTTATGACAAAGGACAAAAAACTAAATAAATATTTTAAAAATCAAAAAATTAAAAAAAAATATATTTTACAACTTCCAAATTATAATAATAAATAAAATTAATCACTGTAAAAGTAAATAAATGTTTCTAAATATTGTTAAAATAAAACTGTATAAAATTAACTGAAGTAATTTTTGTAAAAAGAATAAAATTTAAAAAAATCTAAAAAATAAAAAAGTACTATTAAGTGCAGAAAAAAAAAAACATTTTTAAAAAGAAATAAAAGTTACCTAAGTGATTTTCTAAAAATACAGAAAAGCATAATAATACATAACCTACCAAAAAAATTGCAAGAAAGAATAATTAAATATTTCAAGAAAGTGATATAAATTAGTGTGTAAATAAGTCTACAATTGTTTCTATAATTTGCAACCGTTTTCAATTTACAATTATTCTCCTTAAATTTTATAATTATTCTTTAACTTTTTTAATTATTTTGTTCTGTTGCAGATTATTCTCGATAGTTTTCGAATTTCTTTTTCAATTGTCAATTACTTTGCGCATTTCTTAATTATTTTTTCAAATTGGCCTCAAACTAACGCTTATTGTCAAGTCTTATTTATTATATTTTTATTGTTGTTATCTAATTTTAGAATTATTGACAAGTATTTATGTACCAAAAGGCTTTGAGCCCGTAAATCTGATTAAATAAATAAATAAATAGATTTTCTTTAATATTAAATTTTTCTCGTCATTTTGTAATTTTTTTTAAATTATGAATTATTTTCTAAAGTCAATTCCATTCTACAATTTTCAATTAAGTTTACTCAATATTCCAAAAAACTTGACTTTGTCCAATTATAAACCATTATTTCAAATTACAATTTATTTCTTCCATTTTTGATTATTTTCTTCAAATTTCAATCACATTTTTCAGTTTTCAATTATTTCTTCGAATATCAATATGCTTTTTTAATTCTAAGTACAATTGTTGAATTGTAATTCAATTCTCTTCAGTTCTTAATTATGTTTTAAAAATTCCATTTCCATTCTTCAATTTTAAATTTTTTCCTTAATTTCAATTATTTTATTCGATTCAATTCTTTTTAATCCAGTTTTTCACTTAGCAATCATTTCCAAAAATTATTTCTATAATTTTCTTAAATTTTCAATTTTCAATTATTTCTTAAATTAAATATTTATAGTTTGATTTTTTAAATTATTTTTTCCAGTTTTCTATTAATCTAGCCATTTTGTCAATTATTTTCGTCATTTTTCAAAAGTTATCTTCAATTTTTCTATTATTCTTGTTATTTTTCAATTATTTTTTTTTTCATTTATTAATTATTTTCTTAATTTGTTAGTTATTTCTTACAATGTTTAAAATTTGTATTTATTCTCTTAAAATTTTAGAATTATTTTTCAACGTTTTTAATTAATTTTTTCAGTTGTTCATTATTCTAGTCATTTTTTGTTTTTTTTTTTTCAATTGTCAGTTATCTTCTTTAATATTTTAAAATCCTCGTCTTTCGCCAATTATTTTTCTCCATTATCAATAAATTCGTTAATTTCAAATTTTTATTTTCTTCAATTCTCAATTTTTTCTTCAAATTTCAATTCCATTTTTTAGTTTTTAATTGTTTTCTTCTATATTCAATAACTTTCAGCTTTTTTCAAATACTTTTTTTAATTTTTAATTATATTCTTTAAATTTAAATTTTCAATTTTCAGTTATTTTATTCAATTTTAATTATTTTTGTCGATTTTCAAACCATTCGTACAATGCGCAATTATTTCCAACAATTATTCCTATAATTTTCTTCATTTTTCAATTTTTAATTATTTTCTTTAAATTCAAAGTTTTTGCTATATTTTATCAATTTTTTTCAGTAGTCTATTAATCTAGTTTTGTAGATATTTTCTTCAATTTTTTAATTATTCTCATTTTTCAATTATTTCTTTTAATTATTAACTATTTTTCGCACTTTGAAATTATATTCTACAATTTTTTCATTTTGCAATAATCTCTTAAAGTTTTATAATGATTCTTTGAGTTATTTAATTATTTTTTTTTTTGTGTATTAATCTAGCCATTTTTCGAATTTTGTTTTCAATTATGAATTATTTTCACGTTTTGTAATTTTTCTCCAGTATTATCAATTTTTTTAATTTCAGTTTAATTTTTAAATTACGAATTTATTTCTTCAAGTTTTTATTATTTTCTCTAAATTTTTATTATTTTCTTAAGTTTTTAATTATTTTCTTTAATTTCAATTTATTTTTTATTTTTAATCCGGTTGTTCAATTTGCAATTTGTTTCAGCAATTATTCCTATAATTTTATTAATTTTTCAATTTTTTAGTTTAAATCCAACGTATATTGTTTAATTTTTTAGATTATTTTTAACAATTGTGTATTTATCGAACCATTTTTCGAATTTTGTTTTTAATTGTCAATTATTTTCGTCATTTTTATATATACATATTCTTTTCCATTTTGTAATTATTCTCGTAGTTTTCATTATTTGCATTTCCAAAAATGTATAGTTTTAAATGACGAACAGCAATGTAGAGTTTCTCATTAATGTTGCTGTTAATTAATATTTTACTATATATATATATATATATATATATATATGTAATAATTGCAACTTTGAATACTTGAAACTTATAAGTTTGAAAAAATTAAAGTTTGAGTCAATTGACATTTGGGATTTATATAAATAATAATGGCTTGGAATTAATTAAGTTTAATATCGTTTTCGACTTTCTTTCTATCAAAAATTTTTTAGATTGAATTCTGATCATTTTAAATTCAATTTTTCATATTATTATTAAAGAATACAAGATTGAAATTGAAGTTTTTAGGATTTATCTACCTTCCCAGAGTTTCTTAAAAAATTGCGGATCGTTTCAAAATTCACGGATCATTTTAAAAATTCTCGTCAATTTGAAACTTTTTTTTCACGATACATTAAATTCTGGCACCGGGCCCTGAATCACGTGCTTTATGTGCTTCAAGATAGATCCGCCCCTGAATAATAGAAAAACCTAATTTTCTGATTCGACACATTTTAAAAGTGCATCAGTTTGTTTGAGATTGATAAAAGTTTAAAACTTGTTTTGATAAAATAAAATACGTTACGCTACAAATTTTTAACTAAAAAGATCAAGAAAAGTCTATTTTATCGAGTTTTATAATTTAAACAGAAGAAACAGTAATTTAATATGGAATTTTAGGAACTTTAAGAGGATCCCAAGATCCTAATCTCACTATGTCTATAAATTACTAAATCAGATTCTGTAGGTCACTATAATACATAGTTTGAAGGACTCACATCTTTCTTCCGAATATTTGAAAAATCATTCGATGGTATTTAATGGTTTCTTTTAAAATAATCTTTAACAAATAATTTGAAACTAAAATGTCAACAAGCAGTTACAATGAACCAGAATGATGAACTTGGGATTAGCAATCGTGACGTCATAAAACAAAAATGGCTGACAGAAGTAGGTAATCATGGTAACTTTGGTCAGAAGTTTTTCAAAATATTTTATAAAAATAATAAAATACGACTCATTATTTAAAATAAAGTTTTTTAATTTGCGCAATCAAGACTCATGAGGGCAAAAATAAGGCGCACAACCGAGGTTGATTTGAATTTAACTCTTGTAGACAGAAGTTTCAGCAAGAATCGAGCCATTTGGTTTTCAATGTTTCGAGACAAATTGAAGATTCATTTTCTAACTTTCTCGATTCTAAGAAAGACTCACATCAAGATCTTCTGCCTCAAAGACAAATTCCATTTCGAGGTAGCAACTCGTTCAATCAATTTAATTGAGAAAAACCGCTTGCTTCAAAACTTTTAACCTGTCCCTTAAGCAGCCAAGTTCTCCGATCTAGATTTGCTGGCAAGTGCTGCTTCAATCAGGATAATTTCACTTGAAGTAGTGAACTTTGAGTTTCCTCGGCAAAGTCCCCCTTTTACTTTTCTTCACTGTTCCGTTCGATCAGCCACAAATGAAAGCTGGATCCACTGGAGCAATCGTTCTCACGATTCCTTCTCTGCTCTCTTCCTTTACTTCATTTGAATGATCGAACGCTTCATTGCTCCAACATCAAAAGAAGATACCTTTACGTATAAGCGAAATTGATGTAGCTACACTTGAAAAATCGTGATTGATGTCTAGAAAAAGAAATTTATCGCCGTCATTAATATACATAGAACAAAATTCAAGAGTTTGGTCTAAAATTAAAAGTGCTGCTTAAGATTTATTTAAGCAAGTTAAAGCGATTCATTAGAGAATTTATTTTAATTTACAAACTTATTGTTGAAAATTTCCTGAAATTACATTCTTATCTCAGAATGAGAAGGTATTAAATTTGTGTGATTTTATTATTTACAGTCAAGAAAGCTTTTCATTCTGACAGAAAAATAACTGTGAACTTTAAATTAAAAATTTTGCAATTAGGGGAAAGTCGGGCAGCCCCGGCCCCTTAAGGAATTTCAGTTATTATTTCTAAAATGAACACAAAAATGTATGTTTTGAATTGTAAATATAATTTTCAATCCTTAATCTACACTTAGAATTTAATTATTTATGAAAAAACTTTTTATTATTTGAAATATAAGAAAATTAAAATATAGTGTAATATTGGTTATTCAAAAAAAGTGTCGGGTACCTCCGGCCAGAATTAAAAACCAATTAAAACCTTAATATTGAGTACACAAAATTGTATTAGGTACTCTATAATAACAATATAAATATTTTCATATTTGCAATAAAAGAAAAGAAACTTACCCATATCGTGAAAATCCGAAAATTAAATAACATCAAATTTGGTTAGATTAACTGTTTATATTTCAAAATAAATGAAAAACAAATGAAGATTACATAGAAATATTAAACTGGCCGGCGCTGGACGATAAGTTTTTTTTTTAGAAAAAGGTAATTTATACACAAATTATTGGAAAATTAAATAAGTAAATTGTAATTATGTATAAAGTGATAGTTCAGCTTTATGAAACAGTAAAATATTTAATTCAAAAGCTTAGAAAACATAAAAATATTGGATAATTAAGTTCCTCTATTTTTTAGAAAATGACACTCATCTTACTGACGAAAATTTTGTTCAAGCATATTTCTCATGTAAATTAATTAATTGAACATATATTTTGGAATTTATATCATGAATCCATACACAATCAAAACCTTTAATCCAAATTTTTATAAGTGACGTAGTTTTTTAAATATTACGTGTGGCCGTGGCTACCTCATGGCCATGGCTACCCGACTTTCCCCTAAACTTTCATTAATTTGAATTAAATGTGGAGAAGGAAAATAAAAAGTTTACAAACTAAATTCTCAATTATTTAAAAGCAAACAAAAGTACTTTCAAATTGAATAATGCCTAGAAAATTTAGTTTTTCAAAAAGGAACTTAAACTCAAATTTAATTAAAACAGGAGTTTGTAATAATAATTGTTCACTAAAAATATGTAAGATAGAAATCAATTTAATTTCTTTTTCAAACAAAAATAATTAACTCTTTTTCACCTCTAGGATTACCTGAAATGTCTCTCTGTATATTTTTACACGACTTATAGTCCTGATTAAATTGAAAACGTATTAGTGGAATTTGATTTTATTTATATAAACATTTTCATCAAATATATTTTTTCTTTTTCCATCCAACTCTTCCGGTAAATCCCTTCCAGTGCAATATAGATGCAGGTGTGATTCCCAAGCTGATTATTTAATAAAAAGAAGTCCTGGGAAAAAGAAACCCTACACCGTTAACGATTTACCGAGAGGACGTTGTCTGCAAAATCAACTTTTATCAACCTCCAAAAGAGAAAAGTAAACTGATAATACTATCTTCTGCAGTTTAACCAAAACGATCACAAAATGTTTCTTCTTTAAATAATTGCTTCTCGTTAAATGAATTCCTTTAATGAAAACTAAATAATTACTTATAATTAAATAAATCTTTATTATATTAAAGAGGTACATTGTACCAGTAATGAAACAATTTTACTTCAGTTTATGTGCACATAAATTTTAAATTCATAGTTCAGCTTCTTACAGGCAAAAATCTCAATCCAAAGGAATTTCGTTTCAAAGATTAACAAACAGCATCTTACATTAAAATTCGAAATTAAAAAAGAAGAGTCGCAAAATTGATTAAAAATCAAGACTGCAGAAGGGTAATTTTTTTTATCACAGAAGTAAAAATAAACTATTTCCATTAAAATTCCATTTTACTCGTCGGTTGTTGAATTCATTGAGATTCACTGACGCCACAAATTCACTCTGCTTTTCTAGTCGTAGAACCCATGTGCAAAAGCGTATTTTAGTCTGACGTCACGGACACTGCACCAGCATTATTAGGATCCACCCCTATCAGGTACATTCGCGCTATATGTTCCAAAGCTTTAAAAAACACTGACCCTGTAGAATTATTTCTATTTTCGCTCAAAATACTTGTCCAATATTTTTTCCTTAGAATAAAATTGGAGAAATCACAAATTTCCTTAATCCATGGTAAATGATATTTGAGGAAAAAATTAGGTCATGCTACTATACGATTAGAGAGATTAGGGTTATTATCAATCTAGAAATAAGGAAGGGAGTTCCCTTCTTTCGAGAAAAGCTGCAAGATTAACAGAAATTGGAACACGATTAAACAAGAAAACCAACAAAAAAGCTTCCAACTTTTTCCGAAAAAGTTATATAATTAATTGACAAAACTACTACCATATAGTGCTTAAATCTCTAATTTAACCTTTTAGTTTTTGTTTAACCTTGAGAATAATTCACTTTTGCCTAATTTGATTCTTGTAAAATTTCATTCAGAAAATAATTTTCTTGAAAAAAATCCCTTCGAAATTTCCTTAGAAACTTTTCACAAACTTCTCAGAACTGTTTCTGAGGAAAAGTTTCTTTCGCCGTCACGTCAATACGGGGATGGAAAGTTATTTCAGCAATTTAAAGTTAATAAAACTATTAATTATTTATTATTATTATTATTATTATTAAACACTCCTATACACAAAAAAAGTCCCCTGATATATTTTCCTATGTATTTTGATGCGCTAAATCCGAATCTGACATTAGAATTGGTCCAGACAATCCGAGTTTGGACCTAACCTCAAAATCAATAAAATGGTACTTTTTTTGCGATAGAATCTAAACCCGACTTAACATTAATATATGTCTAGCATCAATAGATGCCTTCAACTATGAGTAAGTATTATTTTAACACAAAACATACCATGAAGATTGTTATATTATTGAACATTAATTATGGTAAATATTCTTTTTGTACAACAGCTAAAAAAAGGTTTAAACATTATTCAATTCAATTAATAAATTAAATTTTAAATGAATAATAAAAATTTCAATAATCATTCATAAAAATGAAATATTCATTAATTACAACCTGAAAATCTTTTAATTTTAGCAGTTGTACAAAATAATATTTACCTTCTAGCAAAATAAAACGCGCGCCAGCGCGCGAATAGTTTTTCATACATTTTAGAAATTACAAAATACAATAATAAGTATCACAGATCGGTAAATAATATTTTAGAATTAAAAAGAATTGCAAAAAATAATTGAAATTAAACAAAATAATTGAAAATTTTGCAAATTAATTGAAAAAATAATGAAATCAATTAAAAATTGGGGAAAGTAATTTAAATAATCAAAAAATGTTTTAAATATAAAGAAAACAATTTAAATTTCAGAAAAATACTTCAGAATCTTAAAAGTAAATTAAAACAAAATTGAATAATGAAAAATTAGAGAAAATAATTGAGAATTGAAAAAAACATGATTAAAAATCGAGATAAATAAATTAAAATTAAAAAATAAATAATTAAAATTTGAGAAATTAATTAAACAAATTACATAAAATATTTAAAAAAAAAAAAGGAAAGTTAAACAAAATTTGAGAAAAATACTGAAAACTTTCAGAAGTTCATTGAAATAAAAAAAAAATAATTAAAAATTAGAGAAAATAAATGAAAAAAGATAAACATAATTTAAAATTGAACAGAACAAGTTTTAATTAAAGAGAAATAAATAAAAACTTATTGACAATTATGAAAAAGAAAGAGAAAAAGAACGAAAGTAATTAAAAATTGAAGAAAATAATATAAAAAATATTATAAATAATGAAATAATTGAAAAGTCAGATAAATGGTTAAAATTTTTTGAAATTATGAAACAAATGTAAAGAATTGAAAATTGAAGGAAATAAATTTTGGAAAATAATTGAAAAAAGTTTTTAAATTTTATAACTTGCCGAAAATAATTAAAATATGATACAAACAATGATAAGTTGTAAAAAAAAAATGACATTTATGTAAGATAATTTAAAACTAAAGAATTTTTTTTAAATAAAGAAAAAATAATTGAAATTTGAAAAATATACATAAAGATCTTAGAAATCAATTAAAAAAAGAAAATAACTAAAAATTGGAGAAGTGAATTAAAGAAATAAGCTAAAAGTAATTGAAATTTATTTACGATAATTAATAAACAAATTTTGAAATTATGAAAACAAATGAAAATAATTAAAAATTGAAGAAAACAATTGAAATTTTAGAAAAATTCTTAAAAATCTTAGAAAATAATTTTAGAAAATGAGAATAACTAAAAATTGGAGAAAAAACTGGAAGAATGCTAAAAATAATTAAAACTTACAATAATTAATCAAATCTTTTAGAAATTATGAAAACAAAGAAAAACAATTAAAAATTGGAGAAAAAAATAGAAATTTGAGAAAAATACTTAAAAATTTTTAGAAATTTAATTTATAAAATGAGGAAAACTAAAAGTTGGAGAAAAGTCTAGAAGAAAGCTAAAAATAATTAAAATTTACGATAATTAATAAAAAAAATTTGAAATTCTGATAACAAATTAAAATAATTAGAAATTGAAGAAAATATTTGAATTTTCAGAAAAATAATTAAAAAACGATAAAATTAATTAAAAATTGAAAAAAATAATTGAAATAATTGCTGAAAATAATTTAAAACTGAGAAAGAAAATTGAATTATGATGAAAATAAATTAAATATGAAAAATTGAAAACATTCAGTAAAATTTGAGATAAATAACTGAAAAAATCATAGAATATATGTTTAAAAAAAATAATAATTACAAAATTACTTAAAAAATTTTAATTAAAGAGAATAATTAAAAAATCGCAGAAATAACGAAAATTGATGAAAATAATTGCAATATCGGATAAATAATTGAAATTTTTAAAAGTAATGCAAAAATAATTAATATAATTATAAATTGATGAAAATCAAGAAAAATTGCAGAATTTATTTTAAGCAAAAGAAAATAATTAAAAAATTGTTATATAATGAAAAATTGATGACAATAATCTGAATTTGAGGTAATAACTGAAAATTTAGGAAATTAATTGCATGTGTATATACTTTAAACTTGTTCAAAAACCATAATAAACTTTGAAAGCATTTTTCGAAACTTTTTTTTTACACAAATGACAATTAAAAACCAGCACAACACGACACTAACGAAAAAGGTTATCTTATTTTTTCGATTCAAATTTCAAAATATGTCCTGCTAAAGAGAGTCAAAATCAATAAAATAACAGGGACTAACTTCACTTCAGTTTTTAAAACGTGGACAGAAAAAGCTGAATAAATATTAATACTAACTAACTTCACTTCAGACTTTAAAACGTGGACAGAAAAAATGAATAATTATAAATAGTAACTAACTTTAGGAGTTTACAGAGATTATTATTATTTAATAATATTTGTACAATATAACCATCTTCATAAGTTTTATGTCAAAATAATACTTACTCTGAATTATAATCTTTTAAACACTTTTTTAAAAATTGTTCTGCGATGATTTTTACCGAAGATATGATATGTTTTACTTAAGGGGGAACCCTCATTTAGACGTTCGAAAAATATGTCATTTTAGGGATTTTTTTCTCGGGTAAAATAATTTCAAACGTTTTGTAATTTTTAGGGTAATTTAATAGATGTCTGGACAGTTTATAAAAATATTTGGAGAAAAAAACCAATTTTTACTATTAAAATATACGCGTTCATGGTACCTCAATTTTGCTGTGTACATTCTAGCGCTCTGGATTTTTTTCTGAAAGTACCATTTCGGGATTTTATAGAAAATGTCGAGATTGAATTTTTTACCTAGTTTTATAGTAAAAGTGATTTGTCATGAAAAAAAAAATTGATTTTAAAATTCCAAAAAATATGAATATATTATATAACAGTAAATGTCACATCGAAGACAATTTAACTATCTTTAAAATGAGCTATGCTAAATCCCGATTGGTTTAGTACAGCGTTCTCAATCGTATACACAAAATCGAAAAAAGATGTTTCGAGAAAAACGCGTTAGGGTTTTGGATACATAAAGATACTACATAATTTATAACTAAAACATATCATATCTTCATTAAAAATCATTGTAGAACAATTTTAAAATTTTTGTATTTTCAACCTTATATCACATATTTAAATTTCGCTGAATTTATTAACATAAAAAACAAATTATGAATATCATTGCTTAAATTTTTGTCCTAACTTTTTTTTCAGATATAATTTTGTAACACAGAAGCATCAAAAATTGACGAACAAAAACGAAAAAAAAACTTATCTTCTCTGTAAAAAGTAATCGTTTCTCGTCTCGACTCTTCGGGCGAAATGAATGTAAATGTACTGCTATCTAGATGTCTCGTTTCCCTCTTGAAGGCCGCTGTCGCATCAAACTCTTAAAGATCTAAGAGTCGTTAGGAAAACGTCACGTTTCTGGTGAAAAATCCCAGGGAATTCAACCCCATTTCTAACAGTTGGATCTGCCAGCTCCACCCTCGAATTCGAGTGTCCTGATAAATTTCAAAAATAACCAAATCCCAGTTCGAAGTCTGAGAAGTCTTTAATTCCAGGAAACCTTGTCGTGCATCAGAAACAACTGTCACGTGCCTTATTGAGCTTCTTAAACAGAAATACGACTGTTATTTCGCATGAAGAAGAAAACTTTACTAAGAACCTTTACCAGTTACATACGCTTCTTTTTATACTCTCCAAGTTTTTTCATTTAAGATTAAATTAAATTTATATAAAGTAAATAAAGTATTTTATCAAACTCCATTTTCAAGATACGTTTCTCTGAACGATAAGAAAATAAAAATGAGATATCCTTCCTTCGATGGATTCTGGAGAACAATAAAGTTTATTATTTCTTAATGAAACTTCTTTCTCAGTCAATGTAAAGTAACTATAAATATCGATATTATATAGTTTAATGCCAATATTGACCATTCCAATGATCAATGAATTATATAGACTGTCTAATGCAGCTTAATATTGTAGAAACTGAAATGATTTATTAAACGGAAGTACTTTTCTGTTTACAGAGAAACCTGACAGATGGAGAAGATCTTCCCGAGGATGCCTTCTCACTGCTGTCGGTGCTACTAGTTGGTTCGCTAAACTTTCTACATTTGATCGATCGCCCCTCGAAGTATCCGAAACTTTCTTAAGAAACTGATTCAAAGCTTTTATACCACTCCTTCTGCTCTAAAAAGCGATTAGTGAGAAAAATTCTATCTCACGCTCTCGCTATTATTATCTAAAGTCTACTCAAATCATAATCTATCAAAATTAATAACGTATTTCAATTAGCAACTCATGTAAAGCAATTAGACGGAAACTGCACAGTGAAGTCTATAAAGCCTAGCCGCTTTTCACAGAATTGCAATTTAGTGTGATGAGTAGAATTTTCTAAAACAATAAATTACAGAAAAAAACTAATTAAATAATTAAAACAACTTACCTGAAATTTAATGAAAAATTCTTACTCTATACTCTCAGACTCTTGAGGCTATTACAAATAAGTAATAATATCCTATTTGACATGTATTAAAGGAAATGCATGATAGTAAATGTATTACAGGAAGAAGAGCGCCTTTTACAAAAAACGTCAGGAATACTTGACGTTATTTTGCGAAGTCAAGAAAATAACTTCAGGAAAATAAATATAGAAATTTACAATTTGTGTGAAAAAATAGTATAAATCTTACGTTAAAAGATTTATTGGCCCTGAACAGATCCGATTGTTTAAAGGAGAATTGAAATCCAGGTTCAATTCTGCGAGTCCCACTTTAACTTCATTAACGCATCCCAAAACTATTAAAAACTTTTTCGACAGCGACGAGACTACACTCACGACGAATGACACGAGACTGAGCAGTTGCTGAGAAATATAGCTATTGTTAGTTCCAGGAGGGGTTAGTAATTGCTGATTGGCCGGTGCGCGCTCGATGCACCGAAATCGAACCAATCAGAATGTTTCACAGTGAGCAAGAAAACTAATTGGTTCGACTTCGGTGCATCAAGCGCGCATCCGCCAATCAGCAATTACTAACTCCTCCTCGAACTAATAAGAGCTACTGTTCTACACAAAGAGAAAATTTGACAGGATTTACGTCAAGTATGTTCAGGGCAAATAGCCTCAAAACCATCGAAGCAATACCAGTTGAAGGACGACGAAAAAAAGGTTGATGATTCTATCTAGCAATGGAATTGATTCTAGGAATCGGAGAATCGATTTTTTGAAAAAATCGATTCCGATTATTTTGATAGAATTTTATTTTAAGTAAAAATCAACAAAGTCAAAATATTCAAAATGCTTCGTTAATGATCCAGCAATTATTATTTCTTAACTAAAAAAAGTATTTAAAACATTTTTTTAGAACAACAGAATGTTAAAATAGTTTTATCAAAACAAAATTTGTAACTATCGGGGAGTTCTTAAAAAAAATTCTATGTATCAACTATAGAATCGATTCTAAAAAAGAATCGATTCTGTAATCGACTTTTAGAATACAGGAATCGATTTTCCGAAAAAATCGAAGTCGACTTGCACATCCCTATACTGTTCTCGGGAATCATTTAGTCTTGTGTCATCCGTCGCGTTGTCTCGTCGCTGTCGAAAAAGTTTTTAATAATTTTGGGACGCGTTAATGAAGTTAAAGTGAGACTCGCAAAATTGAACCTGGATTTCAATTCTCCATTAAACAATCGGACCTTTTCAGGGCCAATAAATCTTTTAACATAAGATGCATACTATTTTTCACACAAATAGTATATTTATTTTCTTGGCGTTATTTTCTTGACGTCGCAAAACGTCAAGGTGTCACACTAGACCTGATTTTTTGCAAATATATACAGTTGTTTTTTCACCCATTGCTCATTATAAATAATATCCATCTTAATAATAATAAGCGACCAAATATTTATGCGCTAATCAGAACCTCAATCCGCTACTATATCAGAATCTAAATTTGATTATTAGTCACATCTTACAGCCAACTATCAGTCAAACCATAAATCCGACCCGAAATCATAGCCTTTATCATGTTCCAGTTTTACTACCGTTAATACAGTCTGATTTATGATCTGATTTACAATCAAAGGAACGATCTTATTTAGAATCGGATTTAAGGTCAGATTTTTTTAATAGGGCTCAGGTTAATATTGATAAGTTTATAATTCCTTATGTGCAATATGTTAAAAATTTTGGAGTTATCTTTAGACCTACTTTGACTCTGGTTCAAATTTGCAAAAGAGTCTATGCTACCTTAAATCAGCTCAAGTCAAAGAAAAATGCAATTTCGGTCAGGCTTAATTCCTCAATTCTTGCATCAGATTTATTTTTTTTCTAAAATATGATTATCACATTTCTCTCTACAATGAAAGACTGATGTGGCTAAATGTTAGCAGTAGACGCCTTTTGTTTATTGGCTGTCTTACTTATGTTATTCTAAATACTAAAAAACCATTTTATCTTTATGAAAAATTTTGCTTTCGGAATGACATCACTAATAGAGAATTAAGGTGTCCTACTATTTTGAGGATTCCCTTATGTAGAGCAGCTCATTACAGGAGTTCATTTATTGCAACTGCAGCCTCTTTATGGAACTCTCTTCCATCATAATTAATTAATGCTGTAAGCCTTAATAGTTTTAAAATTAAATTTCATGCTTATTTAATTTTGTCTCAATAATTCGTTCTTTCTTTTAATTGAATATTATTTGATTAATTCATCATGTTATTTAATTAATTCTATATATTGATTATTTTATTTCTGTTTTAAAAATTGTTATTGCTTTAATCGCTACTGTTATGTTTACTATTGTTTATTGCCACTGCTGTTTATGTTAATTCTTATTATATATATATTTTTTTTCTACTTTCAATTAATTTACGTCTGCAATGTACATGTTATATGCTATATTTTGAACTCCTTATTACTTTACCAATCTCTTAAAAATGTATATATTTTTATAATTGTCCCTAGGGTTTTCCTAGGACAAATGTATCAAAAAATGAATAAATAATTTCCTTAGATAAAAAAAAATATATTTAAAAAAGTCCAAAATTGTAATCTTTATAATTTAAAGAAAAATAAGAAGGATGGAAACTAAAGATGTAAAGATAGATCGAAAAATGTTTCGACTTAATGAAAGTGCGCACTTCGAGGGGCGCTGAATGATTTTTCCTGAAGCGAGACCATTTATTTTCTTCGGGTTTTCGATCCTGACTGCCTAACAGGTTTTCTGCTGTTTATCCTGATATTCCTGTCGGTTGCGGGAAACGTTTTGGTCTGCGTGGCGATATATACGGATCGAGGCCTCAGGAGGATTGGCAATTTGTTCCTGGCCTCCCTTGCAATAGCAGACCTATTCGTGGGATGTCTGGTGATGACCTTCGCTGGCGTCAATGACCTCCTCGGTTACTGGATCTTCGGGCCACGATTCTGTGACACCTGGATCGCATTCGACGTCATGTGCAGCACTGCCTCCATTCTTAACCTTTGTGCCATATCGCTCGATCGCTATATCCACATCAAAGATCCGCTGAGGTCAGTTCACAGTTTGCTTTTCCTTTATCTTCGTCCCACTCAGCTTAGTGCAAGCTCAATGCTTAAATTATTCCTTTTCCAAACGTCCATGCTCTCCATTTTTATGCCAAGTCTATTACAAATAATTTATTAATAATGATAATGAATATTTGTTTCTAGATCTGTTTTCAACAATTTTAGTTTAAAATTGTAGTTTCACAATAGGTAGTTTGTGTAAAAAAATACAATTGCTTCTTTATAATAAAATAATAAATATGCCTGCGTTTTAAAAAGCATTAGAAATGACCAAAAATTAGTTTGTCATTTTTTAAAATACATATCCTGGAATTTTTAAATTCTAGAAATACCCAGTCTGGGAGAAAAAGTATTTATTTTTTCGGAATTAAAACTTATGATTTGATAATTAAAAAAGTGAAATTTAGAAAATTTATTATTTATAAAAGTTTGTAGTAATTACTTTGAATTTTTTTTAGGCAATTAAGAATACTTCACAAAAATAGCAGCCTATCTGGAGGTAAAAGTGAGGTTGAACTGAAATAAAATTTACATAAGGCCGAACAATTACATGTAGAAACTAAAAGTAAAAATATACAAAAAATGGAAATCACTGAGTAAAACACATTTGAAAAATACACGGGAGAAAATTGCATTTGCATGTTGAAAATACATAAGAATAGAAAATTAATTAAAGGGTAACTCTCGGTTTTAGAATAGAATAGTCAGGTCCGAGGTTTAATCCAAATAATAAAAGAGAGTTAGAGATTCAAAATTCCTTGATAGAATTTCTTATAAAAGATATTCTTTATTCAAATAATTTTTATAATTAATTTTTTTATTCAGATTTATGTATTTTCCATCTGCTCAGAATTTTAACAATTACACTAAATTAATGCATTTTTCAAGTAACTAAATCTTTTCGATATACTTATATATCCTTTCATATAAATTATTTAAAAAGTGAATTTATACAAAAATTGTAAAGTAATATTCGAAAAATTTACTTAACGGGTTACATACGTTCAGAATTTTCAAAAATCGATTTTTTTTAAAGGTTATTAATCTCTGTAGTTTAAGATGTATGTTTGTATAAGGCGAATAAAATCAGTGATTTAAAATTGCAATTAGATTGAAGCAAAACTCTAGAAGTTATCTCAATTCAAATATCTTCGTGTCTACCCGGGATAGCATCCGGTAGCGCTTAAATGTGTTTTTCTCGAAATTACTTTTCCTGTCACGGTCGCTGTGATAACTCATGCAGTTTTTAATATATTTTGATGTTTTTTTTTAAATATTCGAAATCGTTTTCTCTATACTGCCGTCCTGATTTAAAAACGCACTCTGTGCATTTGGGATCATTCCGAGATATTTGACAAAACGCGTTTGTATCTGTACTTTCTTATACATAAGTATTTTCAAAAATTTAATGATGTCTCTTTACTAATTCGGGTATGCAGAATTTTATTATGCAAAAAAAAATTGCAATTTGTTTATGCAAATATGCAAAACTGCACATATGTTTTTTAATTAAGCGCAAAATCGAAGTGAATCCTGTCCAAAAAGCATATCTCCGCACATATGTTATTTTGTCAGGTTTATAGCTCAAGAACAGCAGAGATTCCTGATGCAAGATTACACTATGTACAAGGACTTGTAGAAATTTATACTTATATTTTGAAAAAATTGTGTTAAGGTTTGGTAATTTTTTTTAATTACAAATCATTTAAATGCATTTTTGATTGAAGAGTTTTATTATGAGAGTTAGTTGCATTGATTAAAAAAAGCTTAAAAATTATTTTTCTTTAAATTTAAATAAACATTAACTGAACTAGTTTTACATGTAATTTTTTAAAAATTTACCGTTTTTAATATAAAAATCAGCTTTATATTTGCCGAATATTTGCGTACGATTTTCCCTAAAATAAAATTCTTAAAACTGTATTGATTTGACATTTTAAAATCTTTTCTAAATATAATATTGATAACTTTTTTTTATGAACGATTAATTTTTTAAAAATTTGAAAATTCAAACTTAATTTCCAGGTTTTTAATTTAAAAATTGGGAATAAATTTTAAACATACATTTTTTCTGTCTAATATAAAGATAATAATGATTGATTTTATAATTAAAGTTTAATTTTATAATTCTCGTACTCGCTGATCAGGTCACAAACGTCGGATTCGGGTACGTTTCGCCAATAAAAAGCGAAACTTTATTATATACTTTAAATTTTTATTTAAGTTTTAAAGAAAATTTTCTATAATTAAGAATTATATTTATTGATAAAGTTCAAATTTGTGTAAAGTCCATGTACATATGCTATTTTGCAAGGAAAGTGAGGTAGAGAATCCTGACGTAAAAACGCACTATGTGCTCTTATGTTTTTCGTATCAGGTTCACGGTCTCTACAGAGCTCGAGATCCTGATCGCAAAAAACATATGTGCGTACTTGTGTTATTTTCATAAGGAACCCGATGCTTAGTCGACCCCCAAATTTTGGTAAATCTGTACATATGCTATTTTTCTCTGTACATAGTGTATTTTGCGTCAGGATTTGTCGGAAATTAGTGCACATAGCAAAATTAGCGCTTAATTAACTCGAAATTTAGTTACAATTGATAATTCTAATTAGCACAGAAAAATTTGTTTTTTTTTTACGAATCCAACGGTATAAAAAACTCAATTTTCATAAAAATGTCACTTAGTGCGTTTTTAAATCAGGACGGCAGTATTGTGACTAAAAAAATGTTATAAACATAATCAAAGTGTGTTATTTATGACAGAAAATGCCATTTCTTTACATTGCTGTAAATTGCCGAATTTTTTAAATTTCAAAAATCCACTCGATAGACTAACTACAACTTTATTTTACAAGAATTTTTTAATACACTTTTTAAAGTTTTTATCCGGTTTTAATCTGTCAAGGGTAATTAAAATTACTAATAAAAATAAATCTAAAAACTTAATCCATACTGACTTTTATGAAGTTCATCCGACACAAAAAATGAAGAAATTACTCAAGAGATTTTGATTACTCAAGAATTTATACAACCGATACGGTCCTATTTGTCATTGATACGTAATTCATCCGAGTTCTTTACGGTTTTATCCGAAAAGTAAATAAATATAAATCCGACATTTGTAACCGGTTTCGTTGCATCTTTTTAAGCAGGATCATATTTGAATAGATGGAGAGATAATTGTATCGTTCTGCAGCAAGCAGAACAAAAAGAACGATCTCGGTTCCTAGTTTTGGTATATAACGTTGAGAGCAACCATTCGGGACTGCAACCAAAAGGTACAGATGAACTTGGTTCTGGAGTCGAGCATTGGGTTAAACTAAAACTTATAACTCTTAATTGGGACAGGATTCTAGTAAAGTGGATAGAAATCCGGAAGGATAAGTATTCCCTGCAAGACTATTCCTCCAGATTGATGAGAAACTTAAATATAGGATTGTAGTTGGAGAACTGAGCTCTTTGTAAGTCCAATTTGAATGAAATCTTCTCAAGTGATTCCTTAAGTAAGTTACAGTTCAAAGCATTTGGGTCCTAGTTGATCCAAACATCTTCCAATTCCAACTGAGCAGTTGTACTTGACAATGTTATCTGGATTACTGTCAAGAGGGAAAAGAGTCTTCAAGCATATTTTTGGGTACCGGTGGTCTTCCATATTTGCAATCTTTATTCACAAACTAACAGATCGTAACACCACCTTGGTGCCCAAACGGGTCGAGGACATTTCCACCAAAACCCAATTGACCGAATTTGTAATTAGCCGAAATTTAATTGTCCGAATTTGTAATTCTACAAACTTGCATTTGTCAGAATTTGCAATTCCCCGAACTTGCGTTTGTCCGAGCTATTAACTTCCCGAATTTGTATTTGTCATAACTTCCAAATCATCAAATTGACATTTGCCAAAACATTTAAATCGACGAAATTACATTTGTTAAAATTTTTAACTCCTCGAACTCGTATTCGTCTGAACTTTTAAATCCACGAACTTGCATTTGCCAGAACTTTGAAATCACCGAACTTGCATTTGTCAAAATATTCAATTACCAGAATTTGCATTTGTCCGAACTTTGAAATCACCAAATTTGCATTTTTCCGAACTTTGAAATCACCGAACTCGCATTTAGCAGAATATTCAACTCTCCAAATTTGCAACTGTCAGAACTTCTAAATCCCTGAATTTGCATTTGTCCAAACTTTAAAATCACCGAACTTATATTCGCCCAAATTTAGAAATCTCCTAATTTGTAATTGTCCGAACTTTGAAATCACCGAACTCACGGTTGGCCGAACTCTTAAGTCTCCGAATTTGCATTTGGCCGAACTTTTAAATTACCGAACTTGCATTTTTCCGAATTTTTAAATCACCGAACTTGCATTTGTCAAACTCCTTAAGTCACCGACAAGTTTGTAGAATTACAAATTCGGACAATTAAATTTCGGCCAATTACAAATTTGGTCAATTGGGTTTTGGTGGAAATGTCCTCGACCCGCCCAAACTTACCTTACCCGTTTCAAGTCGAAACATATAACCCGGAGTATTTCGCGGAAGGTCAAGCAGGTTGCGAAGATAAGTTGCTTGGAATCCATCAATATCTTCCTTATGTCTAAGTCCCCTTAGGGAGCGTTCACATATGACGTCACGCTATAGAGGGGAGGGGGGTGTCTTGACGAAACGTGACAAAACGTGACTTGGGGGAAGGGGGGGTCGTCCTAAACGTAACGTCACAAATTTTTTTTTTATGTTTAATATGAAGTACTTAATACTTAAAGTTCGAGGTATATGATTTGAAAAAGTCCTTAATGTATTTGTTGTGCAAAAAAAAAGAAAATTTTTTAATCACAGTGTATAATCTATTTATTAACCAAATATCCAGGGCTGTTATTGATTTAAATCATTGGAAAATTTGCATTAAAATCATGATTTAAATCAAAAAAACTTTACAATTCTCCGGATGTCTAATACTGCATGTAAAACATCACAAACCATAAACAAAACCCACAAATTTGTGAATAAATCTAAAAAAATTCAATTTTAATATTTTAGTTTTTATAAAATTTAAAAAATTGTGCTAATACAGATAATCAAAATACCTACGGTTTATAAGTTTTTGGTATTATATATTCACAATAATTTTTTTTTAATATTCTTACAAGATTTCTAAGACATTTCAAATTTTCAAAAATGTTTATTTTTTATCTCATAATTTCTTATTTTTATAAAATTTTAAGTCTTTCTACTTTTACTTTTGATATTTTTGTTTTTTATTTGTCTTTTTATTTTAGGGTTTTCTTTAATTTTCCTCATTTTATGCAGATTATTTAATAAAATTATAGACAATTTCGTTTTTATAACATTCACTAAACTTTTTATTTCGTTAATTTTCATAATTATTTTTATAGTTTTAAAAATAAATACTCTCATTTTTCTTTGTAAGTTTATTCAAGTTTTTTCACATCTTTTCTATTTTTTACGAGATGTTTTGCAAACTTACTTGCTCTTCCATAAAGTTTTTTAGATTTTCTTTATTTTTCTAAATTTATTGTTGGACTTATTTTAAGTGTAATAATAAAAAAATGTGTTTGCCTTAATTTGCTGAAACTTTTTTATTTTTAAAGGATTTTAAGTTTCTTTGTGGACTTTTTTTATTTATCTTGATATATATATTTTTTAATTTTATTTTTTGTACTTTTTACATTTTTTTTTTTAGTATGTTAGATTAAGGAAAAGAAGATTTCTCTGTTTTCTTCCTATTTATTTAATTTTTTTGATGTTTCACTATGTTTTTAGTTATTCTTTGCGTTTTAATTAATTCTTTAATTTATTTTTGTCATCATTTTTTCATTTCTAAGAAACATTTTCTTTCTTTTTAATTGTTTAGTTTTTATCTTATAACTACGAATTTTTGAAAACATTTATTTGGTGCTTTCATGTATATTTTTTAAATTTCCCAATTTTCTATTTTTTTTAATGCTTTTATTCTTTTAATTTATATTATGTGAATTTAATCCTGTCTTAAATATTCTCATTTGAACATCACATTCTTGTATTTCATAGAATTTCTTTTCTTTTAAATTTTTTTTTAAATTTTACAAAATTTTATTCATTCTTTTTTTGTTCAATTTGTAAAATAATTCTATAATATTTCTAATTTTAAAATTCTATTCTCTTTAGTAATATATTTTTACTTTTTTTTAATTATCTTCTTATTTATTATTTTAATGTAATAAAATGTCCATAAATAGTTTGATTTTTTTATATATAACTTTATATATTACTTTTTTTATATATAATTATGTATGTCACTGTTTCATTCTTGTGTTGTTTTTTTTTTTTAAATTTTCTTTATTTCTTTAATAAACTACTTGCAAATAAACATTTGGAGATTTTATATATTGATAAAATTTTTTAAAAAATCAATTTTTGATTTAAATAAAAAAAATCCGATTTAAATCAAATAAATCTGATTTTTTTGATTTTTTTTAAAAAAATCATGATTTTTATCAGCCCTGCAAATATCAGTAATAAACCCAAATGACTGCAAATTTAGAATAATAAAACCAATTGAAAATTATTACTATTGAATTTTTTGTTATTAACGTTGAAAATGAAATTATCATAAAAATAGGGGGGGGGGGGGGCAAGAAACGTGACGTCCTTTTAGGGGTACGTGTTTACTCTCACGTGACAGAGCGTGACAGGAGGGGGGAAGGGGTCAAAAAGTTGAAAAAAATGCGTGACGTCATTTGTGAACGCTCCCTTACTCCAGATCCGTATAAGAGTGTAGAAACTAGTACTGCTTCAAATAGATGGTTCCTTGAAACCCACGATGACATCTTAGCTGCCATAAACGTATTCCCAATAGTTCCCAAAGCTGTCCTCGC
Source organism: Ganaspis brasiliensis (assembly GCA_037103525.1). NCBI lineage: Eukaryota > Metazoa > Arthropoda > Insecta > Hymenoptera > Figitidae > Ganaspis > Ganaspis brasiliensis. Next base: position 531,930 of record JAZKLR010000480.1, read on the forward strand.
CTTAGAAAGAAATTTTTTAGAGGTTGGATCGAATAGGCGTAAAGAATTGATAGGTACCACTAAATAGGTGTATCTTTTCACTATTTCTAGTGGCTGATCCTTATATTTCATAAGGCGATATTTTTCAGTTCTTCATATGAAAATCTTAGTCTTTGCAGTATTAACTTCTAACAAGTTAAGTCTACAGTATATTCAGAGAGAGCGTTTAACAAGTCCTGAAGTTCAATCAATGATTCAGCTAACAAAACAAGGTCATCTGCAAAGATGAGCAACAGATGAATTTTCTTAGCAATATCCTTATGACCACTTTTCAAAAAGAAATCCACAATGTCACTGTGGCGAGTCTCTAAGAATTATACCGAGAGTGACCACCAGTATGTTAAGCTTTCAGTTACAGTATTTACAATTACAAACACACTTAAAGAACTCTCTGATTTCGGGAGTTCCCTGTAAGAATTGTCCAAAGGGGAACATTAAGAAACTCGACAAGGAGAAGTTTGCCTCGTCCCTTGAAGGAATTCGTCTCATTGAGGATCTTGACTGGGTAAAGTGCAATAGATGAAAAATATGATTATTACCGTTTGGGATGCATTCATACCTCGTCGTAGAAGCATCATCCCTAGAAAGAAATCCGTATACTTATCATCGAGTGGAATGGGCCTTCTCGAAGAAGTCGATAAAGATCAATGGGATCTGGCCTTTAAGATCGTAAATTCCTTCTTGTGAAACCATAGCTTAGGATGAACTAGAGTACCTGTAAAGTCGGTGTGCAATAATGCGAGAATGAGGCGGAAAGAAATGAATTTTGATCCTTGATTTAAACTTTCAACTAACTTGGCCGTAGCAGGATAAGCATGTAAAAAGTGCCCCCGCTGCGATTGGGTCGCCAATTGGGGAATAATTTAGTCCCATTATGAAACAAATTTACACCAAGTACCAACTCAAAAAAAAATTTTTTTTTAGTTATGAGCTTTTTTTGAAAAAATCGAAAATTTTCTTCTAATTGGCTCAACCGATTTTCATAATTTGGCGACCAAATTCCTTCACTAAAAGAAGTCAAAAAAAATTATTTTTACTTTAAAAGATTTTTTTTTTGTAGAAATCGTTACCGCACCACCGCCATTTTTTTCTACAAAATAGTCTTCTTTTATGCAACAACATAATTTATTGATAAGATAATCGAAAGGGGACAACACATGTTTAGAAATTAAAAACTATTTTTTGGCCCCTAATTAGTATGCTCCTCTGTATAAATGAGGAGCCAAGAATTTTTTAAATTGAAAATTAAAGAAAAAGTTAGAAAATTATACATATCCAATGTTTGAGAACATTTTTTAACCAACTGTTTAAATAGTACATTTCGTAACAAGTGTGAACTGAAGGCGTTTTTGAAACGAGCGCAACTTTTTTGCAACGAGTTGTAGGCGACAGCGCCGAAAGCGCCGTTCGCCGGACACGAATTGCAAAAAATTGCGCGAGTTTCAAAATGCCGTTCACACGAGTTACGAACGATACTTTTTATAACAAAGTTTTAAAAAAAGGCGTGTAAAAAACAAAAGAATTATAAATATTTAGATAATAGTAAAAACTTACATAGCACTATTAACAATGAATAATATGTATTCCAGAATAAAATAACTGAGAAACTAATAGATTTGTTCCTAGAAAAATACGGGGAAATAGTAAAAGGCAAAAACGGGGGTCCAGGGGTGAAACCCGAAACAAGAAAACCAACTCAAAAGATATTAAATGTCAAAACAATATTTGAGGTTAGTTTTTCACTCTCAACGATTGTAGAAAACTTAGACACAAGAAAATTTAAACAAGATGCCACACGGAACGAGGCAACTATTAACATTAATTCATATTAATTTTATTTATCGCGGCATTCACTTTTATCTCTGCTTCACTCAACGGAAAATATGTAGGGATTTAAACAAACCAAACAAACAGAAGTATGTGACCGGTATGACTCGCGACGAGGCGCATGAATATTCCCTAAATCCCAATGTGCATAATTCCAATGTGCATAATTCCCAATGTGCATAATTTCCAATGAGCATAATTCTCAATGTGCATAATTCTTAATGTGCATAATTCCCAATGTGCAAAATTCCCAATGTGCATTATTCCCAATGTGCATAATTCTCAATGTGCATAATTCCCAATGTGCATAATTCCCAAAGTGCATAATTCCCAATGTGCATAATTCCCAATGTACATAATTTCCAATATGCATAATTCCCAAAGTGCATAATTCCCAATGTGCATAATTCTCAATGTGCATAACTCGCAATGTGCGTAATTCCCAATGTGCATAATTCCCAAAGTGCATAATTCCCTATGTGCATAATTCCCAATGTACATAATTTCCAATATGCATAATTCCCAATGTGAATAATTCTCAATGTACATAATTCTCAATGTGCATAATTCTTAATGTACATAATTCCTAATGTGTATAATTCCCAATGTGCATAATTCCCAAAGTGCATAATTCCCATTGCGCATAATTCCCAATGTACATAATTTCCAATATGCATAATTCCCAATGTGAATAATTCTCAATGTGCATAATTCTCAATGTGCATAATTCCCAATGTACATAATTCCCAAAGTGCATAATTCCCAATGTGCATAATTCCCAATGTACATAATTTCCAATATGCATAATTCCCAAAGTGCATAATTCCCAATGTGCATAATTCTCAATGTGCATAATTCGCAATGTGCATAATTCCCAATGTGCATAATTCCCAAAGTGCATAATTCCCAATGTGCATAATTCCCAATGTACATAATTTCCAATATGCATAATTCCCAAAGTGCATAATTCCCAATGTGCATAATTCTCAATGTGCATAATTCGCAATGTGCATAATTCCCAATGTGCATAATTCCCAAAGTGCATAATTCCCAATGTGCATAATTCCCAATGTACATAATTTCCAATATGCATAATTCCCAATGTGAATAATTCTAAATGTACATAATTCTCAATGTGCATAATACTTAATGTACATAATTCCTAATGTGTATAATTCCCAATGTGCATAATTCCCAAAGTGCATAATTCCCAATGTGCATAATTCCCAATGTACATAATTTCCAATATGCATAATTCCCAATGTGAATAATTCTCAATGTGCACAATTCTCAATGTGCATAATTCCCAATGTGCATAATTCCCAAAGTGCATAATTCCAAATGTGCATCATTCCCAATGTACATAATTTCCAATATGCATAATTCCCAAAGTGCATAATTCCCAATGTGCATAATTCCCAAAGTGATTAATTCCCAAGGTGCATAATTCTCAATGTGCATAATTCCCAAAGTGCATAATTCCCAATGTGCATAATTCCCAATGTACATAATTTCCAATATGCATAATTCCCAATGTGAATAATTCTAAATGTGCATAATTCTCAATGTGCATAATTCTTAATGTACATAATTCCTAATGTGTATAATTCCAAATGTGCATCATTCCCATTTGACATAAAAATTTTATTGGCGTAAAGAAAACTTTCTTTAAGATAGGGAAAATTATATGTCATTAGGGAATTATGCATATTGGGAAGTATGCACATTGGAAATTATGCATATTGAGAATTATGCACATTGGGAATTATGCACTTTGGGAATTATGCATATTGGAAATTATGTACATTGGGAATTATGCACATTGGGAATTATGCACTTTGGGAATTATGCACATTGGGAATTATGCACATTGGGAATTATGCACATTGGGAATTTTGCACATTGGGAATTATGCACATTAAGAATTATGCACATTGAGAATTATGCTCATTGGAAATTATGCACTTTGGGAATTATGCACATTGGAATTATGCACATTGGGATTTAGGGAATATTCATGCGCCTCGTCGCGAGTCATACCGGTCACATACGTCTGTTTGTTTGGTTTGTTTACATCCCTACATATTTTCCGTTGAGTGAAGCAGAGATTAAAGTGAATGCCGCGATAAATAAAATTAATATCAGGCTTGGGTCCGTAAATAGTCTACTTCACTATAGAATTTACTTTTATAGTGAATCAGACTATTTACGGACACAAGCCTGATTAATATGAATTAATGTTAATAGTTGCCTCGTTCCGTGTGGCATCTTGTTTAAATTTTTTTGTGTCTAAGTTTTCTGCAATCGTTGAGAGTGAAAAACTAACCTCAAATATTGTTTTGACATTTAATATCTTTTGAGTTGGTTTTCTTGTTTCGGGTTTCACCCCTGGACCCCCGTTTTTGCCTTTTACTATTTCCCCGTATTTTTCTAGGAACAAATCTATTAGTTTCTCAGTTATTTCATTCTGGAATACATATTCATTGTTACTAGTGCTATGTAAGTTTTTACTATTATCTAAATATTTATAATTCTTTTGTTTTCTACACGCCTTTTTTTAGAACTTTGTTATAAAAAGTATCGTTCGTAACTCGTGTGAACGGCATTTTGAAACTCGCGCAAGTTTTTGCAACTCGTGTCCGGCGAACGGCGCTTTCGGCGCTGTCGCCTACAACTCGTTGCAAAAAAGTTGCGCTCGTTTCAAAAACGCCTTCAGTTCACACTTGTTACGAAATGTACTATTTAAACAGTTGGTTAAAAAATGTTCTCAAACATTAGATATGTATAATTTTCTAACTTTTTCTTTAATTTTCAATTTAAAAAATTCTTGGCTCCTCATTTATACAGAGGAGCATACTAATTAGGGGCCAAAAAATAGTTTTTAATTTTTAAACATGTGTTGTCCCCTTTCGATTATCTTATCAATAAATTATGTTGTTGCATAAAAGAAGACTATTTTGTAGAAAAAAAATGGCGGTGGTGCGGTAACGATTTCTACCAAAAAAAATCTTTTAAAGTAAAAATAATTTTTTTTGACTTCTTTTAGTGAAGGAATTTGGTCGCCAATTTTTTTTTTAAAATAGCTTCCATTAGTTGTACAACATATATTTTTTTTATGAAAATCGGTTCAGCCAATTAGAAGAAAATTAACATTTTCGATTTTTTCAAAAAAAGCTCATAACTAAAAAAAAATTTTTTTTTTGAGTTGGTACTTGGTGTAAATTTGTTTCATAATGGGACTAAATTATTCCCCAATTGGCGACCCAATCCCAGCGGGGGCACTTTTTACATGCTTATCCTGCTACGGCCTTTATTGATTAGAATGTCAGAGATCCTTTTCGTTACATCGCTTAATCAATACTACTTTTTCCCCTCGTTTTTCCCCGTTTGCACGCAATTACCTACTCACGCGCACATCGTTCATTCACTGTCTAGTCCTTAAAAACCGAACAGTCGGTTAGCAGGAGCTCTTCTCACTTTTACAGTACTATTTACTTTTAGGCAAACCATGCAGCCAGATAGGACCCGGACGTCTGGAATCGTCGGAATAATCAACGAAATACTTAAACAAGTGATAATTACTTTACCCCAGATTCTATTAAACTACTTTAACAACTGCCTGAAAAAGGAGAATTCTTCCGTGATTAGAAAAGGCAGAGGCTGGCGGCTATCTTCTACGGGGAATCAGTCAATGTCCATCCTGGGGTTAATTTTGACGCTCGTAGCCATATCTGAACTAGTATCTTCACGTAAAAAAAGCGTTTGTAAAATCCTTTATCTCAAAAACCTTGGTATTAAAAGGCTCTCTTTTTTGAAAAGGTATCTACACGGAGAGAAAATTTGACAGGATGTACGTCAACTGAAACGGGGTAAATAGCTTCGATATACCATCGAGGCAATACCAGTTGAAGAACGACGAAAAGAAGGTTGATATTCGAGGCCCGCTATGTCAATAGTCTATCAGGGCGTATGGCTATGGCCTCAACGATCAACTTGTATTGCCTCGACGATCAGGGGAAAATCCGCCAAATTTCAAAGCATGGGAACTTGTGAGCGCCTCAGAAGGGAGGGGATACGGAAAGGGAGACGGGGAGAGAGAGAATCTCTTTTTCTTTCCGTATCCCCTCCCTTCTTAGGCGCTCACAAGTTCCCATGCTTCGAAATTTGGCGGATTTTCCCCTGATCATCGAGGCAATAGAAGTTGATCGTTGAGGCCGTACGCCCCGATAGACTATCGACATAGCGGGCCTCGAATATCAACCTTCTTTTCGTCGTTATTCAACTGGTATTGTCTTGATGGTATATCGAGGCTATTACCCTGAACCTAATCGAAGTAAATCCTGTCAAATTTTCTCTCCGTGTAGTTTTTTTTAAAAAAAATCATAAAGTGAAAATTTTCGAGCAAAGGAGAGAATGGTGTTTCAGAAACACTGCAAAGTTTCTCCTTCTAATAGCCTTAAGGAAAGGTGACACACCTCTAGATGAGGCGATATCTTAACATAGATGCCTGTAAATACTACAAAAACTGTTTGAGGTCGTGATTATTATGCAAAGATATCATCTCACTTGATCAGAAAGAATAGTCTATCATATTATCAATTTGCTTTCCGAAAGGGCCGTTTCACAATAGAAGTAATGGACAAACTGAAACCTGGTAAAAACTGCTTCTGCATTTTGGTAGGTATTGACAGCCCATTGCGGGAAGACCTAATTGAGTCGATGAGAATGAGGAAATGAAATACCACCGTAGTTTTTGTGGATAACGGATAATTATCTTAGCGACAAAAGGGTAAATTACTAGGGAAACACCTGCATTCTAAAGGAAGATAAAACTTCCCAGCAAACGAAAACTAACTAAGGCGAATTGAAACGCTATTCGTATTTGCTGCTGGGCGGAATTCACTAAACCTCTTTGTATATTCGTTTCAATTTTATTGAATTTTAATCAATGTGTGCAAACGAATTGTCCAACTCATCTATTGAGTCACCTCGAATTCACTCGGATTGCAATGTAGGTTTAATTCGCATTTGTCGCTAAGCGATATGCGCTGAAGCTCCTTGTTTATTCGATTCAATTCGTACTAATTCTTTTTCCTTTGTTGGCTTAGTACCCCTTAAGGTTGTAGCTATCACTTCTCATATATTTCGGTCGCGAAAGATGGGGTTTTGTTTCCTTTCCTATTCGATCCCTAATAGAGGAAAATCTCTGTAATATAAACTTGAATTTAATTGTTATTAGCGACGTTAAAAACGTTCCATTTGTTATTGAAAGTTACACGTCTCACTTAATCGTCTTGGCAAAAACCTTTAAGGTAAAATATTATTGACGAGTCAGTTGTTAACAGTTTTATAGTGTGATGTTATTAGTGTCTTTTATTTCAATTAAAGTTGTCATTTGATGACACCCTCGGTATGTACTGAAAGTTTTCTGCGATAGGGATCTATGGATAGTTACAATAACTGTTTAATGAGGATTACTAAGCCGACCCCATTGCAGGAGTAATTATTATCTCCTCACAGCTTTTTCTCAACTAATCTATAATCCGGAGCCGTATGATATTCGAAGCAATATCATCAGACCGATGAGCATAATTTCTATCTATTTTAATGAACTCTATATGTTTGACGATTTTCGTTTAATTATAATATTATTCTTTCTGATTGTATATTCATACATTGAATTGTTGTAAACTATTCTTGTTCGTGTGAAGTTTTTTTGTGGTTCTCCAGCTAAGTAAGACGCTGATGAATGATTAAATCTTTAATGATTTTTTATATTCACTATTTTGGTCAATACTAATAATTTTGTTTCTAGAAATTCTGTGCATTTGTCTTATTCGAATGTTTTTTGACATTTTAGTATCTTTTTGAATTAGTTTCACATTAATACATCTAATTCGGGATACTGAGTAACTAAATAGATGACTAAATAGATGTCATAAGTCATAAGAGTTATCTTATTTTTGAAGAAGATAGTGATTCGGTGTGGTAGAATGAGTGCTCGTACTAGCTGGTCCTGAAGATATCAGTAGTATAGACCAGGGCTGAGTTGACAATTAGACTTAACATGCAATGGCTGTAGACTGGCATCTTCTATCGCTATTTGTTGTTTTAAAGATGATCCTTCCCACGGATTGCATTCAATTCCGATGGTGAGAAAGAATTTGAAAATGCTTGTAGATAATCAGATTAGGTTCCTCACAGAAATTAAATATTGTATTGAATCATCTTGTTACATGGATTTCTGGCACTGCCGCTGTTTGAAGACAAATCAAAGAAGTTAATGTTTTATCGATTATGGATCTTAATTGAACTGATAAAACTGCCCCAATTGAATAACTGCTTTTAACTTCTTTGTTTAATAATGACTGAACTAACTTTGTTTTAATACTGAACTTAACTCACTTTGTTTTTGTACTGAACTTTGTTTTAATGTTTTAATAATTCTGTTTAAATAATCGCTGACTCTTTTTTAATAATGACTGACTCTGGAACTGCTTGATTTTGTCGATTTATATAGTTTTTGGTGACCTCAATAAGTTTGTACTTGATGCTTCCGTTAAGCTTAGATCAATTACTTGATAACACCTTTCCCTGTATTAGTCATAGCAATTGAAGAGTACTAGTTCTTGTTTTCTTCTTATCTCCTTAGTCATTGTAATTGAAGAATACTGTGTTTCTTCTTTTATTCTTAGTTCTTGTTTTCTTATGTTCTTAGTCATGGTAATTGAAGAGTACTTGTTTTCTTCTTTTATTCTTAACCATTGTAATTAAAGAGTTATTGTTTTCTCTTTTACACTGGTATTCTTCTTTTATCTTTCGTTGTCACTATCTATTCTTCAAAATAACTCAACGACAAAAATAAAAGTATGAGTCATCAAAATGACATAATAATGATATAATAAAATGTATAACACGTACAATAATTTATAAGATAATATAATATTATTTATATATAAGTAACGGACGTAAGAATAGTATCTGAGGTATACTTTCAGATAAAACAATAAATAAATCAGGATAAGGTGCACTGCTAAAACTTCAGAGGACCTTGAAATATTGGTCACAGACAGGCGTAATTATGAATTTCCGCGAATAATGACAGAAAAATATGTGACGCTTCACGGTGAAAAAGACCTTATCTGGAAGAAATTAATTTTACAGGACGGGCGTTTGAAGTTGAGCCTGCCTTTGTTATTGTTATGTCATGCCTATGTTTCATCGCTAATAACACAAAAACTAATAGATATAAACAAGTTTTGATTTCTGTATGTGAAAGAGCAACTCAAATTCTATCGATTCATAATAAAAAGTAAAAATCAAATGTTTTGCAGCTAAGGTTCTCTTCACCGTAGAGCGTCACATATAAAGTATTTCGGTGTAAAGTTGGAGAGGTTGCTGAACCATATTAAAATTGTGTCTTTCTGATGCTGTATCACGGTTACGTAATTTTTAAATTTTTTAAATCATAAACAGATTTGGGATCAGTAGAGACCTCAGAAAGCCCCTTATAGACAAATTTACGAAAATTAATCGTAAGTTTTGACGATATTGGATGCATCATTTTAAATTTTATATAATTCGTATGATTCGTACTCTAGGACTCTAGAAAATGTATGTAGTCTTCTAGATTAATTTATTTGAATAAAAAAATTAGTAAATAAATAAATTCCTACAAAATTCAAGCATTTTTTGTTTGTTTAAATAAATATAACATTTTTTAATTAATTAAAAAATTAAAATAGAAAAAATTGCTAGAAAATTTAAAAAATTCAAAAATATTAAATTTCTTTTGATATTTTTGTATTACTGCATAATTATTTGTGATAGACGAAATGATTTTCCTATACCCCAAAAGAATTATTAGGACATGTTTAATTAAAAACTTTAGTATTCTTATGAAAATTATAAATATTTTCTTGTGTTCGGACATTTCAATTGTAATGTTTGTTGTTTTGAAATAATTTTTTAACTATAATTCATTTTTTTCCACAGATATGGTCGCTGGGTAACGAGGAAAAAAGCAATATTCAGCATTTTGATAGTGTGGCTATTAGCAGGTTTCATATCTTTCGTACCTATCAGTTTGGGTCTCCACAGGCCGGATCAACCTCTAGTTTTAAATGTTGGAGAAGAGGTAACACTTCCTATTTCCGACATCAGTATGTTTTTTAATATTTATTTTTAAATAAGTAATAAAATTATTACATTCTTTTTTCTTAAAAAAAAGTTAGTTTTTTCTTGCTTGAATATTAAATGAATCATTTTTAACGATACATTTTAATAAATGACTTAACAAGAAACAATATTGAATTATGCATAACTGTCAATCAATTTCAATAGTTTAATTTAAATTCTATAATTCCAATAATTTAATTTTAAATTACACATAATTAATTCAGAACTCTTCAGAACTGAGTTTAAATCTATTTTTGCATGGTTTTATTTCATTTATTCATTAAATTAATAATTGGTTTAGTTATGAAACTATATTTTAACATCTTTATCTTAGATTTTTTCTATTTTTATTTTAAAATTATATTTAAAAATTACAAAGGGTTGTTCAAATATTACGCAAGTATTTTTAAATGGTTTTGGTCTCTTGTTTCCATTCTTTATGCGTGTATTCGATTGTATCCCCTTTCTCCTACTCTCAATTTCATTATTTTTTCAAAATTCTGTTTTTAAAAACCATGATCTTTAAGCTAGGTACTCTTATTTTCAAATTTCAATTTGTTGATTTTGTAAAAATTAGCTATTTTTTTTTATTTATTGTTTATTTTGAGAAAATTTTGTTTTACCAAATTTAAAATATTTTTATTCGATAATGAGAATTTATTATTACAATGAGAAGAAACTTAAAAAAAGTTTTAAATAAAACTTAATTTGAGAAGAACGTATGTAAATTACTAAAATAATGAAAAATAAATAAAAATAATTTAAAAGTTGTAGAAAGAAACTATTTTTAAAATAAAATTAAATTTGAATCGAAATACAAAATTGAATTTTAAAAATTAGATTAGTGGGAAGTTTTCTGACACCATCATCATTAAAGCTTAATTTAGTTTATCAAACAGCGTCTAATGACGTTGTGTGTTTCCTGTCGATTAAAGCATTAAAAACAAATTTATTAAACATCCTATCTGGACCTTTTCAGTTTCCTTTTTTCCCCTTTAAACAAACTTACGTAATAATTGAACAAACCCTAAATTCTCGAGACACAATTCATCTGCATTAAAAAGGGGGATTCCCTGCCAAGAACACATATTTTGTTGGTGATACTCCTCTTACGATTTTTCTCAAATTTTACTGGTGATTTTTGCGTCACAAAATACATAACGGTTCAAAATCTTGAATCTCTTTTTTATGAAGAAGTCTCAAAGTCGTCAATTCACCGACGATTTTTTGAAATTAAAATCAAATTTTAAAAGAGTTGGTTTCTGGTAAAAAAAAAAACACGGAATCACTTTTCACTAAATTGACCACTGCAAGACTTCTTTATAAAATAGGGATTTTTTTCTTTTTTTTTCTACGAAGTTTGGAGAATGTATTTACTAGGGTGGCCCAAAAAAAAAATTTTGATTTTTATAAACCTTACCCCCCAATTTTGTTCTTTGGCGAAAAATATGAGATACGTATTTTTATTTTTTTTATTTTTTAATATTAACCCGTGCCGCAAAGCCGTTAAAATTACCATTGAATTCCCATAGAAAAAATGCACTTTTTCGTAAATTTGACATAATATCGTGAAAAATTGACCTTTTTCTTTCTGTAAACGATATTTCTGTCCATGAATGTCTAAATAATAAAAAGCTGTCGTATATTTATTAAATAAATTATTTTAACTATTTTTTATGTGACTGTAAAAAAACCCCATAAACGTAAAAAAACCTGGAATTTATTAAAAAAAATATTTATTATTATTTTAAATGCTTTTCCTTCATTCATTGATGTTATTATCAAAATATATATTATTTTATATGTTTTACCATGTTACATAATTTTTTTAAACAATTTATTGTTGTTATTTCCCAACAAAATGACAAATAAATCGAGCGTTTTTGCAATTTTCTTAAACTTTCTAACTTTAGACGCTTAATAGAAACATAAATTTATATACATTTATGTTATATAAACATTTATTATCAAATAAAGACGCTATCAATTGTTTAAACAAATTATTGTTGTTATTTATAACTTTTTCAAAAAAGCTTAAAAAAAGTTGCAGGTTTTTCTTAATTTTGCAAATTGCATTTCTTGAATCAACCACATTTTAATAAAATAAATAAAAATTATTATTATAACAATTATTTAAACAAAATATTGTTGTTATTTTTTAACTTTTTCAAAAATTCTTATAAAAAGATGTAGTTTTTTCTCAATTTTGCAAATTGATTTTATTAAACCAAACACATGTTAATATAAAATTATTAAAATTATTATTCTAACAATTATTTAAACAAAATATTGTTGTTATTTTTTAACTTTTTCAAAAATTCTTATAAAAAGATGTAGTTTTTTCTCAATTTTGCAAATTGATTTTATTAAACCAAACACATGTTAATATAAAATTATTAAAATTATTATTCTAACAATTATTTAAAAAAATTATTGTTGTTATTTTTTAACTTTTTCAAAAATGCTTATAAAAAGATGTAGTTTTTTCTCAATTTTGCAAATTGATTTTATTAAACCAACTACATGTTAATAAAATTATGAAAATTATTATTCTAACAAATATTTAAACAAATTATTGTTGTTATTTATAGAAATTTTAATAAATGCTAAATAAAGAGTTAAACAGTTTGTTTAAAAATTTAATAATTTTTTAAAATTATGGTTGACTTAAGAAAAGTAATTTGCAAAATTAAGACTAAACTACAACTCTTTTAATGCATTTTTAGAAAAGCTAATAAATAACAACATTAAGTTGTTTAATAATTTGTCATAATAATAATTTTAATAATTTTATTAACATGTGGTTGGTTTAATAAAATCAATTTGCAAAATTGAGAAAAAACTACAGCTCTTTATAAACATTTTTTAAAAAAGTTAATAAATAACAACAATAATTTGTTTAAATATTTGTTAAAATAATAATTTTATTATGTTTAGTAACATGTGGCTGGTTTAATAAAATCAATTTGCAAAATTAAGAAAAAACTACATCTTTTTATAAGCATTTTTGAAAAAGTTAAAAAATAACAACAATAATTTTTTTAAATAATTGTTAGAATAATAATTTTTATTTATCTTATTAAAATGTGGTTGATTCAAGAAAAGCAATTTGCAAAATTAAGAAAAACCTGCAACTTTTTTTAAGCATTTTTGAAAAAGTTAAAAAATAACAACAATAATTTGTTTAAATAATTATAATAATAATAAATTTTATTTATTTTATTAAAATGTGGTTGATTCAGAAAAAGCAATTTGCAAAATTAAGAAAAACCTGCACCTTTTTTAAGAATTTTTGAAAAAGTTAAAAAATAACAACAATAATTTGTTTAAATAATTGTTATAATAATAATTTTTATTTATTTTATTAAAATGTGGTTGATTCAAGAAATGCAATTTGCAAAATTAAGAAAAACCTGCAACTTTTTTTAAGCTTTTTTGAAAAAGTTATAAATAACAACAATAATTTGTTTAAACAATTGATAGCGTCTTTATTTGATAATAAATGTTTATATAACATAAATGTATATAAATTTATGTTTCTATTAAGCGTCTAAAGTTAGAAAGTTTAAGAAAATTGCAAAAACGCTCGATTTATTTGTCATTTTGTTGGGAAATAACAACAATAAATTGTTTAAAAAAATTATGTAACATGGTAAAACATATAAAATAATATATATTTTGATAATAACATCAATGAATGAAGGAAAAGCATTTAAAATAATAATAAATATTTTTTTTAATAAATTCCAGGTTTTTTTACGTTTATGGGGTTTTTTTACAGTCACATAAAAAATAGTTAAAATAATTTATTTAATAAATATACGACAGCTTTTTATTATTTAGACATTCATGGACAGAAATATCGTTTACAGAAAGAAAAAGGTCAATTTTTCACGATATTATGTCAAATTTACGAAAAAGTGCATTTTTTCTATGGGAATTCAATGATAATTTTTAACGGCTTTGCGGCACGGGTTAATATTTAAAAATAAAAAAAATAAAAATACGTATCTCATATTTTTCGCCAAAGAACAAAATTGGGGGGTAAGGTTTATGAAAATCAAAATTTTTTTTTGGGCCACCCTAGTATTTACGCACCATAAGGAACATCTTACAATGAATGATGCAAGCATCATTCAAATTTAAAATTTTAAATCATTGAAGCTTCCATTGAGGCAGGTTACACCGTCTACCATAAGATACGCTACTTTCGAAAAATCACTTTATGATACGCTCTTTCCCTATGTTGGCGTCTGCGCAGAAGTTAGTTGTCATGGCGACGAACTAATGCGCAGTCGCAGTAATATAAGCTAGCTTATCATAAGGTGATTTTTTGGAAGTACTGTATCATAAGCTAGATGATGTAACCTGCCTCAGTCTCCAAATTAACCTTGGTTCCTTCCCCTGTGACCACTGATGTCCTTGGTTTTTATTACCTGAGTAATGAAGGGTTCAATAACCAAACCAATATGCTGCCACGAGTCCGTATTTCTTAACATAAGATCAATCATGTTTTCAAGGGTGACTTCAGTGCCCACTACCCGAAACATATATTGCCTTTTTTCCTCCCAATATCTGCAAACAAAGAGGGTGTGCTCCGCGGTGTCCACGGAGGCATCGCAATAGGAGCACGATCCCTCTCTTCATAATTTAAATCGTTTTAAATACTCATTGAAACAACCATGACCTATTAGCGCCTGTGTCAGATAATAGCTAACTTCTCCGTGCTATAAAATAGGAACTTGAAATGTTGTCTGATTCTGTAATTTCCAATTAAGAAATCGCTGGTACAACTTGAGTCTAATAAAAAAACAGCCAACAACAAATGTGTGTCCTTGTTATGGAATGCTCCAAAAGTGATGAATTAAAAAATGACCGTTACTTTCAGGAGTATCAAACGTGTGCTCTAGACTTGACACCCACCTACGCTGTGGTCTCATCTTGCATATCATTCTACTGTCCTTGCATAGTGATGATCGGTATATATTGCAGACTTTACTGCTACGCTCAAAAACACGTAAAAAGTATTAGAGCGGTGACGAAGTTACCCGACACCTCTCTGACGAAGAGCTTCCGTTCAAAGAGTGCTCGCAGCAAGTCTCCAAAGCCTCAGACGAAAACGAAGCCAACGACTCCTTATCATGTATCCGATCACAAGGCAGCTATCACTGTCGGAGTTATCATGGGTGTTTTTCTCATATGCTGGGTACCTTTCTTCTGCGTCAATATTGTCGCAGCATTCTGCAAGACTTGCATACCAGATCGAGCTTTTCAGGTAAACACTCCTTTCTCTGTTTAAAAATTAACTATAAATTTAAAAAAATTATTTCATTGCTTTGTGACTGGACTATTATCTTAGAAACTAAATTAAAAATTATAGAAGAAATTTGAAGCTTGTAAAAAAAAAGGTAGAAACAGAATCCAATTAAAAAGTTGGAGATTTTCTTAACTTAGAAGAAGCAAAACATTCCATTATTTTAAATGAGTGATTTTTAAATAATCGCCTGAAAGTGATAATATATCTGAAAAAGCAATTATTTTCTATAAGTAGAGAGCTGACCTAATTGAATGAAATTCAGAATCTGGATTGCTTTTAATGAGCGAATGTTTCTTTGATGGAGACCAACTAATTCTGAATTAGCTTCTATTATTTCCTTTTTACCGAGACAAATGAACGAAGAAAAAGGAATAATAGAAAGTAATTTAGAATCTGAATTATGTTTAATTTGCGATTTTTCGACTTCCTAATTAAAGGGAATAGAATTTTCTATTTTTCTGAAGTCTACTGTAAACCTTTTTAATTGTCTCCATCGAAGAAACATTCGCGCATTAAAAGCAATCAAGATTCTGAAATTCATTCAACAATATAAGCTCGCTACTAATAGAGAATAATTGGGTTTTTAGATATTTTATTGCTTTCAGGCGATATTTTAAAAATGAAAAAGCCTCTCATTTAAAATAATTAAATATTCCGCATTTTAAAAAAAAATCTCCATTTTTTAAATTATATTCTATTTCTTCTTTTTCACCGGTTAGGTTCATATATTTAAATAAATAATTTTAATTTTAGTGAAAGGGTAAACGATTTAATTGTTAAGAATTTGATCAATTGAAAGTTGCATTTAAGGCCGTTGGACACATAGAATGTCAGTGGTTCTCAAACACGGTTCCCCATGCGTTTGGAACATTTCGGAATTTTTTGCGTCAAAACCCAAAACTTTTTCCCAAAAAGGACTTCGTACTACAATTTCTATTAAAATAAAAATTCTGAAACATACTTACTTTTTTATAAATCAAGTTTTCTCAGACTGTCAGTTTCTTGACGAAATTCATGATTGTGCTGGAAACTTCCTCCAATGATGTTTCAAGTTTAGTAATTTTTTCTAGTAAAACCCGAAACTTTTTCCAAAAATGGGCAACGTACTGCAATTTCAAATTTAATAACAAATTTAAAACACACTTAGTTTTTGAGATTTAATTTTTTATGTTGCATCAGTTTCTGGAGAAAAATAAAACCACTTGACACTTCTTTCACTGATTCGGACTTTGACGATTTTTTCCGGCATAACTGATTTTTCCGTCACTTTTTCCGAAAATTGCAATTTTAAATTTACCTAGGATTTTTGCACATATTTTGTATTTGGCATTTTATTGCAAACATTTAAAATAAATTGACTTTTCTCGAAAAAATGACGAGACATAACATCTGAAATGCCGAAAACGAAATATGTGCAAAAATCTTAGTTAAATTTAAAATTGCAATACTAAGCCCTTTTTCGGAAAAAGTGACGGGTTTTACCGGAAAAAATCGTCAAAGTCCGAATCATTGAAAGAAGTGTCAAGTGATTTTATTTTTCTCCAGAAATTGATGCGACATAAAAAATTAAATCTCAAAAACTAAGTGTGTTTTAAATTCGTTATTAAATTTAAAATTTCAGTACGTTGACCACTTTCGAAAAAGTGTCGGGTTTTGCCAGAAAAAATTACTAAACTTGAAACATCATTGAAGGAAGTTTCCAGCACAATCATGAATTTCGTCAAAAAACTGACACTCGGGGAACACTTGATTTATCCAAAATAAGTATGTTTCAGAATGATTATTTTAATAAAAATTGCAGTACGAAGACCTTTTTGGAAAAAGTGGTGGGTTTTGCCGCAAAAAATTCCGAAGTGTACCAAACACATTTGGATCAAACCCGTGTTTGAGAACCAAGTTGAGAATTGAAGACATTCTTTGTCTTCAACGGCCTATATTTTTCTGTCCTTGGAAACGATTGTCAAATTTTAGGTTATTCTGTAAATCATTTTCCACCAACAGAAAGTTGTAATTTTTAAATTCAAATCCAATTTTTACTTGTTCAATATTTTAAATTTTTACAGTTTATACCTTTTCACCAAAACGCATTTAAATTAAATTTAAATTAAAACGCGTTTAAATTGTATTTTGTTCAAAAATGCAAAAAATTAACTTTTTTCAATTGTTTGTCTGATTCTTTCTCAATTAAAATTATGTTTTGACAATTAAAATTAAGTAAGCTCCTGAAATTCTAGACGCAAAGAAAATTAATTATAAATTTTATTAAAATGCTTTGTAATTAAGGGAAAAAGTGACAGTAAGCGAAATTTTCATACAAGGAACTTAAAGCTTTAGAAAAACCATTCGAATAATTGCTAAGTTATTTTAAACTTTAATTTAGTCTGTAACAAATTTAAGGAGGATAGTTTGAATGAGCTAGTCAAGTTAAAACCTTCTTTTTTCCAAAATGCCAAATATGAAATAAAAAGTTTTATGTAAAACTAAATTTTTTAATTTTAAACAATATTCCTTGTGTTCCGACATTAAAAAATGTAAGTAAAAAAATTTTAAAGAAAAATAGTAATTTTTTGAAAAACGTAGTGCAGAGCATTTAGAAATCTGTCAAACTAACCATGATTTCAATGACAGCTACAGAATTTTCGATTTTAAGTTTATGACTATTATTTGAAAGATATTTTGTTCAGTAGCAGTTATTAAAACTTTAACTAAATAAATTTATATTTTATTAGAAGTTTTTTGTGTTACTTCCCTTTTTACGCCAAAAAATTCGTTTTAAAATTTGTCGTTTTATTCGAATATTCGCGGTATTCAACTTTTTTAGTCTCTTGTTTTGTGTTTTCAAAATAAAAAAATTTTTTTGAAATATTTTAATTTTAGGATAAATAATACTCAACAACTAAACGGTAAATCTTTTGGTCTTTCAAGAGTAATATGATCCTTGAATATTGAATTATTTTTGTTTTAATTTTGAATTAAAACCTAATTGTACATCAAAAGTTATTAAATGATATATTTCAAGTTACTAATTTTTTTCGCGTTGGCCATTAGAAAAATGCAAAATATTAAGAAAAATTGTGAACTTTGGATGACAAGATCTCAGAAACTATACGGTAAAATGATCTCAAATTTAACAATAATGTGCATTAATATTTTAATTATTTTTGCTGAAAATTTCAAACTCGTACCGACGATTAGTGATTTTCAACTAACCTCCTTAATATAATTTTTTAAAGTTTAAAATTATCAATCTGAAATTTTCTCTTTTTGATCCTTTTTCTCTAAATTGTAAAATACTTATATAAAATTTATAATTAATTTTCTTTCCGTGCAGACAAGATGATGTGATTTGGAAGAAGCTAAATTTTCAACAACATATATTAAAGATACTTTTTAAAAATGAAGTTCAATTTATATGATTTTGATGTAGGTAATCGACATAACCATGAAATTACTATTCTTAAAAAACATTTCAGTTATCATATACTAAAGTTACTTTAAAAACTGCCCATTAAAATGGATTACTCTGTTTATTTGACAGTTGTTTACGCATTGAACATTTTATAAAATTATTGAAAGAAAATAGACAAACTCTATTTGTGTCTTTTGGAACTTCTCACGTACCCACTCCAATGAATTTAAGAAAATGTATTATTTATTTTAAAGCTTCTAAACTTTATAACGAAGTCCAAATTAGCCTAATTTATATTCAGAAATACTTAAATAAAAATAAAATAAACGAAAGATTATTTAAAGCGTCTACACTTTTGACATTTGTCCGACATTTTGTAAGCCATTTTCCACGCATGCGCGGACATAATCCAAAGTAAAATATCTCGATTTAAATATTGATAAAAGTTTAAATTTACAAAATTTGTATAAGATAAAAATTAACAAAATATGTTTGAAAAGGTTTAACCTTAAAGTTTTCAAACCGTTTATATTACATGTGAGAATAATTCTCTTTTTTTTTTGCCTGAACGGCTTTTTTTAAGAAATTATTTTTATAAAAAACTAAAAAGCTAAAAAGTCAATAATATTTTTTTCATTATTTTATTGACGCGTTTCGATGTAATATATCACATCCTCATCAGAACTGTAAATCATAATTCTAATCATAATATTTATAAGTTAATTAAGATACAATGTGACATTATAAAAGAAAGTTTGTTTTTTTACCGTTTAAATCGTCAATTTTTAAATTATCCAGTCATTTTTTGGTTTCCATTGAGAGTCAATTTTTTTAAATATCAAAAATTATTTTACAGATTTATCTGGAATTGGTAAAATGAAAAGTATGATAATTATAAATTAATCATAAATTAATTATAAAAAGCTTAAAGAGTTAGAAAGTGGATTATATGTACCTAAATAAAAAATATAATTTTCTGAATTCCTAACCTAAATTTAACTATTAAAATATCTTGTCTCAAAATTTCAAATCTTTTGGATTTCTTAAAAAAATTTTAATTTTTAAAAAAAAACTATGAAACTATGAAGGTGTTTTTTTAAATTTTAAAACGGAATTTTTTGAAAAAATTAAAATTTTTTTAAGAAATCCAAAAGATTTGAAATTTTGAGACAAGATATTTTAATAGTTAAATTTAGGTTAGGAATTCAGAAAATTATATTTTTTATTAAGGTACATATAATCCACTTTCTAACTCTTTAAGCTTTTTATAATTAATTTATGATTAATTTATAATTATCATACTTTTCATTTTACCAATTCCAGATAAATCTGTAAAATAATTTTTGATTTTTAAAAAAATTGTCTCTCAATGGAAACCAGAAAATGACTGGATAATTTAAAAATTGACGATTTAAATGGTAAAAAATACAAACTTTCTTTTATAATGTCACATTGTATCTTAATTGACTTATAAATATTATGCTTTACAGTTCTGATGAGGATGTGATATATTACATCGAATCGCGGCAATGAAATAATAATGAAAAAAATATTATTGACTTTTTAGTTTTTTATAAAAAATAATTTCTTAAAAAAAGCCGTTCAGGCAAAAAAAAGAGAATTATTCTCACATATTAACAAAATATGTAGCTTAGAAATTAACGCAAATAAGTAAAAACTAAATTAAAGATTTGAGTGCCCTAAACATTAATTTCGTTTTAAGCCATTAGATAATTTAAATTTCTTTAATACTTTTTTTTCATTGTAAAGTGTTTTAATATAATTAATTTTTTTATTACCAGGTCCTGACGTGGCTCGGCTACAGTAACTCGGCCTTCAACCCGATCATCTATAGCATTTTTAACACCGAGTTTAGAGAAGCATTCAAGAGAATTCTCACGAGGGGAGCAAGAGGACGGGGAAATCAGCCGTCAACAAGCGAATGTGGTGAATTTCGTTCTGTTGTTGTACAAAAACGCAATGGATCCTATGTCGAATGTAATATTAGTCCTAGATCGAGTGCTGAAAGCTGCCAAGTGGGATCCATTGCTCAAAGACATCGGGACACGATTGTTAGTGCTATTTAATTAAAAACAACAACTGCACCAATTCAAAAAATCGACATCATAATCTAGACAATCACAAGAGACTAATTCGAGACATATCCAGAATCTTTATCAGACAGTATATCTTGAGTTTTCTCAGACAGATTTCAGAAACAGAAATATAAAAAGCCGAATAATCAGAGTTAGAGAACTCTTAAATTAGGAAATTATCTAGCAGAGCAGAAAAAGGATCAGGATTTGCTCAAGATCTGCTAAACGATGGATAATGCCTGAAATGCATTTTAATCGAAGATTCAATTCTTTTTAATTTTCTAAGACATAAATCCTGAGATGCTTTTTTACTCTCTGCCTAAGTCTGTCCACGGGGATACAGGGTGAAGCAAGCAAAACAGACATATTTTGCTGTTGCTATAAAAAACTCACTTCAATAAGAAAAAAAAAAGAAACATGTGATTCCGTTTATCTATCATAAAAGAACGCGTCCTTATAAATGTTCTTCCTACTTTTTCTAGAGAAATATCACTATAATTGAATAAAACAGAGGCAAGAAAAAATTCTGGTAAAGTTCGCTTGCATCTCCCTGTACATACGAAACCGAATTTTCAGAATCGCCTCTGCAAAGACTATCCAGGCCTTAATTTTATGAATTATTTAAGATTCAAATTATTCGATTTTAATACTTGAGTACTCGTAAAGGCGTGATGAGATACGATGCCGAAAATTTATCAGAAAGCATTATTACAGTTATTTATATTTGTTGACTCGATATTTAATAGCGATCTAGAGAATCGCAGGCTGTGCACTGTGATGATTCATTTCCATCTTGTAAATAGTCATTAATTTTTTTACTTAACGGACAATTATTTAACTCAACGGGACTTGTCGTTGAAATATAGTTTATAATTGACAAAACAAAAAGAGACTAATAAGTTAATCAAAATGATATTATAAAGCAAATCCCGTTGAATCTCATTCGATCTTGTAAATCACATATCTGGACGAGAGGAAATAAACAACTCATTAAATTTCCTCCAAGATTCTTCATTAGCTTTAAATGACGTATACGACGCTCCGACGAAAATATTTGTAAAGATCTTTTGATCTCTGAGAAATAAATTTTATCTAGTTTCGTCGGCACGTTTCGTTTAAAATATTTATGTAAACTAAAGAAAAGTATATCCGTATGATTGTTCTCTGTAAATATAATAGCATTAAGACTTCCACAAACTGTATTAAACTATCAACACTTCCGTTAATTCTTTGCTACCTTTATTTTATCAAAAAATGTACAATTATTATTGAAATATCTGTCACTTAAAGGCAACGTTTCTAGGTAAGTTGAAGTTGTGTCTTCCCAAGTTCGATTTTCATTAGGAACTTGAAGGAAATCGAGATCACTCGTAAGTCTTGGGACGACTGGATGGAGAACTAGAGTTGATACTCGTATACTTTCCAAAGTTAGGGAGATTATAGCTTTCAGTTCATTAGCAGTTGCCGGATCACAAGTGTTTTTCCTCAAGACCCAGGGTTTGTGGTGATCAAACATTTGATTTGCGCTGTGTAAAGTGGTCATGACCGCATCCACGACATGATGAAGGTTAAAGTTTTCATAATTTCTTCAGCTGTCGACTTTAAGGATTTCAAATTCTCTTTCAAATGTAACGCTTGCTCGAATTTTAAAACATCAGCGAATAATTTGGGATTTTGAATTTCTTTTCTGGAATTAATAATATCACTGGTATATCTGCGAACCAAGTTGCTGAGATTGTCTGCCAAATCTGCGTTCAAAGTCTTTCCCACGGTCATCACTCAGAAATCTGAAAATGATAAAGATTAGTTAATTTTTATTCATTATCTTAGCAAATTATTTTTTAAAATTACTTAAATAACTTAGTTGTGTATCAATTTCATTAAACAATTGTTAGTTTCACATATTTTCGCCTTTATGAATGATTTTGAATTTCATTTATAAGGAAAAAATAGAAGGCCAAAATCTAAGAATTCTATAGATAGAAAGTAAAATATAGGGGAGGTGGCCATCAATGTGCCGAGTTTTTTTCAAAGACATAGCATTTATACAATTTTACCAATTTCAAGCACTTTCTTGCATTAATATAAAACTAAAACACTTCTCTAGTTAATGAACACATTTTATACACGATTTATTTTTATTAAATAAGATCTAAGATTTCTCAAACCTAACACGCTATTTTCATTTTCAACACCCTGGGTACATAATGCACCACCTCTATAAAAATACTAAAAATGTTCATTTTTACAAATTTAATCAAGGTGTTTAGAAAGCTTATTGCATAAGGATTAACTTAAAAAAAATTATACACGTCTATGAGATAGAAGTGCATATTTTCTAAAATTTAAAAATAAAAAAATTACACAGGCATCAAAAAAAATTTTTTTTTGGCCAAGACTTGATTTTTTTTGAGACAATCTAAAAAAATCGAATTTTTCGTGTTTTGAGCATTTTTTGAAATTATCTCAAAAATGTTTGCCAAATTGGTTATTTTGACTTCAGATTCGGATTCAACGGAGAAAAATATGTTAAAAAAACACTAGCAACTAAGTAGGGTCCCGACCAAAAAAATTTTTTTTGTGCTTATTGGTGTTTTTTTTAATGTTTTCTGATATAAATTTCAAAATTTTAGAAATCTGATAATTCTAACTTCAGATTCATATTCGTCAGAGAAATATATATAAGAATATATTAGTGTAGTGTCTCGATTAAAAAAAAAAAAATTCTTAGGGTTTTTTTGGTTTTTTTTTAAATTTTTTGAGATTTTATTTTTAGGGATTATCTCAAAAAATTTAGCCAATCTAGCAATTCTGACTTCGGATTCAGCGGAAAAAAATACGTAATATTTCTTTGTGTGCCTGTGTAATATTTTTATTTTCACTTTGTAAAAAACTATATTTTCTATCAAATACTCGAAAAAATTATTACCTAACACTTATTCTCTAGTGTGCCAAAAACAGTTTTCATTAAATTTTCACTGTAATCAGTATCTTTTAATCAGACTCATAAGTGTGGTTAAATAATAACCGAGATATGAAATAAATATTTATGATATTGCTACAACTTTAATATTAATTTCTATAACAATCAAGAGGTTACATAATTTTTAAAAATGCGGTTAAACGATAAAACAAATGAATGTAAACAACGAATTCGGGTTTATTTTCTTTGAAAATTTTCGAGAGCATAAGAATTTATTTTTATAAAATTTGAACCAAATACTGATTATTTTTAAGTGGATTCGGTTCAAAATTAAAGAGTGGTATTTGTACATCATATTGTAGAAGTGCCAATCCTCAAAAAAATTTATTCTTCAATTGGCATTGACTTGAACTCAAGATTTCGAAATCGCAATTTTCACAAAAAAACTTCTGACTTTAAAAAACTATATTTTTTTATTTACTTCATTAAAATGGTTGTATACCTTAGTCCATTTTATCCTAAATTTAATAAACTTTCAAACGATCTCTGATTGATAGCTCTTACTTTATTTTTTGCAGAAATATTTGAGTTTGAAGTGAAGCGAGCAGGTAAGAGCAATTCCACAAAATGTACTGAAACTTTATGTCCCCAGTGTACATGTCTTCAATTTATGGACGTAGTGTGTTTACGCAAAAGTCATTTATATTTAAAGTAAGAAGAATTTTGATATATTTATTTCTGAGAAAATTGAAATGGTTCATTGAAAAAACTGGCACATTGATGGCCACTCTCCCCTACTTTGAACATTTGAAATAATTTAATTTTTATTTAAACTAAAAAAAAAGTCAAATCATAAAAGACAAATCATAATCAACTTCATTTATTCATGATAATATTAATAAAATATGACAATTTTACTAAGTGATAAACGGAAATAAAAAAGCACACTTAATCAGTGATAGTTTTACCTTGATTAAAAGTTCCTTTTTATTACGAAAAATCAAAAATGTTTTATTAAATATTTTGGATGGAAGGAAGACTTAAACATCACTGGTTTGTATAGAGCGTTGTTCCTCTTTGTGTATTTTCATTAAAAAAATCGCAAACATAACCTAAAATTTATTCTTTTTTAGGTCTATTTCTTCATATTGCGTTACATTTATAAAAATAAACCATAAACGTACAAGAAAAATCATTTATAAATTTTAAAAAAGAAATTAATCAAAAATGTATGGAAAAATGGTGAGTATTTGAAAAAATATTAAATTATAAGAAAAAAATTAACGTTTTCTAGAATATGGCAAATTCTAAGAATTATAGAGAAATAATTATGATAATTATATTATCAAAAGGTAAATAAATAAAAATTGATTATAGATATTAGCTTTAAATTGTGTAAAAATACGATGACGATGACTTTTTATACTACATATATTTTGGAAAATTAAATAACTTATACTTACATTAAATTACTTACTACTTTACTTATTAATTATAAAATTATTTAATTAATTAAAACTCTATTGAAAATGATAAAAATTACAAAAGTATTGTCCGTATTGACGGCTTTAAAAATGGAATATTTTTCAGAAACATGATAAAACGAATTTTTACTTCAGGCTTCATCTTTTTATTTTCAATAAAACTTGCCCTTTGGGCACAATGTTTTAGACATGTTTTGCCATACCCCTAACTAGGATATTTTTAATCGGATCAAAATTGTCAATTTGGTCTCCAAAAAACTGTCATCTTTTTTTTTTAGAAAAAATAGATTTTTTGCTTCAAAACACCGCTGTTTTGTCACTTTTCAAGATTTCTAAAATATCCTAGTTCAATGTACGTAAAATATTCTCTAGATTAACTATGTATATATTTTTTTATTTCAAGCATCAGTTCATCAGTAAGAACACTTTTTTGGAACCTCGAGAGACAGGCGATAAGTCCCTTGTATTTTAATATTTTTAAATAAATTTTATATTTTATATTCTTCAATCATAGTCAAATATATATCTACGAAGTTTAAAAACATTCTAGGAAATACTTTTCATTTCAAAAATTCACAAAATAACTTAAAGAAATTGAATATTTATATTTCAAAATATTATTAATTTTGGACAATAAGCTTTAATTTACTAAATAAAAACGAAACAACCCTTACAACCCTTTCCATTTTTATCGCAAGTTATTAACTATAAAAAACAGGGAATAAAAACTGTTTCATTTTATTATTTATCTACAAGTTCCACATAAAAAGATTTTCTCTAAAATAAATATTTTCAGACCAAAAATTGAGTTTTTCCCGACATAAAATTCTTTGTAATCTAATTCTCAAGATTTCCAATCTCTAAATCCCGGGTAATTTAATTTGTTATCTCAGAAATCTTTCTGGTTGTTTAATAATTTTGTTTGCTCGACCTACTTGAATCTTTATATGTAACCGAGTTCCTCAATAGAAAATAGCGAAGGCCCACTGGAGAATACAGAATAGCAGCATCAAATGGCGAAACGACATTTCTATTCGATTTGGACATTTTTTCGCCCTCCACAGTCCAGTGGGAGTGGCACAGTAAAGTTTTAGGTGGTTCGAAGCCAGCTGCTATCAGAAAAGCTGGCCAGTATATGCCATGAAATTTTAGAATGTCTTTTCCAATAACCTAAAGAGTTATAAACATCCAATATTACGACGCTTACCCTTCAAAAACTTTCTCATACAAAATAAAGAATAAAACTTCAAGTACTTACTTGGACAGAAGGGGGACAAAATTGTTTGTGACCTTCATTAGGATAACCCAATACAGGTAAATAATTAATTAAGGTGTCGAACCAAACATAAATACTCTGAGATTCATCATTAGGAGTTCTTATTCCTCATAAAACTCCATTTCTTGGTCTCGACATACTCAGATCTTGAAAAACGCTGCCTTCTTTCATCCACTGAGACAAAATTTTGTAATATTTTTCTCTCCTGAAAATAGTAAATTAAATTAATTAAATTAAATTCTTAAAGTTTTAAAATGTTTTACAAAATTTTATGCATGTTTAGAAATAAAACAGATTAAACAGGATGGCCACAAAACTCAATTTACAAATTTCCCTGACTATTCCCTGATATAAAATTTTTACTATAAGTAATAAACGAACAGCTAACATAAATTAAAATTTTGCTTTATTTTTTAAAGTAGTTTATTCGATTTTATGTTAAACTGACAAATTTTAATTTATTATAACTTTATTGACTACTTGTGAATTGACCTAATAGTATAAGTGGTATAAGTATAAACTTGATAACTCAATTGTAACAATATTTTTTTAATCTTGCAAAATTTTTAAAAAATGTTTCATTTTCAAAATATTATAATTTCTTTGGGAGAAGGTTCTCTCTATTGACATAACCTCAAACTAATAAGTGGCTTCCCACATCAAATAAAAAGATTATAATAATTAATTTCACAAAATTTTGAAGGAAACAAGTGTACATTTTTCAGAAAAAATTAGGTTGAGCTAAAATTTGTTGTCAAATAATAATGATTTAATAATTAGTGTTTTTTTTTTTGTTAAATCTGGTTACAATCTGAAAATTTCCACCTATTTTGATAAATCTTACTTGATGATACATTTTCTAAAATTTTATTTGTTGGATTTTTTAAAATAGTTTATTCATAAGTTATTAAATAAACAAAATTTGATTCTGATATATTTTTTAAACAAAATATTATTTAACTAGAGCCAACAAATAAAATGGTAAATAATGTTTTAAAGAGAAAAATAAGCTATTATTTGTCAATATTAGAAGATTGTCTATGTAAAATTTCACTGTTTTTAATTTAAAAGAGAAAATTTCCCTGACATTTCCCTGACTTCCTTAACTTCCCTGACACTGTGGAAAACATAAATTGGCTAGGAAATAACTTACCATCATTAATGTAGAAAATTGAAGTAGTCACGTATCTATATTCTGAAGCCGAGGATGAATAATATCTGCAAACTTCTTTTGAAAACTTATTTTTTTGACACAAAGTGGAAAAGAAGGTTCGTGACGAATAAATTGATTGCCTCGAAGCATAATTTCCTACGAAAAATACAATAACTTTTAAAACCATCGACCAATTTGTATCAAAATTTTGTATTTAAATTTAATTTTAATTCTAAAAAGTATAATTAAAAGGTGTAATTTTTTAAAAATTTATATTTTACAACAAATTTTCATCTTAAAAAGTTTTACATGGAAACAGTAACAAAACGAGCAAAATGACTATATTTTAATTGATTAAAAATACACGGTTCTACAAATTTTTTAAAAAAACTAATATATTTTAAACTGTAATAAAATACAACTTTTACAACAATATTTAATTAATTTACAGTACCGTTGTTAAGAAAATGTTATTTAAGGGTAGTAATTCTTCACTTTTTTTAAATAATCAGGAAGAAAACATTTTAATAGCATAGAATTTTCAAAGAAATTTTTTTTTTCAATAAAATTTGTTTGTGTAATGATTTTAACTACAAAATACTATTTAGAAACCAAATTATAAGAAGAAATGAAATTAAAAAAATATTGACTATCATGGTCCGATAGAATGAGAACCGCTTGAGAGTATAAGCGTTCTTAAAAGAAAATTTTCTAAATTTTTAAACAATTTTATTCTCATAAAAAATTATAAATTAATCTCTGAGTTGATTAAAATTAACGTTTTATACAAATAATATTATTTATTAGTCGATAATAAATTATTAAAATGAATAATAAAATTGCTTGTGATGATATTTACTAAAATAAATTAATTTATTTATTTATTAATTAATTATTATTATTAATTTAGACATTTATTATGTCTAAATTATATATAGATTTAGTTTAGGCAAATTAAAATATATTTTACTTGAAATTCGAATAGATTAAAAATCGGAGAAATGGCAGGTAAGAAAATTTGAATTTTGACTTGATGACATTTAAATCTATTAAAACTTGAGTAGATACAAATTTTAGATTAATTAAAATATGTATTCAATTTCATTTAAAGCAATCAAAATTTTAATCACTGGAAGCTCGAAACGACTAAAATTTTAAGGGACTAAAATTTGAATAAATTAAAGTTTTAATTGAAAACATTTAAATTTAAATTGGGATCAGTTGCAATGTAGAAAAAAAAACTTATACAATGAGTTAGGAGGAATATAAAAACATCCAACAATATATAAAATATTTCAAAATATATTTTAAAGATACTTCTGTTCTTTAATTAGTTTGTTATCACTCTTCAACCTTTTAATAAATACCATATTTGTAATCTTCCTAATCTTTTTTAAACATTATACTTTTTTTGCTTTTTATTATATTTTTTGTTATTATATTTTCTTCAATTATCTCAATTTTATTATTGTAAGTTTATTTCACTTATCTTTCTTAATTTTTCTCTTTTTTCATATTTTGTAAATGGGGGGGAGGGCCGAAATATATTTTCCATTTTTCTGAACATTTATTAATTTTTTCATCTTTATCTAGATATACTCCACTTTTCTTTATATATAAGTATTTTCCTATTCTTTCCGACTTTCAAGATTTCTTTACTTTTTCACGTTTTCATTTCTTCATAAATTCTCTATAAGATTTTTAAATCATTTAATAATTTTACTCGTCTTTTTTATTGACCTTATTTATTGTTTGTTAATTATGTAGTTTTAATAGTTTTATTATTTTTTAAAAGAATTGGCCTTGTTTTTTTGTCTAATTTTTTACATTCATTTTCTGAATTTTCTAATCGTTACTTTTTTATTTATGAATTTTTTAATCCTTATAATAATTTTAGATCTTTCAGATAATTCTTTAGTTTCTCTTTTCATTTTTTGTAGATGTAGGGGAGAGTGGCTATCAATGTACCGGGATTTTTTCAAGGTCATAGTACTTATTGAATTTCACCAATTTCAAGCACTTCTTTGCATCAATATAAAACTACAACACTTATCTAGGTAATGCACACATATTTTACACGATTTATTTTGATTAAATAATAAAATTTAGGATTTTTCTAAAGTAACAAGCTATTTTCATTTTCAACAAACTGGGTACACAATGAACCACCTCTATAAAAATACTAAAAATGTTCAACAATAATAATATTGCAATTTTCACTTTGTAAAAAAACTTGTTTTCTATCAAATACTATAAAAAATTGTTACTTAACACTTTTTAATTGATAATGTATAACATAAATATACCTCAAATTTAAGTTAACTAGCTAAAATGGCATTTTAGTTTTGCTATGTTGAGAAAAGTACTGATAACAATCGCTGTAACATGCTGTATGCATGCCTAGTTTTATAATCAAGCATACCACTCTGGAAATCGAAAATACACTGAAATTCCAGGTGGTTCATTGTTCCCCGGTACATTGAATCAACATGACATTTGCAACAAAAATGGTTTTTTATAACTTAATCCAATATTTCAAAATCTTTATCTCATTAGAATATTGTAGTTAAGGCCCAAAACAAAATAAATCGTAAGTACATTTATTTTTAAATGGCCTTATTTCAATTAAAAAACGTGTTTGTATTTTAGGTAAATTTTTTCTTCAGTACATCAAAAACAGTTTTTTCCAGTTTTCTCTGTAAAGAATAAATCCACACGTCTCAAATTTATGGACGTAGTGTGATTACGCAAACTTCATTTATATGTAAAATTAGTAGAATTTTTATTTAATTGTTTCTGAGAAAATTGAAATGGTTCATTGAAAAAACTGGTACATTGATGGCCACTCTCCCCTACTCTTTTTTACACATGTAATTTTTCTCTCTTGGCTCCAAAAAATAAAAAGGTTCTACATATCTTTTTTTAAATCCAATGCATATAAATTATCCGTCATTTTGTATGTTAATTTGCTTTCTAAACAGTTTTCAGTAAACTTTTTGTCACCTTTTTTTGAAAAAATAATTAACCCAGGTATTCATCAATTAAAACATTTTTAAACTTTATTTAATATCTTAGAATTTAAATTTTAAACTTAATGATAAACGAACTAATTTCTCCCGTTTCGTCCGTTTTCTGATTCATATTTTTAATTTTTATTTTGACAATTTGGACAGCGACAGTATTTTAAAATGCAATTATACTAGAATGTATCCTTAATTAAAATGTTGATATATTTCTAAATAAAAACTATATATATATATATATAGGTAATTTAATATATTCCAATCTCTGTAATGTAAACAAAACACGTGCTTTTATTTATGTAAATATATATAAAAGACCGTAAACAAAAACATAACCAAATGAATAATTATGAATAAAATTATAGTCGAAATTGTTAATTCAAAAGCAAAAAATACAAGAGTTGAAGACAATAACCCTACAGTATAATTAAAATATTATTTTCTATTTCATTCTAAATAAATTATTTAAAATTGCGAAAAAATAGAGGTTATGTACCTTTTTCTTCCTGAAGTTTTCTCTCATTTTCACTAACTCGATTAAAAATTTCTCTGGTTTTTGAATTTTGGCAATTTTGTGTGTATACTTTTTCATAATAAAGATTCTTTTGCAAATTTTTAAGTACTTTTTCTAACCTCGGTTTTTTGTCATAATCGATCTTTTCGAATTCCGAGACAAAATTAGAGACTACTTTTTAAGCATCCCAATAATCTCATCATGTACTTAGTATTTGACAGGATTGATGATGTCATTGATCATTTGCCGAAATGAAGACAATGACAGTTATAATATCACCACGAAAATATCACAAAAAGAGAAATCAGTATTTTTTAATGTGGGTCGACATCTTATCTTCTAATGTCAAAAAACTCATCAAGTCGTTGAGTGTTTAATTTATTAAAATATGTCTTACTTATTAACAAATTCGACTATTGTTATTCATAAACATTAATTTCATGGTTAAAAATTTGATAAAATAAATTATTCATTTTTAATTTAAGGCAGTTAGTCTTTTTTAAAGAATTTCATATGTAGCACATGTTTCCGGTCATATGTCAATCAGATCAGGAGAGTATCTATGTAAGTGAGTTTCGAGTTCTTATTAATTATCCCAAATTTTCCCAAACAATAAAGAAAACTTGCTTTTTTTAAAATGAAGGCAAAATAAAAATATAAACATTTTATGTGTAGAAAAAAAAACCAGGAAAACGCTCCTATTTATAAAATTTTAAGGAATTCGAATGCAAGTAAAATATTTTAAGAGACAAAATATTTTCAGCAAATATATATTTTATGTGTTTAGATTTTCTACTGAATGTGGATTAAATTTAAATTGTTAAAAATAATTAAATATCTCGGGTTTATAAATATAATTTTTCTAACAAGTCGCAAAATCAATTTTATTTAGAAAAATTTAATAATGAATATTGTTTGTGTATTCTCAATTCAAAATTCGTACGCCCCTGTGTCGACAAAAAGGATCGATCACTACTTTGTTCAAGTGTCACCTTGTCCATGTTTAGAATTTTAATAAAATAAATAAATAGTTTGTCAAAATCGTGTATAAACAAAACTAAAATTGGTAAATTAACGATTTATTAACTTTCAGTTACTGGACAGAATAAACTGACAAAATAAATATTCTTTTGAGTATATTAACGAAGCAGAACAACATTTCCGCTTGCTCTAAGTCGCTCGTGTGACCAGTGTCGTATCCTCGTGTCTCTGGCTGCTGCAAGGTTGTGCAGTGACGCGTCACTCGAGGTTTTTTACGTATAATACGTATTTTACATAATGTAGAAAACCATGTATTATACGTATAAAATCCCCCACTCCCTCTTAATTTCCAATTTTTCATGTATAATACGCATGTATTATACGTAGAAAACCTATGTAATTTACCTAATGTATTTTACGTGCACAACCCTGGGCTGCTGTGATTGACGGTTTTTAATTAACACGTTTTCTTCTCAATGTTTTTCGCATTTGCATAAGTTTAAATAGTGATGTATTTTATTATGATTTGAATTAGAAAGAGGTTTAAGTAAATTTAGTTATTGAAAGTCAAACCGATTTGAAATTTGAAGATTGCCGGGTTGGAATTTTAAACTTTCCTCGCGGCATTTTGCAGCTGTTTAAATGTTAAATGCTCTTTTGTGCTTTATTGATAAAAATTATAAAAATCAACGCAACGACAACAAAAAGGTTATGGAACTTAAAACTTTAAAATTGTGAATCTTCGATATGGAGTAATCAAAAAATTTGTCAATACAAGAACGTATCTTTTTGACTTATTTTGCTTTTCAAGGTCTTTCTTGTTTTGATTTGTTCAGAGTTCCTTCTAACTGCCTTTATTCAAGTTTATCTTATCCTATATAATAATTGTTCTTTTATTTCGATGGGTGGTACGAAAAAAAACAAAGTTGAGACTCGGTACGAAAAAAAAAACTTTCGTTGAAATTCTATAACCCAGTAAAAAAAAATAATTCGACACACACGAAAATAATTGGGTATGAACGAGACCTGTACTCGGTCTGGTGTATAGACCGAATTGTGATGTTTTCCCGTATTATTTCCGATTGTGTGGAATTCAATTCTGTTGCCGTGATTGAATTGAGGTTATATGAGCAGAGTTTATGATGTAAATTGAAAGCAGGGTGTTTTGACGTTTAAAAATGGCAGTTATGAAAATAATTTTGATAGTTTGTTAAAATATTAAAAAGTAAAATGTGACAGGAACGACTGGATTTACCATGCGATCAAGTCAGGTTCTTATGGTAAATCAGGCTCGGTCAACTCTTATGGAGGCGTGTGGCGAATCCTAACTCTTGGCAAACGGGTAAAGGGGTATTGCGGGGTACTAATTCTGGGCCCGTGCGATAGAGGCGCTGTGCGCAAATTTTTGCCGTGTGTGGGGGATTCGCCCTTAGTATCGCGAGCTTTGTGAATCGAGCTTTAGCTCCCCGCTCCCCGCTGAGCGTACACGATCAGGTGGTCGGAGATGATCGTCAGATCTTCTTCCGACTTGGTGTGAGCAGGACGTGAGTGCGTGTGAGACTACTCTGTGATATTAACTGTGTAATTGTTGCTGACTTTAAATATATATCAAATGACGTTAAATTGAGTATTCTGTTCTCGACTACAACCTTCTTACAAATTATGGAATTCTGAAAGGAATAATATCAAGTTTTCCACACGTGGTTGACGTCTCAAGTATATCCTCGTGAGGTCTTGTGGGTGCGGCCATATTGCTTATGGTGTTTACTTTCATAAAGTGTACACAATTATACACATTTTAATTAATAATTTGTGCCTATTTATTGATTAAAAATAGACATAAGTAAAAAGCTGATGTTTATTTAATAAATGTATAATTTATATTTATATGGCTTATCTTCAATTGAATTCAATTTCAATGAAATTAATGTAGGTAATTGAATCAATTACATACATTAATTTATGTTCAGGAAAAATTATTGCAGAATTAAAGCAATATTAATTGTAGAGTAGAGGATCATAAGTTTGTAAATAAACATATTCTACATTTAATTTGTTTAATTTCTGCAATAATTTTTCTGCTCTTGAAAATTTTTGTTTCATAACCCACACAAAAAAGAATCCATGAATACATATATTCTCACTAATACAACTATATAAAAATTTAGTTACGGGCCCGTGCGATAGAGGCGCTGAGATTCTCCATTTTCAAACATTGAGTTGACCGAGCCTGTTTAGCTCCGTACAACGCAAGCGGCAACGCGAAGGAAGAGTGAGTGAGAAAAACTGAGTGGTTTCAGAGAGACGAAACCATTAAGCAGTGTGCTATTGTGCTAGGAAACGTCCAACCTCAAAAACCTCAAACCAACTTAAATAAAGGATTCAAGGATAATTTGGATTACATATATGAAAGAGAATTTTGAGAATCATTGTGGGATATTGCCATTTGAGTTGACCTTTCCTAGGTCACAGTATCGAAAAAGAAGAAGACTTTCGCCATCAATTTCTCCTTATTGTATTTAACAAATTTTTGCTTCACGGGTAGAGATCTCAATAGTACAGATTCTGACCTTGAAAACATCAAAACGAAAAGCACTGAAGGGGTGCTCACATATGTAAAATTCTCTTTGTCAATAATTCGTGTGTGTTGTGCGGATCTTAAAAGAGCAGTGTTTTGTGTGTGACAGCATAGAACAAAAAGGCACCAGGCAAAATGACGTCGGTACTCGTTGGAAAATCTGAATTTATTGTCGGAGGAAAATACAGGTTAATGAAAAAAATTGGCTCCGGATCTTTTGGAGATATTTATCTTGGTATCAACATCTCCAATGGAAAGGTAGAGAAAATTAAAATACATCCACCTTTTGTTCCAAATTCACATTGTCCTAACTGACTAACTGTCTCTTGCTTTTAATTTTGTTTTTCTGATGCTTGGTTCCTTTGACTCAAAAAATAATAAATC
Organism: Ganaspis brasiliensis; assembly: GCA_037103525.1. Taxonomy (NCBI): domain Eukaryota; kingdom Metazoa; phylum Arthropoda; class Insecta; order Hymenoptera; family Figitidae; genus Ganaspis; species Ganaspis brasiliensis. The sequence goes on from JAZKLR010000480.1 coordinate 567,112, forward strand.
CTACATTTCTCGCGAATTATAAAATCCCAGGATAAATGCTTAAATTAATAAATTTTGTTATATTATTATTATTATGATGACAGGCAAATTTATATATTGTCCATTGTCATCAAGTGTTAATAACACTATAGACCTTTTCATTTTAGTTCTTGTCTTTCTCCAGCTTATGCAATGGTACATGCATTAGAAGAAGACAGAAAAGTTAAATGAAAAGGTCTATGAAGGTTAAAGTCAGTTTTGAAGGATTAGCGAATCAGGGGAAAAGAGTAAACCAATCAGAAAATGGTTTTCAATGTGCAACTATCTGATTCGTCTATGCTATTTCACTGATCCTCTAATCTGCCTGTGCATCTGACATCACCTTAAAAAGTTTACCTCTGTAAAGTTAGCACCAGGGTTGTGCAGTGACGCGTCACTCGAGGTTTTCGACGTATAATACATTTTCGACGTAATATACGTAGAAAACTATGTAATTTACATCCCAAATCTATAAGGTATATCTATATATATATAAATTTTAAATTTTCGCGCGCTGTCACGTGATTAAATCTGTGTGTACTGATGTATATTACATTATGTAGAAAACTAAACATGTAAATTACATATGTAATATACGTAGAAAACCCATGTAATTTACCTGATGTATTTTACGTGCACAACCCTGGTTAGCACTAAACCATAAAAATTACAATCTTTTTTTTTTTTTTTTTTTTTTTGAATCATTTGAAAATTATTTTGAAATAATTGGAAACTAAATTGTTTGATTGATTGGAAATCCAAACTTAAAAAAGTATAGAAATTTTAAAAAAGTACAGTACCAACTTCGCATCATGGAAATCAAACGATTTCCAAATCGTTTGGAAATGATTGGAAACTACATTTTATTGTTTGGATTGTTAATTTAAAAGATATTGCAATTTCTAAAAACATTTATTAGTTGCGCACAAGATTCTGGTCGCGTAGTCTTGGGGCGAAAATTCAAAGTATACTTTTTTAAGTAATGACGGAAAATATGGTTAAGCGCATTTATTTCGAATACAGCGTTCAATTGCTTATAGTATTAATAAAAATTAGTGCTTAATTCTTTTACATTTTAAGGCGAAGTGGGTTGAAACTGTTAGGTAATAGAATATTAATCAAAATTAGTGCATTGTTTCATTCTAAGAAGTACCGGGAGGTTATCTTAGATTTTGAGAAGTATAAATATATTACAGGGTGGTGGCAGGTCAGGGAAAAGTCCGGAAAAAATCAGGGATTTTCTAAAAACATCTTGAAAAGTCAGGGAATTTTTTCTTGAAGGAATCATAATTAAAAGGTCAAGATTTTATTACTATTTAAATTCCTGATTGGTTCTAATAAACAAACAGGGTATGGTCACTTGACCGGGAAGCCGGAAAAAACCGGAAAATCACCGGGAAATTTGTTATTAAACCGGGAATTTCCTTGTGGGTCTAAAAGTTATTAGAAATTTTATCGAAAATCAATTTTTTTTCATATTTTACAAATCTATAATAATGATAATCCTCACGTTCTGTCATTCCTTTCATTCATTTTTGTCTATTTACATCTGAAGTTTTGAACTAAGATATTTTTTAAAAAATGCTTTTTAAATTGATTAAGGGGGGGGGGGGGTATGGTTATAGCCCAAAGCACAATGAATACGGTTACGGGAGCAGGGCATGAGATAAAAAAGGACACAGACTGTTTCTGTCCTTTTCTGTCTCATGCTTTGGTCCCGTACGCGTATTCAATTTGCTTATAGGGCTTAATACGGTAAAGAAGGCATGTTTTTATGAATTGTTTCTGGCGATGCAGAGTGTATCAGTTTATTAAATCAATTTCCATACAATAAAGCAACATTCGAACAATTTTTGGGTAAATTCTCATTCAAAAGTATTTAAAATTGAACGAGTGAATGTAAATTTCCTGATGCGCTTCGAAAAAAAGTTGTCTTGCGGTGCGTAGCGTAACTCGCAACAGAATCATCAGAAACAAAAAAATCGAAATGCATTTGTTAAAGGAGATGTTCTTCCAGGTAACATCGAGGGGATTTTTGTTTTTTTTAAGTTTTGAATTTTTGGTAGCACTTTGAAGTCAAAAAACCGATTTTCGACCAAAAAACCGACATATTCGTTATTGTAAAATGAACAATTATTTAAAAAAACAAAAAAACCTCGAAATTACCTGGGGAATTATGCGAAGAAGTATTGTGGAAAATTTAAAAACGATTGGTTCAGTAGATTTTTAGTTATGTTGCGCACCGACTTAAAAAATGGCACTTTTCAGTAGAGAGCTTTAAAGTTTTACACACTAAGAAATTCAAAATAAAATTCAATAATTCTGTAAAGCTCACTCAGAGTCGTCAATGCCAGATCCATAGGGTAAAGTTCTTTCGTCCAGATACATTACAATTTAAAATACTAAAAAACAACGAACGCGAACGAAAGAAAATTTAAACTTTTGTCGACTTTTACTTCTGCTCAGCACGGGCGCGGCATAGAAACGGTTCCGAGGAACGGTCACTCAAATACTCGTAACTTCTACAATTTTGCTCCGATCAACTTAAAATTTTGACACAATATTCTTAAAATATTGTGCATTCACTTAAAAAAATAAAAAAAAAATTCCCAAAAAAAATTAAATACCATACCCCCCACCCTGATAATTAAAATTTTTAAATATCAGATCAAATAATTTTAATTTCATTAATAAATAAATCTATATTTTCTTTATAATTTTAAAGAGTTTTCGACAGGGATTATTCTCTTTAAATTTTATAATTATTCTTTAATTTTTTAAAAGTATTTCGTTCTGTTGTCGATTATTTTTGCCAGTTTTCGAATTTTTCTTTCGATTGTCAATTATTTTCCTTATTTATTAATTATTCTCTTTAATGTTTAATTATTTTAATCATTTTGTAATTTTTTTTTCAATTATCGACAATTTTTTTAAAATTTCAATTTTCTCATTTATCAATTATTTTCTTGAAATTTCGATACAATTCTACCATTTCCAATTGACAATTTATTATTCTCCTTCAATTTTATGATTATTTATTAATTAAAATTTTGTTTTTTCGAATGCTGATTATTCTCACCATTTTTTGATTTTTTTTTCCATTTGATAATTATTTTTTTTCATAGTAATTATTTTCATCAATATTTAATTATTTTCGTCATATTGTAATTTTCCTTTTGATTATCAAATATTTTCTTGAATTTTCAATTATTTTTTTCACTCATAAAAATTGTTTTAAATTTTCAATTCAATTATTCAATTGTAGAACTATTCTCTTCAATTCTCAGTTATTTTTTTACAAATTTAAATTTCACTTTTCAATTTTAAATTATTTGCTTTAATATTAAAAAAAATATCGCATTGTTTCTATTATTTTTTTCGATTATCATTAAGTTTCTTTAATTTTAATGTAATTGTTCAATTATTTTCTTTAATTTTTATTATGTTTTGATTTTTAATCCAGTTGTAAAAGGGGCAGTTATTTCTAACGATTATTCCTATAATAATAGTAATAATTATAATAATAAAATATTCTTAATTTTTCAATTTGCAATTATTTTCTTTAAATTAAATGTTTCTAGTTCAGTTTTTTCAATTATTTCCTTCAATTATTAATTATTTACCGCAATATAAATTACATTTACATTTATTTAAAGTTTTTAGGTTTTTAATCCTTCGCTACACATTTATTTCTTTTTACTTCCTACTCATAAAAGAAACTTTAAGATCTTAAAGATTTTCGGTTGTTCAAAAATAGTCTAAATCGATTTATATTTATTCAAAAATTCTAAATTTTCATTTTTAAGAAAAAGTCCGGATGCAGTGTGTGGTCACTTTTTGTCGCTGGGATATCTCGAAAACATCTAAACTGATTTTAAGAAAATTTAGATTACGAATTAAGCTCATAAATATCGAAATTTGGACACAGGGATTTTTGAAAAAACCTAATCAAATTTTTTGAGCATCTTTTTTCACCAGAAAATATAGTTTTTTGCCAAAAATTTTTTTTGCAGTAAAAATACAACTTAACAAATGAAAGAATTATATACCTTATTTCAAAACGAATCGATTTGACCAATATAAAGTCTATAATTGACCTAAAATTCACATAAATTCAAGTTAACATTTGTTTGTAAAAAAAAACAATTAATAAAGTAACTCTTTAATTTGCTTTTTTAAAATGTAGAAATAAATTAAAATGATTACGACATCAAGTTTGTATTTGTAAAAATAAAGTAATTAATTAACTCTTTAATTTCTTTTTAAATTTTATATTATTTAATTTCAAAACTAAATCGCTTACGTATGTGTTTCTTAAATCTTCCCAGAATTATGACGTCAAGTTTACATTTGTAAAAGATAATTAATTAACTCTAATTTTCTGTTTCAAAGTTAAAAATTAATTTAAAAATTATTGTTAACTTTGCATTTGTTTGTTAATAAAAAATAACTAACTAATTAACTGTATTTTTATTTTTTAACATTTATAAATAATTTAAATTTTGTATTAGGTACGTACTTTAACTTTGTATTTGTTTATAAATATAAGTTATTAACTTTAATTAATTAGGTAACACCTTGATTTTTCTTTTTTTTTTTAAATTTATAAATAATTTTAAAATTACTACTTAACTGGGTAATTTTTACAAATATAAAATAATTAATTTATTTTACTTAATTAACACTTTGATTTCTTTTAAAGGTTGGTATTAATTTAATTTGAAAATTAAAAAATTTGTTTGAAAAAAAAAATTACTTACCTCTAATTTTTCTTTTTTAAAATTATTACTTAGCTGTGTTTTAATTACCTTTAATTTATTCCATTAACTTTAATTATTAACACCTTGATTTCTTTTAAAGTTAAATATTGATTTAATTAGAAAATTGAAAAATTTTTTGTAAAAAAATAAATAATTAACTCGAATTTTTCTTTTTAAAATTTATAAATAATTTAAAAATTATTAGGTACTTAGCTGTGTATTTTTTTGTAAATATAAAATAATCAATTAACTTTATGTTATTTATATTCCTTTAACTTATATTAATTTGCAAATTACATCGCATATTTTTAAATTCTCCCAGAATTATGACGTCATATAATGTGCCAACCAATCATAAGCAGAAACCTTTTATTCGACTACAGCTCCATCTACTTGTTATGATTTATATGCACTCGAAATGCCTTTCTATTACAATTTTCTATTCCCATGCTTGAACTTTCATTCGAGTTTTTTCGAGATTTTCGATATTCGACTTAAAATCAGGCTCGGTCAACTCAATGTTTGAAAATGGAGAATCTCAGCGCCTCTATCGCACGGGCCCGTAACTAAATTTTTATATAGTTGTATTAGTGAGAATATATGTATTCATGGATTCTTTTTTGTGTGGGTTATGAAACAAAAATTTTCAAGAGCAGAAAAATTATTGCAGAAATTAAACAAATTAAATGTAGAATATGTTTATTTACAAACTTATGATCCTCTACTCTACAATTAATATTGCTTTAATTCTGCAATAATTTTTCCTGAACATAAATTAATGTATGTAATTGATTCAATTACCTACATTAATTTCATTGAAATTGAATTCAATTGAAGATAAGCCATATAAATATAAATTATACATTTATTAAATAAACATCAGCTTTTTACTTATGTCTATTTTTAATCAATAAATAGGCACAAATTATTAATTAAAATGTGTATAATTGTGTACACTTTATGAAAGTAAACACCATAAGCAATATGGCCGCACCCACAAGACCTCACGAGGATATACTTGAGACGTCAACCACGGCAAAAATTTGCGCACAGCGCCTCTATCGCACGGGCCCAGAATTAGTACCCCGCAATACCCCTTTACCCGTTTGCCAAGAGTTAGGATTCGCCACACGCCTCCATAAGAGTTGACCGAGCCTGACTTAAAATGGATTCCTCCTACTTTCATGCCTTTTTTAGAACCTTTTTTAGAATAGGATTTTAGAATAGGATACATTTTGGAGCAGAAACGCAAAATCCTTTTTCCAAGAGTGCATTTTTATATTTTGATTTGAAATAACACGAAAGAGGAGAAAGGAAATGTAAAGAGCAAACTGATTGCATTAAAATCAGTAATGCTTTGTTGTCCAACTGCAGGTGTTACGAAACTTTAACTCGCAAGAAACCTCAGAACAGTCATTTTTAAAACTATTATAATAATTTTAAAGTGATAGGATTTCCGCTTAAAATTAGAAGAAAACCGATATTAATATGTTTTATTTTCTCTTTGGAGAATTTTTGAATAAAATCCCACAAAGCCCAAACCTTCAATTTTATTGAAACTATATAGTTACCTATATATTTCAATGCGCTGATTACGAAAATCATATAGTGAAAGTACCCGTGAATTTAAATTTCATGGTAAAAAACATGAAAAAAACTACCATAATTAACGGATTTCTTTGCTATTATCTGGTATAATATTCCGAATTTCAAAAAATGTTTTAGACAAAAGATGTAGATCTTATAAAAATACACATTTCATATGCTATGAATTTTTTCGTTGTTCGGGTGCCACTCACAGTGGATTCGCATCATAGAATTTTGGTACCTTCATGACCTTTGCACTTTAGGCGGTCGTTACGGGATCACCTTCCCCTATACTTAAAAGATCTGTAACTTTTGTTTGAAATAAAAAATATGAACCATCACACAAAATACAATTTATTAAAAAATTAATTTCTTTTTATTTTTGGAAAATATACTTTTTTCCAGAATTTTTTTTATATTTTAATATTTCTAATAAAGCATTTAAATTATAAAAACTTATTTTACAATGTTCAAAGAATATTTAAGTATGTTTTTAAAGTTGATCGGATGAATAGTTTAGGTAAGGTGGAGCTTTGAAAAATGCACAACGTCTCACAGCACAGATTGTGTTCGAAAAAATATGTGTGTTCCGAGTGTTAGTCATAAATAAATTAATTTAAAAATAAATAACCAAATCTTAATGAAATTAATAAACGAAAGAAGGCAAATAGTAAATAAAAATAACTGTCAAATTTGAAACAAGTTCATGATGATTTTTATTACAGGAGGTTGCTATTAAACTTGAAAATATTCGTGCTCTCCACCCGCAACTTCTTTACGAGTCCAAGTTGTATAAAATTCTTCACGGTGGTGCCGGAATACCTCACATACGCTGGTAATTAATTGATTTTGTTATTTATAAATTTACTTTACTTTATTCAATTATAGACCGAAAAATAAAAAATAATTTAAAGTGTGAACTGGAGTTTGCTCTTGGTTGAATTCGTGCTATTTGTTAATGTTTACTTGATGTACCGAGTGTTAACTTAAATGAATGACTCATTCGCATATATGCAGTATCGATACTTGATAATTTCTCATGTTTTTTTCCAAATGCTATCCATTTTTCATTATATAATTATAATCAACAATAAAATATGACTTTTTTCATCATAGAATAACTGCGATGTTTTCTTTGAAAAATTACTAAAATTCCTGTAGGAGTTAAAAAATATTGGTGGACAGATGAAAGCAAGATAATGTTTTTAACAGGTCGGAGATAAGAGAAATAATTAATAAAATAGGAGAGGTGGAAGATTTTGAGAAAAAGATCATCGTCGGAGGTGATCTTAATATTAGAGTAGGTGAACTAGGCAAATTTTACGGGCTAAATAAAAACGAGATAGAATACACAAGGTGCAGCAAAGATATATAAAGCTATTATGGTAACAATGGAAGGAATCTAGTTAATGGGATAGAAGACAAAGGTTGGATTATTTTAAACGGAAGTACAAGTGGTGATGAAGAAGGAGAATTTACCTTTCTGGGTGCTAAAGGTAGAACCGTAATTAATTTTGGTATAGTTAATGATACAACATGGAAGGATGTTATTACTTTGAAAGTAGAGGACAGAGTCGATCGAATCATGCGCCAGTATGTGTCAGGTTGGTTTGTAAAAAGATTGTGCAAATGTATTAAATTTGAAAAAAAGGGAAGTAAAATTAAAACTATTTACAAGTGGGGAGGAGATGATATCGTGGCTTTTAAAGAGGAAAGAAAAAAAGACCAGTTAGAAAAACGTTAAATAGGTGGAAAAGTCAGGAAAGTTGGGATTAACAGAGATGTGGGAAAAGATGAATGTAATAAAGAAAGTGTTAGTAAAGAGGAAGTGAGAAAAATTTTAAAAGAATTAAAAAAAGGAAAATGATGCAGGGATTGGTCAGATCTCATACACGGTAAAAAAAGTTCTCATGAATTATCAAAAGTAACCACTGTAATAGGTAAAATTATAGCTAGAATGGAGCCATGGATAATCCAAATTCGCTACAATAGTGAAAATGACATTTCTTAAGATATTTAACTACATTATAGATGCATTATGAATAGGGTATAAATTCAATATGTCTAAAATAGTGATATTGAGAATCATCGTAATAGTCATTATCAACATATAACTGAAGTAAGATGCATATATATAATTATGATGAAAGTCTAAGATTTGAGAACTTAAAAAAACCTATTTAACGAGAGTCATAATTTTAAGAATGCTGATTGACGAATTGACATTCTGAATATAGTTTTGAATAAAAGTTTGCTTTAATAAGTGATTTCCAATTAATAAAATATTTATTGTTTCTATTTTGCCAGTTATGAATCGAATTTAAAATTTTGGGGTTAGATTGTTATATATATTTCAAACATAAATCAGAAATTTTTAACATCTGGACTTCTTAAATAAATTATGTGATCTGGTATAAATATTTTAATACTTTTATATAACTTGAAAAAATATATATTATGATTATATATATATATTATTTTCGTCACAGATGTACTTATTATACCGTCCGACAAATTGGAACTTTTTTTTGAAATCATGATAACGAATCAAGGTTTTTCGGAAAGTAGAGACAGATTCTTGCCACTGTGCTAGATCAATTCATTTACGGTTTTTAGGAGCAACAACAACCCTCAAATCGAAAGTTATAAAGTATATTTTTAAAAATCAAGAAAAATGATCGATTTAAAAGAGATTATGTATTTCTCCGAATTCCATTTAATTCAAATAGATTTTACAAATGCATCACACATTTTTTCTCTGATAATGTACCAACAATAAACTAAGTAAGAATATTATAAATTAAATCTTAATAGATTTGTATAAATAAAAAGAAATTTAGTAATTAATATACTGCTCCCACGCGACTGTCTGCTAAAGACTGAACCGTCTAAACCACGTGACAATATTAACAAAACATTGGATGGACAAAAATTATTGTAACCAACAATAGTGGAAATAAATTAATCTTGAAATATCAGGATTAAATGTTTTTATATTAGAAAATTGGATATATCGACTTATAGCTTTTTATCTTGTTTGTGAAGTAAGCTAAAAGTGAATACGCACTGATATTCAATATCACTGTTTTAGGTATTTGATGTATATATACCGAAAAATAGTATGACTATTTCATGAATGAGTATTGCCTTTTTATAAATTGTTCATTTGTACTTTAAAGATAATAAACTTGTATTTACCATAAACAATATTCAATTTAGTTAAGGAAGCAAAAATACAAATAAGCATATGTCAAATTAAACATTGGTTTAAACTGAATAAACGATTTGAGCAATCTAGTGAGTTGAATTTCTTAATTTAATTATATTAATAATTTTTTGTAACCACGTTCATAAATTTTTTACCGTGTATGAGGCTAGGATATATGGTGGAGAGGACCTAATAAAGCTACTGCTAAATGTAAATTGAAAAGTGTGGGATGGAGAAGGATTACCTGAATACTGGAGAGTGGCTATAATTATGACAATTTATAAGAAAGTGAATGTTAATGACACAAAGAATTATAGGGGATTATCTCTACCAGCAACGGCTTATAAAATTTATACACAAATAATTAAGAAAAGTCTGTAAGCTAAAGTAAAGGAAAAGCAGATACTACCTGACTGTCAAGCAGACGGCTAAAATAAGGAAAGAGAAAAATTTATGATATGTTTATCGATTTAGAAAAGGCATTTGACACAGTGGATAGAGCAATTGTATGTCATATCATGGATAAGGAAAAAATTGGCAGTTACATAATTGAGAGGATTAAGGAATTATATCATGAAACTAGAGATAAAATCAACGTTAAGGGAAGGCTAACGAATGAATTTTGGACCCCAAAAAGTATAAGGCAAGGATGTGTGTTGAGCCATATGTTTTTGCATTTATGTAGCTAAAGTGGAGGAATCTTTTAAAAACAGAAGGATTAGAGGAATTAAAATAGAAAAAAAGAGGATATAGATAGCTTTTGCTGACGACGTTGTTCTTTTGGCTACAAGTAGGAAGGCAATGCTTGACATGATGGGGACACTGAAAAAGTTTCTTACAGAAAGAAAACTAATTTTAAGTGTGGAAAAAACCAAAATGATGATTTGTAACAAAGGTAGGAATTGCAAGAAAAAAGTTTGGAAATGGGGGCGAACAGAATTTGAAGAAGTTAAAATGCTTAAATATTTGGGTTTTATATAATGAGGAAGAGAATTATAAAGATCACATTAAGGAACTGAAGAAGAAGGGTATAGCGGCTATGGAAAGAACATGAGGTATAGGTGAGAATAAATTTAATGGAAATGTTGAAAAAAGAAAAATGTTATTTTCTTGTACTTATTTGGCCAAGAGAGTTTACTCATTTGGTGCTGAAATATTTGGTTGGGAAAAGAAAAAGGAGCTGGAGAAAATTCAAGTCGATTATTTTAGATGGATCTTAAAATTAGATATATACAAACTCCAAGATATATGATTTACAAGAAAATCGAAACGTGGAAAATGAAAATTGATTGGGCTGCAAGGACAATAAAATTCGAAGATAAAGTGATAGAACGAGAAAATAAAAGGTTTATTAAGTTATGCTATTGGTTGGAATAAAAGAAGATAGTAAGACTAGATATTATGTACTAAAAGGAAAGGTCGAGATTCTACAATAGTTTAGGGTGGAGCACTTTAAAGGCTGACGCTAAGTTACTGGCAGTTATTATGTGTACATAGAGAAGCAAAAAGAAGGGATAAAGATATAGAGAGACAAAAGGTGTTAGGAAAAATTAGGGAGTCAAAATATGACCCAGGGTATAAGGATTTATTGAAAGAGAAACTGGCTACTTATTTAAAGGGTGGTAAAAAAGGTTAGGAACAAAGTTCGATAGCAAGAATCAGACGTGGAAATGCAGAAAGAAGTAACATATTGGCTGAATGAAAATGAGAGGTTGAATGTATTGTGTAATAAGGGATGGGGTACGATAAATCATTATTAAAGGAATGCATTGGTGCAAGTAATTGGGTGAAAGACGTAAATATAGGCAATATAGATGTATTTATTATTATAGACGTAAATGAGATGAACAAAAATGTATTGAAGTTGATTATAATATAGATAATGAGATAAAAAAGGTTAAGGTAGAAAAAAGCAAAAAAGGTAAAATTATGTAATGTTTGGTCAGTAATATACTATGATATTGTAAAACTTATTTTGATGATATTAAATTTATAGCAAGGTTGGATGAATGTGTGGATAAGTTTTGTTTTTCTTTTATAATGTAAACCAAGTCCGTTTCTGATCCATAAGCCTGGAAAATAAATTAATAATTATTATTAATACTAATATTTTTGTAATTTAATTTCTTATAACTTAACCCTCTAGGAATAATGACGCATCTGTGTCATTATTTTCATGTCACACTTTTCCATAAGGGTACAATAACTTTTAATTTGTCTACTTTATGCTTCAGATTTAGAGAACAATTGCTACAACCGAGTAAAAAAAGTAAAATCACTGATTATACGATCCAATAAAATTTTGTTAACCAATAGCAGACGATTTTTATATGATTTTATCCACAGAATCATAATCTCACCTTCAAAATATTCAATTCCCTGTTGCGAGTGAAAATATATAGAAATGTATAGAATTATGGGATGGAAATTTACTACCCCTCCCAAGTATACACTTCCAATCTTTTTTTCTTACCTTTTCCTGTCCATATCTATCTACATGGCTATCTTTTTTTATCTATCGGGGATAGAAAGGGATAGAAATTTCCTCTTCATCCCAAATACACACTTTGAATCTGTTTTCTTATCTTTTCCTGTCCATGCCTATCCACAATGTCTATCTCTTTCTATCAGTTGTAGATTCAAATTGATTAAAATAAAAATGTATTCATTTTAATTCATGTCAAACTTTGAAATTTTTATATTTTTCTATCCACTTGAATCAATACCTACTTAATTTTGTAATTATAGAAATATCTAATTGCTTAATAATCTTTCGGCTATGCCAACAAACCTTTAAGGGGGAATTACAGTGATTTTTTTTAAAAAATCGAAATTTTTTTTTTCATTTTTGGTTAGTATAAATATCTAAAAAGACGGGAAAAATAGTCTGAAGTAAAAAAAAAACCTCGAAAATTTTTTATTTTTTATTAATTAACTAACTGTAGTACGTTTACTTTTAAATGTACAGTTTTTCTGGTGCACCGCTTGAAAGAGCAGTTTTTAACCCCCACAGCATCTAAACTGGCCTCAACTTTGCCAACCTTTCCTCAAGTATAGTCAACTTTCAGGAACTTTGCTGCAAGTTTAGAAACTTGAGGCAAGGTTGGCCAGGTTGAGGCAAGTTTAGGTGCTATGGGGGAAATTATATAAGAAAAGTATATTATTACATAAGAAGGGTAATATGTACATAACTATTAATATAAATTTTTCTTATTGTATTCTATTTAAAAATATTGCCGAACTTCAAGTTAAATTTTTGTAAATTTGGTCCTTTAAACTTTAAACGCGTTTTTCACGAAACTGCATATTTTCAACTTGTTTACATTCTTATTTTTACACTATTCAACAAAATAACTTGAAATTTGGACAGCATGTTCCTTGAATGTGTAGTTTTCGTGTAAACTAGGATTTTTAAGATCCATTAATATTTAAAAAAGTTATTAACAATTTAAGTTGCAAAATTATGGTTGAAAAATTAAAGTGTTATTCGGTTATTTTTTAATAAATATGTTTTATCCTAGTTTACACGATAGCGAAAATGGTACAGATTAAGAAACTATTTAATTTTTTTATTTCACATTAACCGCTGCAGAAAAAAAGTGTAAACAACTTTTAGAGAGAACCACTTTCGGCAGCCATTTTCTAAGACTTTATATAAAAAAAATGTTTTTAATTACTTTAAGTAATTAATATATTAAAACCTCCTGAAAGGTTTTAATGAGTATTCCAATCCTACCTACAACGCACAGTGGGCGCAAAAATGCTCTTTTTGTGAAAATCATAGAACTTTTGATAGAAGTGACCAATTTTAATAAATTTAAGGGGAAACAAAAGATTATTTCCTACAGAAGACAGGAAAAATATGGGAAAAGCAAAACAAAAATTTCTAACGTATTAAAAATCACGATAAAGTTGAATTTTCTTATGAAAAATGTCATTTTTCGCCTGCACGGCCAAAAAAGTGTCGGTAATAGCTAAATACTTAATTAAACTTGAAGATTTTGTCATGCTGATTAAAACCTCAAGTTAACATATCACAATCAAAATAACGGATTTAATATGGCGGAAAAAATTTAACAAATTTTCGGATTTGCTTGAAACTTGTTAACTTGAGGTTTCTGGGTTCGCTAATTACGAATCTGATGTCTCTTTTCAAAGATTCAAAATGGCAGATCCAATGTGGCGGACGTAATATTCAAAATTTATTCGGATTTGATTGACATTTGCAATCTAGAAGTTTTATAGGTCGCTGATTACGAATCTGACATGAGCTTTCAAAAATCGAAAATGGCTAATCCAATATGGCGGACGTAATATTTAAAATATAATTGGATTTGCTTGAAATTTGATATCTACAGGTTTTTTGGAAAAAAAATTATCCCCACAGCATCCAAAATTTCCTGAAAATTTCTTAAAGATTTAATTGCAAACTTCGGAATATTTAACTACAAAGTTTAGTGAAAATTGAGTAAAGATTTAAATGTTTAACGCAAATTTTTACTGACGATTTAAATGAAGTTTTCCTGAAATTTTCGTCACAAAAATGGACTGAACATTTAAGTTAAATTTTCGTGAAATTTTTGTCGAAAACTTGATTGAACATTTAAGTAAATTTGCTAAATATTGAGCGGAAAGTTGACTGAATAAAAAAATTATATTAAATAGAAGTGGAAGAGGTTAATCGAATTCGTTGTTTTGGACTAATTCACAGTTAACAAATTCACCCTATTTAAATTAGTCAAAAAGGATAATGAACTAGTCATTTTTGACTGATTGATATTCAGAAAGCAGATTTAAAATTGCTACAAAAATATTTAAGTGGATAAAAAGCTAAGATAAATTTTTGCATAAAAATTCATAGATAACAGAGGATACACTGCATCGTAGTTTTAAATGGGATAAAAAAATGTAAGTGGGATTCAAAATGTATATACTGCTTCGTAGTTTTAAAGGGGGAAAAAATATTTAGGTGAAATTAAAAAAGAATTATTTGGATATGAAAAGGTGGGATTAATAAAGATAGGATGTAATTCAGATTCAGCGCGGATAAATAAGACTAAATTGGTTAAATAAAAGATAAATTTGGATAGAAATTTGTTAATAAAACTGGATAGATTCACTTAGAGAATATAGATGGATAGAAATAGATTCAAATGGATAAAGCTGGGATTGATCTGGATAAAGTTTCTCGGATTAAAAAAGATATATATTGTAATGGATAGAAGTCGGGATTCAAATGGAATGATGCTATTAAAAAGAGGATAAAAAAAAAAAGATGGAGATATCTAGAGGGTTAAAATCGATATAAACATTTAATTAAAATTAAGGTAGTATTATACTTTGTAAGCTGTCAAAGATGAGACTTTAAAAAACAATTTTTTTCTCGGTGACAATTTTATTCAAAGCAATGAAAGTTTTTGCATCATATTTTTGACATTTTTGTCTGGAAAAAATGAAAAAATATAAATTTTTTACTGTGTCTGTTTCATCACTAGAGGGCGCCAAAGTGAAGATAAAAAAATAAACTATAAATCGGCGGACAAGCTACAGCCTCTCAGAAACATCCGATCTGAAAAATCCAAATGTGGTTTTAAAGCTGATACATGTGGTTAGGCATCCCCCCTAACCCCGATAAAAAATATTAAAAAATAAAAAAATAGCGCCAAATTAAAAAAAATAATCACAAAAAATGAGTATTTTTTTGTCATTTTTGAGTTGTTAAAGAAGAAAAAAAATAAAGTAGACAATCGGATTTAGGGGGGATGCCTGAAGGATTTCATAACGAAGAAATTGATCTAAAGTTTTTTAAAATCGATTAAAAAGAACTCGAGTTATGCTGTCCGCCACTTTAAAAGACATGATTTTGAGAAAAACGCGTTTAAAGTTTTGTGTATAATGAGCCGATGTGTATATGTATAACTTTTACATGTGCATAACTTTTTTATTTCTTCGAATTTTAATCTGCAGGTTGGGAATTATATTCTTGAGGTAATGTAGACCACAAAAGTAAAATAAAAAAAAATCGATTTTTTAATCGATGCAAAGTATAATACTACCTTAATTGATGAAATTTTTTGTAAGCTTTATATGTAATTAACATTTTGATTTATAAAGAATTAATTAATTTCTGTTTAAATACATTCGCACATTTTAATATGAATTATGTTTAATTAGGTTTGGTCAAGAACGTGAATACAATGTCCTGGTGATGGACCTATTGGGCCCATCTTTGGAGGATCTCTTTACCTTTTGCTCACGAAGGTTCACAATAAAAACAGTACTAATGTTGGCTGATCAGATGATCGAAAGTATTGAATACGTCCATTCCAAGCATTTTATTCACAGGGACATTAAACCAGATAATTTTTTGATGGGAATTGGACATCATTGTAACAAGGTACCCTCTATTTTTTTATCTCTTAATTAGGTTATTAATTATTCTGACAGAATAATTGTTTAATTAAATTTCCTCCAATTTTCTTAATTTTTCCCATTTGAAGCAATTTGTTTTAGTTTATTTCAAGTGTACTTTTTTGTTTTTGAACATTTAGTGAAGTTTTTAAGTTTGCTCATTAGGTTTCTTATTTATTTTCATAATTTTTAAAAATCCTATTTTTTAAAATGTTGCTTCTTTTGCTTGTAATTTTTGTTTTTCTTTATTACATTTTCTTTAATTTAAAATATTTCCTCATTTTTACTCAAATTATTTCAGTTTCATTCATTTTTTACGCGGGCAATGGGAAATAAAGTACATATAGATTAAATTTCTCTTATTGGCTATTAAATAATAATTGTTTTCAGCTCTTTTTGATTGACTTCGGGCTCGCCAAGAAATACAGAGATAGCCGCACAAGATCGCACATCGCGTATAGAGAAGACAAAAATCTGACTGGGACGGCGAGGTACGCTTCCATAAATGCACATCTTGCAATTGAACAAAGTCGCAGAGATGATATGGAGTCTCTCGGATACGTACTTATGTACTTCAATCGTGGATCTCTTCCTTGGCAAGGACTCAAGGCTGCCACCAAGAAGCAAAAATATGAAAAAATTAGCGAGAAAAAAATGTCCACACCAGTTGAAGATTTGTGCAAGGTATTTAAACATATTCTTATCCAAGTATTCTTTTATATAAATTAACAATTTTGTTCAATTATTTTATTTTTCTCCAAGAATTTCACCAAATATTGAATTTTGCTGCATGTATTTTTTTAAATAATGTTCATTAATTCCAATTGACAGCTTTTATTAATGCGAAATATAATAAATTAACAATGGCTTTAAATTCTTTTTATTCGAGTTCTATTTTATCATTTCTTTTTTTAAATATGTAAAATATGGTTTTGAATTTTGCCACCTGTTTCGTAAATGTGTCACCTATTATTGTACTTTTTTTCAGTTTTATTTCTTTAATGTGTCACTTGATCCAAGCTTTAACTTATCAAAAACGATTTAAAATTTAATTAATCTAAATCTCAAACAATCTTATAATTTCCAGTAGTTACAATATTTATGCTTATTCAATATTTAATTGATTCTAAGTTTAATTTACCTGAATTTTAAATTAACTATATTACAGATCATTATAATTGTAATCAACCTCAATTTCAATTTATCTAAATTTCAATTAATAACCAATTTTAATTGTGCGTCCCATTAGCCGACATGGTTGGGTAACTTGACGCAAGCATACTTTTTTTAAACGTATAATTAACACTCTTTATTAATATTTAATAAAATTTTGACTATACAAAAAATGAGTCAAAATATTAAATTAATCAATTTTACTTATTTCAACTAGAATGACATGAATATTCTCACTATTCTCATATTAATGAAGTATTTTTATTATGTGCGCCGTACAGGGTGTCTACTAATCGGGAAAGCCGGGAAAATCGGAAAATAACCGGGAATTTAAATTAACCGGGAAAAACCGAAAAATTTTTTTTGGGCTTATAAATTTGACTAATACATCAATTTTTTTATAAATAGAGATGGTAACTTTATGCATTTTGAACCAATCTTATTATGCGTTTAAATTTTGTGTCATTATGCGATAATTATGCAATTAAAAAATAAAAAATATACATTCAAAATAATTTAAAAATAATATAATATATTCTCATGAAATGTAGATGTTTGTCTACTATCTTTTTTTTAACGCTAGCAATTATGCCGCAGAAACAATGAACGATATTAAACATGAAAAAGTCAAATTATTATGAAAAAATGTAGATAGAACTTCAGTTTTTTTATTAGACCGTACATTGCATAATAGTTTATATAATAATAGGCAATTCCATTGTGTGCTTTCAATTATCAATTATTTTCATCATATTCCAATTATTTTCTTCGATATTCAATAATTCTCGGCTTTTTTCAATATTTTTTTTTTCAATTATCGATTACGTTCTTAAAACTTCAATTCAATTCTTCAATTATTTAACTATTTTCAGAAATTCACAATTGTTTTCTTCAATTGTTAATTATTCTTTTCAATTTTCAATTATCTCTGGCTATGGGCTATGAAATAAATAAATAAATAAATAAATAAATAAATAAATAAATTATTTTCTTCAACTCTGAATTATTCTCTTCAATTTCCAATTATTTTCTTCAATTATCAATTATTTTCTTCAATTTTGAATTATTTCCATTAATTGCAAATTATTTCTTAATTTCTCAATTATTTTCTTCGATTTTCTACTATTTTTTTCAATTTTCAATTATTTTCATCAATTTCTAATTAATTTGTTCAATTCTGAAATATTTTCTACGATTTTAAATTATTTTAATTAATTTTTAATTATTTTCTTCAATTCTAAATTATTTTTTTCAATTGCCAATTATTTGATTCAATTTTAAATTATTTTCTTCAATTTTCTATTATTTTCATCAATTTCTTATTATTTTCCTCAGATCTCAATTAATTCCTAAAAATTGTCAATTATTTAATTCTATATTCAACAATTCTCGACTTTTTAAAACTATTTTTTTTCAATTATCATTTATTTATTTCACATCTCAATAAATCCTTCAATTTTCAATTATTTTCTTCTATAATAATCAATAATTCTCGGCTTTTTTCAATATTTTTTTTTTCAATTATCAATTATGTTTTTAAAACTTCAATTCAATTCATCAATTATTATTATACAATTTTCATAAAATCACAATTATTTTCTTCAATTTCAGGTTATTTTCTACAATTTTTAATTAATTTCTTCAAATTACAATTACATTCTTCATTTTTTATTGTTTTCTTCAAATTTCATAATTCCTGGGTTGTTCAATTTCTTTTTTCTTCAATTATCACTTATTTTCTTCTACTTTCAATCCAATTGTTCAATTCTTTAATTATTTTATTTAATTCTCAATTATAATTTTCTTCAATATTCAACAATTCTCATCTTCTTTAAATTATGTTTTTCTTTTAATTTTAATTTAAATTTATAATTTTTAAATTACTTTCATCAATTTGCAATTATTTCCGTCGATTTCTAAATCTTTCTGCTGTTTTCAAATATTGTCTTCAATTTTTAAGTACTTTCTTCAATTTTCAATTACTTTCTTCAATTTTTAATTATTTTCTTTAATTTTTAATTATTTTGTTCAATTTTTTGTTTCAATATTCAGTAATCTCCACTTTTTTCAATTATTTTTTTTCAATTATCAGTTATTTATTTCATGTTTCAAAACATCCTTCAATTTTCAATAATTTTCTTCTATTTTTAATTTAATTGTTCAATTATTTTTTCAATTCTCAATTAATTTCTTTAAATAACAATTCTATTCTTCAATTTTAAATGTTTTCTTCAATATTAAATAATTCCTGGCATTTTCCATTTTTTTTTAATTATAAATTATTTTTTTCTTTTTTCAATCCAATTGTTCAGTAGGTAATTTTCTTTAATTATCAATTACTTATTGTATTCGAATTTTAATTTTATTTCTCAATTTTCAATTGTTTTTTTTTTTAATATTCAATAATTCTGTGTTTCTCCGATTTCAATTTCAATATTTAATTTTTAATTTATTTCTTCAATTTTGAATTATTAACTTAAATTTTGAATTTTTTTTTTTTATTTTCTATCTAGTTCACCAATTTTCAATTATATTCTTCGAATTAAATGACCATTGTTCAATTTTTTCAATTATTGTTCAATTGTCGATTAATATTTCCTTTTTTTGAATTTTGTTTCTAATTGTCAAATATATTCGTCATTGTTTAATTATTTCTTTCCATTACTAATTATTTCTTTTTATTATTGATTCTTTCTTTTAATTCTTAATTATTATTTTTTGTAAAGTTTAATATTGAATTTCTTAATTCTCAATTATTTTCTTCGAATTTAAATTATTTTCTTCAATTATCAACTGTTATTTTCAATTTTTGTAGCCATTTGTAGGTCTATTTATACTTAAAATAAATTTTAAGTTAACAAGAGAAAAAAACCGGGAAAAATAGGAACAAAAACCGGGAAATGACCGGAAATTTTGTGGGGCGAAATTAGTAGACACCCTGGCCGTATTACCCGCTTCTCTCCTATAACTAAAAACACCTGTTATTTTTTTTTCATCCAGGGCTTTCCAGCTGAGTTCACCATTTACCTAAACTATACGCGAGGCCTTCGTTTTGAAGAGTGTCCAGACCACCTGTACCTTCGGCAATTGTTCCGTATTCTTTTCCGTGCACTGAATCATCAATATGATTACACGTTTGATTGGACGATGTTGAAGCAAAAGGCGGCAGTTTCCTCTTTAAATAGTAGCGCT
Source organism: Ganaspis brasiliensis (assembly GCA_037103525.1). NCBI lineage: Eukaryota > Metazoa > Arthropoda > Insecta > Hymenoptera > Figitidae > Ganaspis > Ganaspis brasiliensis. Next base: position 587,461 of record JAZKLR010000480.1, read on the forward strand.
TCGGCAAGTGGTCAAGGTCAGCCTAGTCAGGCCGCTGTAGGACAAGGCACAGTTCAAGGTCAACAGCCTTCCCAAGCAGCCGGGCAGCCAGGTTTGGAAAAGATTTCTGATTATACATTTTTGCGCAAGTTTTCATCTGAAAGTTTCGAATATTTATTCCTAAAAAAAGAGATTCAATTTAATCATCTAACATATGAAACTTAAAGATAAGATTTGTATGCCCTAAGCCCACATTTTTAGATAATTAATTACATTAATATTTTTCATTGCAAAATGTTTTGATATAATTAATCCTTTTATTATCAGGTCCTGATGTGGCTCGGCAACAGTAACTGGACCTTTAATGCGATCATCTATAGCATTTTTAACACAGAGTTTAGAGAAGCATTTAAGAGAAATCTCACGAGGGGAACAAGAGGACTGGGAAATCAGCCGTCAACAACGGTGCACTCGAGTTGCGGCAGCGGTCACATTTCTAAGCGGCAATAGGGGAATGCCTATTCTCCCTCTTCTACCGTCTACCGAGTTGCGGCAGCCTCCCACTGCCCTACAGAGTTGCGCTTGCTTCCCCTGTCCCTCTACTCTATCATACTCTCGAGTACTCTCTATGTAATTTATATTTTATTTAGTTACTAGAAAAATAGAACGCGCGCAAGCGCGCGATTAGTTTTCCATGCATTTTAGAAATTAAACTACATAATAATAAATAAAACAAATCGATGAATAATATTTATCGAATAAGGAGGGCTTTTAGTAGACTTACAGATTGAAAATAGTGAAAAAAAAAGAAAAGAAAGTGATTAAATAGTAAGTTTTTGAATAAAAAAAAGTGAATAAGCAAAATCGAGTTTTATATTACTGATATTAAATTGGGGGGCGCCAGCAGAAAAAGCCATTCAAAATTGAAAAAAACAATTCGAAAATCGCAAAAATAATTGAAATATGTAGAAAATAATTAAAAAATGACAAAAATAATTCAATTTGACAAAACTACCGAATTGAAAAATTGATAAAAAAATCAAAAAATGATCACAAAAATTGAAACGAAATAATTGGAATTTAAAGTAAATAATTGAAAAGTTTCAAAAATAATTGAAGTTACAAAAAAATAATTAAAGAATGACAAAAATAATTAAAATTTGAAAAAAAGTTTGAGATTGGTGTAAAAAATTTAAATTTTCGCACAATAATTGAGATATTAAAGAAATAAGTAAAATCTAAAGAAACTAATTGAATAATGACATAAATAATTATAAAAGATGGTGTAAAAATTACACTTTTTAGACAATAATTAAAGAATTGAAAAAAATAATAGAGTTTTCAAGAAACTAATTGAAACTTGAAAAAAATAATTTAAAAATATCAAAAAAATGAATATGTATAGAAAATAATCAAATAATGACCAAAATAACTGAAATTTTGAAAAAAAATTAATGAAAAATGAGAAATATATTCAAAAATGAAGTAAAAAAATAAAAAATCAAATACATTAATTGAAAAATTGTATAAAATAATTGAAAAATTAACGATATAATTAAAATGTGAAGAAACTAATTGAATAATGACATAAATAATTTGAAAACTGATCTTCAAAAGTTAATAAATTCATGCCAATAATAAAAAGATTGAAGAAAAAATTCCAAAGTGTCAAAAATATTTGAATATTGACAAAAATAGTTGTAATTTGGAAAAATAATTAAGAAATAACAAAAATAATTGATAACTTTAAAAAAATTGTAATTTGAAGAAAATACTTGAAAACTTGACAAAGCAATTTTAATATTGAAATAAATAATTCAAAACTAGTGTAAAAATTAAAAAATTATAGACAATAATTGTAAAGAAAAGAAAAATATTATAAGTTTGATAAAAATAATTGAAAGTTAAAGAAATTAATTGAAGTTTAAAGACAATAGTTGAAATTTGAAGAAAATAATTAAAAAATGGCCAAAAATTCAAATATGAAAAAAAGAATTAAAGTTTGAAGAAAATAATTAAAAAAAGTGTAAAAAAATTAATAAATTCGTGACAATAATAAAAATAAAGATGAAAATAATTGAAAATAGGTGTAAGAAATTTAAAAGTTTATGACAATAAAAAAAATTAAATAAAATAATTGCAATTTGTAAAAAATAATTCTAAAATGGCAAAAATAACAAAAATATGAAAAATAGAATTCAAAAATGACATAAATAATTGATTAATGACAAAAGTAATTGAAATTTAAAGAAAATAATTGAAAAATAACAAAAGTGAATTGAACTTGTGTAGAAAATTCGGATATTCCTGACAATAATTTGAAGATTGAAGAACACAATTGAAATTTTAAAAAAATAATTGAAAAGTTTCAAAAATAATTGAAATAACAAGATAATTGTAAACTGGTGCATAAAATTAAAAATTTAAAGACAGTACTTGAAAAATTGACCAAACAATTGAGATTTTAGGAATCTGATTTAATAATGACATAAATAATTGAAAGATGGTGTATAAATAAAAAATTTATAGATAATAATTGAAGTTTAAAGAAAATAATTGAAATTTTTTTAAACTAATTGAAAAAAAAAAATGTTGTTTACGGACAAAAGCCCATTACAATATAAAATTAAAAAATTTATTTAAAGTAACAATAAAATTAAAATTTGATACAACAATAATAATATCTATATTAAATATTAATAGGTCGCATTCAATAATTAAAATAAAATAATAATTAAAATTTGTAGAAAATTATTCGAAAATTGAAAAAATAATACAAATATGAAGAAAATAATCGTAATATGACAAAAATACTTGAATAATGACAAAAGTAATTGAAATTTTAAGAAAATTATTGAAAATTAACAAAAGTAGAATATAGAAACTGGTGTTAAAAATTTAAATATTCCTGGCAATAATTTAAAAGATAGAAAAAAATAATTGAAATGTTGAGAAAAAAATAAAATATGACAAAAGTAAATGAAAACTTGTGTAATAAATTTAAATATTCATGACAATAATTTAAAGACTGAAAAGAATAATTGATATTTGAAAAAATATAATTCAGAATCGCAAAGATACTTGAAAATTGGCACAATAATGGCAACCCTGCAAGATTTATTAAATATTATTAAAATTCATATAATTGTGTAATATATAAATTAGTACCTATTATTTATAATTAATATCTCGTCATTAAGGCTACCTCATCTGCATATTTTGTCTGTAAACTAAAACAGTTTTAAAGTTTTTTGATAAAGAGAATCAAAATTAATAAAAAAAAAGAAACAGGAATTAACTTCACTCTGGATTTTAAAACGTGGACAGAAAAAGATGAATAAATATAAATAGTAACTAACTTCAGGAGTTTACGGAGATTATTATTATTTAACTAGCAAAATATACGCGCGCTACAGCGCGCGAGAATGACGTTTTGCATTTGTTACTAATTTAAATATAAAAAGTATGAACTTTTTTATATTAGATAATTTATTATTAAATTAAATAAAAATATAACTCATTTTTTACTGTTACATAATTATTATTTAAATTTTATTAAATCAGAAAAAGAGTTTTGTTCTTTAAACTATGATTTGTTCCGTCAAATGCATTTCTTAAAAGTTAACTATTATTATTAATATACATCCTAATACATAATTGATTTAATTATAAAATAATAATAAAAATTTTTTAAATAATAAAAGTAATCCGATTTAGTTTAAATTAATTTTATTAGATCCTAAACAAATTAAACAAAAATTTTATTTTAACATATAATTATTATTTTAGTCCAGTTTAATAAGAAAGATAAGGTTTGTTAAAAGAGGTATGATTTTTTTGAGTTGAATGTTTATTAGCATTTCTTGACCCATAAATGCAAAAAAATGATTAATCAAAAAGTAAACAATAAAAGTTTATAGCAAAAAGGAAACGAGAAAAACGTAATGAATTATTTATTTTGAAATATACTAACATTATATTCAAAATTCTATACAAATTTCAATTGTTCCAAACGTCTATTAATCAAAGTTTCTTATTCTTAAATTTTCTTTAAACAATATAAATTTCAATTACTAACTTCTCTAGGTGCAAATTAATCGTCAAAACTTTTATCAACACAGATTTTAATTTTTCCAAATTTAAAATATTTTCCAACTTTTATAGATTCAAACTCTAATTATTTTAAACTTCAATTAAGCAAAATTTTAATATTTAACCAAAGTTTTAAGAGACATATATAATCCAATTTCACTTTGATTCTCAACAATGTAAACAAAATGTATTTTAACTTTATTATATATTTATAAACTAAATATTTTAAATTTAATTTTATTAATGCAATTTTAAAATGTGTTTCAAACTTTAAGAGCTTGTGATGGAGAATGATGTCAGTATAGTCACATGACCCAAAGCCAAAATTTCTCAGCGATTTTTCTGTATAAAACTAATGAATATTTTTATATAAAACTTAGTATAGAATTATATAAAATATCAACCGGAAGATCTTTCTGACTCTAGCGTGTGTTCTCATTTTGATTAAAAAGTTAATTTTATAAAATTGTTCAAAATTAGAAAAAACTCAAACAGTTAATTTTGGGTCAAACTCCAAATAAGTTAGGGGTACGCAGACCTTTCAGGTGATATTTTAGGTAATTCGACAAAATTGCATTGAAAAATATTCAGTACCTAGTTCTAGAGAAAACCGCTGAAAAATTTTGTTTGTGGGTCATGTGGTCAATGATCAATCTATCACATCCTCTTAATTATTAGGAACTTGGAATTATTTGAATTTTATTATTAATAAATTTCAATTATTATTAAAAACTTTTAATGCTTCAATTTTTAATCATTCTATGTTTTAATTATTATATCAACTTTAAATAATTTCAAATTCTAACAATATACATATTAAAATAATTTCAAACTTAAACCAATTTCTAAAAACGTTTTAATTGTAAAAAATTTACATACATTAAAACTAATATAAATCCAAATTTTCTGATTAATTTTATAATTTTAGTCTTTCCAAAAAAAGTTAATTCTTTTATAGTAAAAACTGTATTTCAGTCTATCTCATTTTCTGTTAATCTAGTTAAACTATATAATTAGATTTATAATTGTCTTTAATTTTAAATGTATAATTAAATTGAATATTAAAGCAGTTTAATCATTTACTCACGCAATAAAAAATAATAATTTTTAGATAAAAATACTAAATTTTTTCAAAAGTAATTTAATGCAGTACCCATTTTTCTTTAAAAATTAATAGCGCAAAAAAGCTTCAAGAGTCAAACCACTGTCTTTCAACTAAAGCTCGTCGCTGACATATTTTAATAAATATTAAAACCCATATTATATGTATTATTAATGTGTCTAAATTCAAGTTCTGAAGTTGTTTTAGATAATTTTTTTATTTTCCAGCCGTAAATTGTAATTAAAGAAGCAAGTGTCAAGAAAAATTGGCGTTTTTAATGCATATTTCAAATATTTTTTATTTAGAAAGAAAACATTTCATTCTCATATTGTAAAGAAAATATGTTTAATTAACATCCAAATATTTATTTTATTTAATGTTATTTTGTATATAATGAATAATGATAAGAATAATAATAAAATCAATTTAAAGTTGATCAAAAGGCTGTCACTTTTAACCATTTTTAAAAATCTATTTTTTAGAAACATTCTTAATAAATATTATTCAAACTTACCATAATTATTAATTTATACACTTTAATCATGTTTTCACTAGATTCAAGACAAATATTTATTTTATTACTAAATAATACCATCTTAAAACTTGAGAAGTAACCCCAAAACACAAAATTTTTAATCTTATATAAGTTTTTCTGGATGCAATTAACAAATTATTTCTTTTCACATATCTAAGTTTTTATAAAATCTTCAACATATTAAATTTTAGAGAGAGTAATTTGCTCAGTTTATGAATTATTATTCAAGTTTAAAATGTACAAAATACACTCTAAAGTTTGACAATCTGTTATTTATTTTAAATTCAAAATTATTTTTGTCAATAATTTTAACGACAAATGTAAGAGTGTATTTTGTTCAATGAAAAATATGGTTTTTTCATTACATTTTTAAACTTTAATAATTCATAAACTGAGCAAATTACCCTCGCGAAAATTTAATATGTTGAATATTTTATAAAAACTTAGATATGTAAAAAGTGTTAATTTTTTAATATCATCCAGAAGAAACTTATATAAGATTAAAAATGTGTTTTGGGGTTAATTCCGGAATTTTAAGATGGTATTATTTAGCAATAAAATAAATATCTGTCTTGAATCTAATGAAAATATAATTAAAGTGCATAAATTAATCATTATCGTAAGCGACCACCTTTGGTCGAAAGTCAGTGGTTTGACCCTTAAACTAAAGAAAAAAAAGTTCTCAAAAGGAAAGCAAATAATCAAAAAGGTAATTGAAAACCTTAAGCAATGTTTAAAACCTGTGCATAGCTTATTTTTCAATGATATAATTCATAATATTTCATTCTTTATTATTATTTTTATTGTATTTTTTAGAATTAATTAAAAGCTCGAAATAGGTGTAAACAGAATCAAAGACTGAATGAATGAATAAATGATAATAAAATTTTATTATTTCATATCTTCAAATCATTTATGAAATTTCATAGAAATATTAGATTTTCTGAATTAAAAAAACCAATATTCAATTTACTCAAAATATTTAAGAAAAACTTAATTTTACATAATAAGAACTTAAATAAATTTTGTTTAACATAAATTAAATTAAAATTGTAAAAAAATGTTAAATACAAAGCAGGTTATATACCTGCATAATGTATATATTTTAATCTTGTTTTCTTTTTTAATCCTATTATTAAAATTTTATTAGTTTATTTTAAAAATTTACCAATTTTATAGTTATGTAAGTCCATTGACTTTCGTCTGAGGACTGTTGCGGACATATTATTAAAAAAAATTGTTCCACAACACTTGAAACTTGAATATTTCCTGATTTCATTGGTCATAATATTATAGTGTAAATTGTATTTCTTATAATGTAATTATTAATCAAAAACCTTAAATTTTTGCAATTTTTTAAAAACATTATTATTCAAAAACTATTTGATATTATCTATTGGAACTTACCAGAAACATAAAATGCTTAATTTTTAATATATTAATGTTGATATTTTTATTAAAAAAGGATTATTTTAAAATAATATCTAAATTAGAAAAATTTTTACTTCAAAAAATTTCACAATCCTTTTCAGCTTACAAATTTTTTGTGGAACCTCCTACAAATGGAGAAAATGGAAAAGAACTGGTGGTATAAATATCTAGATTTCTATTTTTCAATTGATATTTTAAACTTTAGGCAGGTTGTAATAATGCTTGTCTAATTTGAATTACAAGTTGAATAGAGCGATGTGAACTTGGTCTATACTAACTTCAAGTTTTAGAAATAACCTTTTTAAGTATAAAATTTCAATATTTTATATCTCAAAAACGAAGTAAAACACGTTCATAAAATTTTAATAATAATAATAAGTAAATTTTATTAATATGTAATCAAATATTTACAAAAGCTGAAATTTGTAGGAGGTTCAGTAAAAAAGTTGTAAGCTGAAAATAATTGTAAAATTTTTCAAAGTAAAAATTTTTCGAATTTAAATATTATTTTAAAATAATCCTTTTTTAATAAAAATATCAACAATAAAATATTAAAAATTAAGCATTTTATGTTTCTGGTAAGTTCCAATAGATAATATTAAATAGTTTTTGAATGATAATGTTTTTAAAAAAATGCAAAAATTTAAGGTTTTTGATTAATAATTGCATTAAAAGAAATACAATTTACCCTTTAATATTATGACCAATGAAACCAGCAAATATTAAAGTTTCAAGTGTTCTGGAACAATATTTTTTTTAAAATAAGTCCGCAACAGTTCTCAGACGAAAGACAATGGACTTACCTAATTGACACAAACGAAAAACGTAACCTATTTTCAACTACATAACAAATTTCAAAACCAAGAAGCAAAACATTATTAAAAAACAATTGAATAGAAAAACGACCAACTTCAGGTGTGGACAGAATGAATGAAAGAATGAATGAAATTGCGGATTATTATTATAGATTGATGGGTGCAGTTTTGGATTCAAAAATATTTTACAAAATAATATTGAAAGGTGGGTGTGTTCTAAAGAAACGTGTAATTCTTTTATTAAATTAAATGCAAAAAAAAATAATTGAAAAAGTAAATAATTGCTCACATGACAATGCGGATATTAATCGAAGTGCAAGAGTTAATCAATTTAACAATTTTTTTTTTAGTAAAACAATTGTTAAAAAATGAAATTTTCATACAATCGTGGCCCACATTTTTTTAAACACGCCAGAAATAAAAATTTTTTTAAATAAGTTGAAGATGCTGCCAGTCCTGAGCCCGGGGAAAGTGTAAAGGAAAAATTGTGCGTATGCATACTTCCAGTATCGGACGCGTTTTCTTCTGACAAATTCATTGTTACTAAAAACTGATTTTTCGTCAAAATATGACTTATCTAATGTAAGTCTTTGCTTCGTACGGCAGAGTAGAAGAACGTATAGTGGAGGGGAAGCTACCGCAACTCGTAGTTGAGGGGAGGCTGCCGCAACTCTGCACTCGGTAGGCAGAAGAGGGGGAACAGAGCTTCCCCTATTGCCGCTTAGAATTGTGACCGCTGCCGCAACTCGAGTGCAGCCGTCAACAAGCGAATATGGTTAGTTTCGTTCTGTGGTCGTACAAAAACACAATGGATCCTGTGTCGAATGCAATATTAGTTTTAAATCGAGTGCTGAAAGCTGCCAAGTGGGATCCATTGCTCAAAGACATCGGGACACGATTGTTAGTGCTATTTAATTAAAAACAACTGTTCCAATTCAAAAAATCGACATCATAATCTAGACAATCACAAGAGACTAATTCGAGTCATATCTAGAATCTTTATCAAACAGTATTTCTTGAGTTTTCTCAGACATATTTCAGAAACAGAAATATAAAATTTTATATAGAAATATAGAAATCTGAGTTAGGGAACTCTTAAATTAGTAAATTATTTAGCAGAGCAGAAAAGGGATCAGGATTTGCTCAAGATCTACTAAACGATGGATAATGTCTGAAATGCATTTTAATCGAAGATTTAATTCTTTTTAAGGTCCTAAGACATAAATCCTGAGATGCTTTTTTACTCTCTGCTTAAGTCTGTCCATGGAGATACAGGGTGAAACAAGCAAAACAGGCATATTTTGCTATTGTTATAAAAAACTCGTTTCAATAAGAAAAAAAAAAGAAACATGTGATTTCGTTTATCTAATATGAAAGAACGCGTCCTTATAAATGTTCTTCCTAATTTTTTAGTGAAATATCACAATATTTGAATAGTATAGAGGCAAGAAAAAATTCTGGTAAAGTTCGCTTGCATCTCCCTGTACATACGAAACCGAATTTTCAGAATCGCCTCTGCAAAGACTATCCAGGCCTTAATTTTATGAATTATTATTTAAGATTCAAAATAGTCGATTTTAAAGGCGAGAGATACGATGCCGAAAATTTATTAAAAAGCATTATTGCAGTTATTTATATTTGTTGACTCGATATTTAATAGCGATCTAGAGAATCGCAGGCTGTGCACTGTGATGATTCATTTCCATCTTGTAAATAGTCATTAATTTTTTTTACTTAACGGACAATTATTTAACTCAACGGGACTTGTCGTTGAAATATAGTTTATAATTGACAAAACAAAAAGAGACTAATAAGTTAATCAAAATGGAATTAAAGCAAATCCCGTTGAATTTCATTCGATCATGTAAATTACAAATCTGGACGAGATGAAATAAACAACTCATTAAATTTCCTCCAAGAACCTTCATTAGCTTTAAATGACATATACGACGCTCCGACGAAAAAACTTGTAAATTCTTTTGATCTCTGAGAAATAAATTTTATCTAGCTTCGTCGGCACGTTACGTTAAAAATATATTTATGTAAACTAAAGAAAATTATATTCGTATGATTGTTCTCTGTAAATAAAATAGCATTAAGAATTCCACAAACTGTATTAAACTATCAAAATTTTAATTAATTTTTCGCTACTTTTATTTTCTCAAAAAATGTACAATTATTAATGAAATGTCTATCACTTAAAGGCAACGTTTCTAGGTAGGTTGGGGTTGTGTCTTCCCAAGTTCGACTTTCATTAGGAACTTGAAGGAAGTCGAGAAGATCACTCGTAAGTCTCGGGATGACTGGATGGAGAACTAGAGTGGATACTCGAATACTTTCCAAAGTTAGGGAGATTATAGCTTTTAGTTCATTAGCAGTTGCCGGATCAGAAGTATTTTTCCTCAAGACCCAGGGTTTATGGTGATCAAACATTTGATTTGCGCTGTGTAAAGTGGTCATGACCGCATCCACCACATGATGAACGTTAAAATTTTCATAATTTTTTTCAGCTGTCGACTTTAAGGATTCCAAATTCTGTTTTAAATGTAAGGCTTGCTCGGATTTTAAAACATCAGCGAACAATTTGGGATTTGGAATTTCTTTTCTGGGATTAATAATATCACTGGTACATCTGCGCACCAAGTTGCCGAGATTGTCTGCCAAATCTGCGTTTAAAGTTTTTCCCACGGTCGTCGCGCAGAAATCTGAAAATTGTAATTCTTTTATTAGTTCATTGTTGAATTTTTTTATTCTTTATCTTAGCAAACTATTTTTTAAAATTACTTAAATAACTTAGTTGTGTATCAACTTTATTAAACAACTAGGAACATTAACATTTCCATTGTTGTTGATCATTTAAAACTATAAGTTTTTGCAAATTGAAATAATGGAAATAACGAAATTAAAGAATATATCTAAAAAATGACGAAAATAATTGAAAGTTGAAAAAAAATTCGAAAAATGACAAGATAATTACACAATTGAAAGGAATAACTTAAAAAATTATAAAATTTAAACAAAATAGTTGAAAAATTATAGGAATAACTGTTTAAAATAATTGCAAATTCAAGAACTGGATTAGAAATCGAAAAAAATAATAAAAAGTTGAGGAAATAAATTAAAAATTCAAGAATTAAATTAAAATTTGAAAAAATAATTGATAACTGGAACAAAAATTACAAAATGACGAAAATATTCGAGAATTGAAAAAAAAATTAAAAAAATGTCTAGATTAATACACAACCGAACAAAATAATTTAAATAATTAAAGAATAATTGTAAACTTTTAAGATAATATTTGAGCATTGAAAAAATTGTAGAAACTAATAAAAAAATTGCGGAAAATAATTAATAATTGAAAGAAATAGTCGAAAAATTACGAGAATAATTAAGAAATTAATGAAAATATGTGAAAAATAACAAAAATAACTGTCAATTGAAAACAAAATTCGAAAAATGACTAGATTAATAGACAACTGAAAAAAATTATTAAAAAAATTAATCAAGAAATATTAAATTTAAAAAAAATAATTGCAAATTGAAAAATTAAGAAAATTGATGGAATAATTGTTGGAAATAATTGCGCATTTAGCAACTGGATTAAAAATCGAAAAAAATAATTAAAAATTGAAAAAAGCAATTAAAAATTGAAGAATTGAATTTAAATTTATGGAATATACTTAAAAATTGAAAAATGGAAATAAAAATTGAAAAATGGATTTAAAAATTAAAGAAAATAATTGAACAATTAAAATTAAAGAAACTTAATGATAATCGAAATAATAATAGAAAAAAGGCGAGAATAATAATAATAACAATTAAATTGAAATTTTTATTTTTTAAACAATTTTGATGAGTGAAAACAGTAATTGAAAAAATCCGAGAATTATTGAATATTGAGTATTTAATGGAAAATCGACAAAAATAATTAAAAGTAAAAGAAAATGTTTGAGAATTGAAGAAAATAATTGAAAAATGAAGAAATAAATTGAAAATTAAAGAATTAAATGGAAATATCAAGAAACTAATTGATAATTAAAAAATAAAATAACAATATGAAGAAAATAATTAACTATTAAAAAAAAAAAAAATAATTAACAATTGAAAAAAATCGAAGAATAGTGAGAATAATCGGGATTAGAAATTTTTTCTTTTTAAATTAATGAATAATCATAAAATTGAAGGAGAATAATAAATTGCCAATTAAAAACTGATGAGAATTATGGATAAAATTGTAGAAAATAAATGAAAATTGAAGAATTGTATTGAAATTTCAATAAAATAATTGATAAGTGAAAGAAAGTTTACAAAATGACTGAAATAATTAAATATTAAAGAAAATAATTTAGAAATGAGGAAAATAATCAACAATTGAAAGAAAATTTTCAAACCTGTCGAGAATAATCGACAACAGAACAAAATATCTAAAAAAAATTGAAGAATAATTATAAAATTTAAAGAGTAAAATAAACGTGCGTCCAGACGCGCGAAAAATATTGAATTGTTTCTGGTCATTTTCAACTATAAATTTTTTCAAGTACAAATAAGATTAATAATTTAATGAAATTTGTTATTCAAATAAACTG